>PVJI01000735.1:0-229736 GCA_004026765.1 Micronycteris hirsuta | reverse complement strand
TCCAGCCCCTTCTTGCCTGCAAGCTGTCTTTTGAGAAATCAGCTGACAGTCTTATGGGAATTCCTTTGTAGGTAACTGTCTCCTTTTCTCTGGCTGCTTGTAAGATTCTTTCCTTATTTTTGATCTTGGGTAATGTAATTATGATGTGTTTTGGTGTGTTCCTCTTTGGGTCCAACCTCTTTGGGACTCTCTGAGCTTCCTGGACTTCCCGAAAGTCTATTTCCTTCACCAGCTTCGGGAAATTCTCCATCATTATGTGTTCAAATAGGTTTTCAATTCCTTGGATTTCTTCTTCTCCTTCTGGCAGCCCTATGATCCGTATGTTGGGCTGTTTACAGATGTCCTGGAGGTTTCTGAGCCCCTCCTCCGTTTTTTGAATTCTTGTTTCTTCATTCTTTTCTGGTTGGATGTTTTTTTCTTTCTGCTGGTCCACTCCGCTGATTTGAGTCCCAGTTTCCTTCTTATCCCTATTGGTTCCCTGCAGATCTCTCCTCATTTGTTCAAGCAATTTTGATAATTTTTCGTTGAATTCTGTGAGCATCCTGATTACTAGGGTTTTAAACTGTGCATCTGATAGGTTGGCTATCTCTTGGTCGGTTAGTTCTGGAGCTTTGATCTGTTCCTTTCTTTGGGCCATTTTTTTTCCCTGGGTGAGCCTGTTACTGTAAGGAGGGCGGAGCCTTGGTGTTCACCTGGGCAGGGAAACTCACGGTCGCTGTGTTGTGACGTAGCCTGTGGGGGCGGGACCTGAGAGCACAATGGCGCCTGCTCCGCTCTCCGCACCCACACCGCCTCCTGCAAGTAATTCGAGCCCCTCTGCGCTGGCTCTGGGGGTCGCTCTGGGGCCGGTGGATGGGCTGCACAGCTACAATCCCCCGTGGGTCTCCCCAGCGAACTCTCCTGTGAGGCTGGTAGTTCCTCCTGCCCCGGACTCCACCCCCACAGGTGCTCTCAATCTGCGCAGATGGGTTGCACCCTGTTTTCTCCACCGGACCGTCTGCCCGCGAATGCGGACCACCAGTCTCGGCCCCGCTGGGTCCGGATGAGCCGGGCGCTGGCCACGCTTAGGTCAGGCCCCCGTCTCAGTGTGCTGCAGCCCCGCGGGAACCACCCCTCCAACTGTGGTCCTGCCGTCTGCTCACCAGCTCGCCGCGGTCTTGCTGTCTGCTCACCAGCTCGCCGCGGGGTCACCTAGCGCTCTCCGTCCGCCCTGTTCCTCCTGGCTCACCAGACTGGATGAATGTATCTTCTTTAATTCCTTGGTTGTCGGACTTCTTCTCAATTTGATTTTCTGTCAGATCTGGCTGTTTTTGGTTGGGTAAATTTCTGATTTTTTCCTTGTTTGGTTGTGCAAGGAGGCACGGCGCATTCACCTATGCCGCCATCTTGCCGGAAGTCCTCGTAGTGATACACTGTATAATTTTAGAGCATAAATAAAAAAGGCATCAACATAAATCATAAGAAATTATTACAACCCTGGATAAGTATTAATATAAGCAAGGGCCATATTTAGAACAGTGATTCAAATTATACTGTATTATACAGAATAAAATGTATTGTGAAATTCCACAAAGAGGTGTCATTGAGAGAAACCGAAGTGTCTCCAGCTTGTATGTGTCCTGTGAACTTTGTACCAAGGGAGATCTAGCGTGCTTACACTTAAGATGATATTGTAATGAAGTGAAACTCATTGTTTGGGTCCTACAGCCCTTTCATGCTGACTAGAGACCTTGAACCAGAATGCAGATTTCTGTGAAGCCACAATTTAGTGGGTCCTGTGCTCCATGCACCCTCAGAGCTCCATACAGCGTCTATCACATAGCAAACTGTAAATAAATACTTGTTGAATGAATGAAGAACAATACATGAGTGAACAGAGCCTCTGGACAGCCCCATGTTAATCTGGAAGTCTTAACCTTTTGCTAAGATAGAGACTTGTTGCCCTGGCCAGAGTGGCTCAGTTGGCTGGAGTATTGTCCTGTAACTGAAGGGTTGCGGGTTAGATTCCCAGTCTGGGCACATACCTAGGTTGTGGGTTTGATCTTTGATCTGGGTGCATATGATCCCCTATTGGGATGTGTCCGGGAGGCAATGGATTGATGCTTCTTTCTCACATCAATATTTCTTTCTCTCCCTCTCTCCAACCCTCTCTCTCTAGAAGCAATGGAAAAAAAAATACCCCTCAGTAAGAATTTTTTAAAAAAGAGACTTGTTAGCATCCACAGAGTCAAAAAGAAAACTCAGTTTCCCCTTTGATTCAAATATAATTTTTGAAAACATCATAATTTGCTTGGTTCTAACAAATACAAAGATGAACAGAGAGAAATCTTGTTCCTCCTATACCTGACATCCCTAGTTCCTATGCCCACCTGCCTCTGGTAACTACTATGTTTAGTTTCCTATAAATTTTTCTAGCTTCTTTTATTTTTTTTAAGATTTTATTTATTTACTTTTAGAGAGAGGGGAAGGGAGGGAGAAAGAGAGAGAGAGAAACAGCAGTGTATGGTTGCCTCTCACATGGCCCTCACTGGGGACCTGGCCTGCAACCCAGGCATGTGCCCTGACTGGGAATCGAACCGATGACCCTTTGGTTCACAGCTCATGCTCAGTCCATTGAGCTACACCAGCCAGGACTCTAGCTTCTTTATTTGTATAATAACAAAGATAAATTCAGGTTCTTATTTTTCTTTTTTTTTTTACATATAAAAGGTAGCTTACCTTATACACCGCTTTGCATTTTGCTTCACTCAGTAAAGTCTCAAGGATCTTTCAATGTTGCTATACATAGAATCTGCTTGCTCTAATTTTTTTAAGTTTCATAGGATTCTATTGTATTAATGTATCATGATTTATTTAAGCAGTTTATTTCAGCAATTTACTGAATTTAACAATTTACGTTATTTCAATTTTTTGGTCTTATAAGCAATTCTGTAATGAAAACCTTAAACAGATGTCCTTTCATTCATTTGCAAGCGCATTAGTAACATAAATTTCCAGAAGTGAAATTGCTGGGGCAAAAGATATATACATTTGTAATTTTGATGGATTTTGTTAAATTGCTTTCCATATGGGGTTATGCTAACATATATCCCTACAGCCGCACCAGTGAAATGTGTCATCAAACTTTTGGATTTTTGCCAACCTGATAGGAGAAAAATAGTATCTCAATATAGTTCTAATTTGCATATCTTTTAATATGAGTGAAGTTGAGCATATTTCCGAACGTTTAAGAGCCATTTGTGTTTCATTTTCTGTGAACTATGTTTATTTCTTTTACCCAGTTTTCCCTATCAGCTTGTTGGGCTTGTATTTCTCCATTTGTAGGACCTTTTATCTACTGGAGAAATCAGCATTTTGTTTATACATGTTGCAAATATTTGTTCATCGTTTGTGGGTTTTTCTACCTTTTGACTTTGCATATGGGCTTGTGTGTGTGTTATTTGTCATGTAGAAGTTTTTATTTTTATGTATTCAGATTTACCAATATTTTCTTTTATAGCTTTTGGATTTCGAATCAGTGAAAATCTTTCCATTCCAAAGACTAAAATTCATTTTGGTTCTTTTAGTAATTTTATGGCTTTATTTCTAACATTTAAATCTCTGATCCATTTGGAATTTATTGTTGTATGGAGTAGGAGGTAAAGACCTAACTTTATTTTTTCAGATGCCCACCCTTTTATCTTAACACCATAGAGTAAACAGCTCATCTTCCCCCCACTGGCTGGAAGTTCTGCTTTAACATATACCAAATTCAGGAATGCTGATGATCATTGAGTTGAGTGGAGATTAAAGAACACAGTGCTTGAGCATCTTAACTGTCCATTGTGAAATCTATTGGGTTTGCCTTCTGGGGCAGGGAAGAACTTTTTGCTCTTCTAGTCCTGTCACAGATACCCAATAAGTCCTCTTACGGCACCAGGAACAATGGTCAACAAAGGCAGGGGTTTGATCTCTTGGCATATGAGCCTCTAGAGTTTAAACTCTCTGTAGTCAGTGCTACTAGGTTCCAGGTTGCGGCAGGAATATAGAACACATCTTAAAGCAATAACAGGGGTAGGCACTCCAGGTGAGTAGAGAGAGGAAGTTTTCTTTAGTGATCTTCAAGAAAATCTCTTCACCTGTTTTCACATTTACCTGTAAAAGGAAGGAGCTAAAGTAGGTGTACTCCAAGGTCCCTTTAAGCACTGGCATGCCATGAATGGCAAGCAGCAATAGTCTGATGAGAGCATTTGGCTGCATGACAAGAGGGCTGGATCATATTCCACACTCGGTCACTGGCTCCACCACATAGATTGTGCCCTCCAGTGAGGTCAATTCCAGCACTTGGTGTGTAAATCTGATGCTGAAGCTGACCACTTGTGAAACGGCTAGAGAACAGAGGCACAGACATAGACAGATTTATGATGCAGTAAGAGATTTGCAAGGCTATGAGGGAATGAGAGAAGGCAGGCGTGCTCTCCCTTGCTGCATCTCTAAGCCTGCAATTATTCATCTACCTGCAAACTTCTGAACCTGTCCTATTGCCCTCCTAGGGCTTATAGACGCCGACATTTTCAAATACAGTGTGAGCTCTTCTAATGTGAAAGTAAAGACTCCTGCTCATTGCAACGGCAAATTTCTCGATCACATGATCAAAGATGGTAGAAGGACCGAATGTTGGGAGTAGTTATTTACATCATCTCGGATAAAGAGCCCCATGGGTACCATATCAAAGGCTCTGTTTGTGACATTCAAAAAACCCCAGCCAACCAGCAGCAGGGGGTATTCGATAGGCTGGCAAACATTCGTTTTCTATGTAGATCCTGAAAACATCACACATTTAAATCATAGATCAGAATAACATATCTGAAAATGGTTGGAAGGCAAACATTTGAGTTTAAACAACATACATTAAAAATACGAATAGCCATCTTCCTGTATTAATCACATCAAATGATTCTGTTTTCCTACAGCATGCAGATGTCTCTCCCTGAGCAAAGTAACACATTTCTATTTCGAGGCTATTAACAGCGGAGCAGCTGTACACTACCCGAGAGTTTTTAGAAATCATAATGAAATTAAACAGTGGATAGAAAAGAAAAAAGGAGACACATTCTTTACAGCTATGCTTGGTTGATGCTATTATCATATGAAATCTATATTTCAAGTACATGATACATTTTCACACATTGCCACAGAGTAATGTTAGATCAGTATATTATAACTAATTAGAACAGAGCCTTGAGGTTTGAAAAAAATCCCCACGTTGAGAGAAGGAAATGCATTTCTCTGAAGAATCAAGACAACCTTTTATTCATGTACCTGAACTTCATCTTAAAATGAACTACCCAATTTATCACTCTTTTGACTTTACAACATATTTTGAGTATTCACTAAAAATATCACACTAGAGTTATCCATACTAATTTTACACAAAGGAAAAATAAGACACATATAGTGGAGTTGTGTGATAAAGCATACTGTTGATGAGTTTTCTTGCCAAGTTTTGGTAAAGCCAACCCATACAGTAGACATCAACCAAAGCAGCCGGCTGATTGACTCTTTCTCTGGCTGGGGTAGAAGAGACTGTACCCCTATTTTCAATGTCAGCTTTTCTCCATTCCTATGCTATCCTAATTAAACACTAAATATATAACTAATATACTGGAAGGCCACATCATTTTTTTTATTTAGATGTTGGTGTTGGGAACACGGCCAGTAGGACATATCATAAAGCCACCATTTCAAACTGGGCCCCCAACGAAATCAGAATAGGACAATCTATTTCAATGGATTCCCAACTTTCAAAAGCTTTCGAATTCTCCCAAACATGCTTTTTTTTCTTTTCTTTTTTTTCTTTTCTTTTTTTAATTTAAATAAAAAGCTCAGGTTTCCATCTTTTTTTCTTACCTGACTCCAGAAAACTTCTAAGAGAGCAAAACAAGAGCAGGCCCCAATCATCTCCAGCACTCTCAGGGAGCCCTTCTAAGGGCAAATTGCAATTTGTTCTACAGCAAAGTGCCTCCAACACATGGTCTGTAAGAGAACTTTGATCGTGTGCCTTGGATTCTTTTTACCTATCAGAAATATTCTCTCCTCCTTTTTTCCTGCAGAGTTAACACACAATATTAAAACAGCCTGTCTGCAGTATCTAATTAACAAACTGACTGCAGAAGATCACTTACAACATAAAATATTAAATCATCCTAAAAACTAATATTCTCCACACCTCATAAATTAAAATAAGCGAGAGACTGAAATGAAATAAGACCCTGATGCATATCATTCTGGTCCTTTGCCCCTCAAAGAGGCTCCCCTCCTTGAAGCATTTAACCATTTCAAAGAAAAAAATATGCAGAGACACATATCAAGCCATTTCAAAACGCTTTCTACCCCCAGTCTCCATTTCATCACAGCGACTCTAACTTGAGACCCGAGTCTGTACTTCCCTTGATCTTGTGCTCCACAAATCATTTTAAGTTCAGATATGGAGCCCATCAGTTATGTGTCTTTTCATTATAATTCCACCCAGTCTTGGAGCTCAGTTCTGCTCCCATTGGCTCAACGGTCATCATTTATCTGCTTTGTATATTTAGGGCATTATTTAACAGAAGCAGCAATCTGTTTGAAGAATGCAAGAGCCATCTGATATTAACACAGAAAATGATTAATCAAAAAGCTCTTGGTCCTAAAGTATCCAGAGAGAACTAAGGTCATTAGCAGGGCAAAACTGGGAAACAAGCTTTGACTAAGAGAATGAGATGGGCTGATACTTCTGAGGATTTAAAAAATAAATAAATATGAAGGCTATGGTCATTCATTTCCAGAGCTTTCACTTTAAAAGATCATTGCAGTACGAGATCTGAAGAAATAGTACATTATTTCTAATGCTAGAAACCGTTTCCTTTACAGTCAAATCTGAAACTATTTGCATCCAGGTAATAACTGAACCCACCAGTGTCTCTAACAATAATTATTTTTTAATATTGGAATATTTAGCTTATTTCATATTTTAAGTGAGAAATATCAACAGATGCAGAATCGGGCATTGGACAGGAGAAAGAGCTGGACTAATTAACGCTGTTGCCCTAGTGAGACTTCCCTGGCGCGCTAAGGTAAGGGCTCCTCTGCCAAATAGACAGAGGTTTAATATAATTAGCCAGACATCATTCCAGATTAGTTCAATTTCCTACATCGTTTTGGCAGTCAAATCCACCAAGCATTTACCCCATCATACATCAGGAAAAGTGCGCTGAACACCACAAGAATAGTAAGAAAAGCAATTGTCATCTTAAATTTGGGTTTTCCCCAAAGTGTATCCTGAGACAAGGTGTATTAGTTTTCTACTGCTTCTGTGACAAATTACCACAAACTTAGGTTTAAAGCAACAACATTTATCTTATACTTCCATAGATCAGAAGACCTACACCAAGGTGTAATCAGTTTACATCCCCTGATGGAAGCTTTAGGGTAAATTCATTTCCTTGCCTTTTCCAGCTCCTAGAGGCTTCCTGAATTCCTTGGCTCAGGACCCCCTTCCTCCATCCAGCAAGACCAGGCCAAGCCCTCCTCACAGTCCACCCTCTCTGGTCATCTCTTCCAATTCCTTCTTCCACTTTTAAGGACCCTTGTGATTACATTGAGGCCAGAACAATCTTCCTATATTGAGGTCAGCTGATAGCAACCTCGATTCCATCTGCATACTTAATTCCTTGTTGCCCTGTAACCTAATATATTCACAGGCTCTGAAAATTAGGATATAGACCTGGGGCAGGGGTGGCAGGCATTATTGTGCCTGCTATGCAAGGATTTGGGTGTAAGGAATCGATGTGGGAAGTGATTCCAGGAAACAGGATGAGGGAGTGAAAAAGTGAGACAGAGCCAGGGAAAAAGCAAGTGAAGGAAGTGTTCGTGAGCAAGTGGATATTGTGGGCAATCGGGGCTCAACCTACTGGGGAACCTTGAGAGAGTGTGTGGAACATGCCCCAGAATTATAGCACTGAGTGGTGAGAAAGCGGGGTGTTCATCCACTACTTTCATTGTTTATTGTTTGAGAGTTATTCCACAGATATCATTCTCTCATTGCATGTATCTTTCCCTGTGGAGTTTGAAAAGATAGCTGCCAAGTGGATCTAATTTACATTGTCCTCACAGTACTCAATCCCAGGAAACAGTATCTAAATATTATCTAAACCTCATTAGACATTCCAGCGTTACTTGAGTCATAGGGTTGTCCTTGAACCAATCAGCGCAGTTCAGGAGAGATAAGACGTTGTGATTAGCTAGGCTCCTGTGTCATCAAGCACAGGATTGGCAGCTCCACTAGAGTCACCGGAGATGAAGGAGGAACAATATTCAATGGGAAGAAGGACATTATGCAGAGAAAAGCAATCCAATTGTTTCTGGAACAATGTAAAAAATCTATCGGAAGCTCAGAGAGGACAAGTTCAAAGAACAGGCTCGGGGCTCATAGCTGGGGCTGCAGTAAGACCCTCTGGCATCCAGAGGACCCAGCTCTCACCTCTAATGTCTATAGTGACGAGGAACCATGGCTGCCCTGGGAGAAGGAAGCCAGACTCTCAGACACGTACATACATTACCACGCCCCAGGGCTGGGAGTCCCTGGAGTCAGAAAACCAGGTTGTGGACTTTCTTAATGTGCTGCTTTAAGTTCGAGTCCTAGGAGTTTACAGAGAGAGGCTGCCCCAGAAGGTGGTGATATGGAAGGCAAAGACTTGAGAAAGGGCGAGAAAAAACTGTTTTGGAAAAGACAAAGGAGAAGTACAATCAAGTAAAAGACACATTAAAACATGAGTAGGTAATGGAAATAAAGAGAACAAACAATAAAAACTTAGAGCAAATTGGGGTAGGAACAGATTTTTAAAAATAATGCAAGAGTAGGGCATTCATTAGGAGAACAAGTAGACTGACTGTATCATTTAGGAATAAATCAGATTATTTCGATGAATGGGCATTATTTGCTTAAACTTGTATTTATCGATCAATATATCTATCTACCTACCTAATCTAACATTTATGTATTTATTTGTTTTATCTATCTATCTATCGCCTACCACTCAAAGCCAAGCTATCTCTCAAACATCTATTTAATCTGAACCTTCTAGAATTGGGATTTGTGTCTGAGTGGTAATGCATCTGATAGAAGTTCAAACCTGAATCCTAAGTGATTTAAAAAATGTAAAAGTTGCAAAGGGAGAACTTTAGGATATAACACTGAAAAAAAAATGCCTAAAAATCTTTTCAACCTGTCTCTCTCCTCAAAGATCCACCCTGTCCTGAACTCTCTGTCTCCCCTACCTGTCCCCTGCTTCCAGCCCCTTCTGGCTCACTCTCTCAGTCTTCCCTTTCTGCCCCCTCTCCAGATGTTCTCAGCCAGGAGCAGAGCAGAGCAGCACGGAGCATCCTCTCAGAAGACAGCGCAGAGAGGCTCTGAACATCCCTGCCTCTTTCTCCTTGGCTCTGCTTCTCATGCATCATCTTGTTTAATCCCAACAAGAGAGTTGGGAGGCAGGGATGATTATCATCATTTGACAGATGGGAACACTGGGGTTTCAATCGAGGTTTGTCTGGTTCCAAAGTCTGTGCTCCTACACGCGGCTGCACTACTTATTGGTGGTCTTCAGATTCTGGCGTAAATAAAAAGTCCCCTGGGGGATGTTTGTTACATATGAGAATTCTAAGGCTCCCCCTCCAGAGACTCGACTCTAATCTTTACGTGGTGAGGTCAGGAATCTGCCTGTTTAACGAGCACTTAGGTGACTCTAATACAGGTGATTGTAATGCAGGTCAGATGCAGAACACACTAGGAGACACGTTATTGATAAATTGTTCACTGGGATGGATCGTTTGGAAGTGATGTAAGACTGGGTCGTCATATGCATCATGGGTTTATGCGTATGAATGTATTTTTATACTTAAAAATACAGTATGTGCTATTTCCCACAGACATATGGATTTTATGTGTTCGAATTCTCCATAACCATTTGTGATCTCTATTGGTTTTGTGCACACTGCACTAGTAAACATTATATTTTGATTTAAAACCTTTCACAGGATAAGAAAAGAATTCAGTCTCTTTGCTGTGATTCAGAAATAATACACAGACATCTCCCATGTGTTTCAGGTTTAGAAACCATTACAAATAGCTATTTGTGGTCTCTGACCAGGGCCTTAATTAAGAAGAGTGCAGCTTCTCTAGGGGAAAATTGGGGGAGGGGGAGGGAGAAAAAGAAAGAAAATTCAGCTAAGTGACAACCCTTGGAGGTTAACAGCTCTGAAGAGTTTTGTTTCTAAATTGATATTCATTTCTGGAAATTCTTCATCTTTTGAAAGCAGAGTAGATTCCCCCTCCCTCAGAGAAGAATAGAGCGGCGATTCTGTGGATTCAGTGGGTTCTTAGAAGTGGCCTAAAGTGCCTGGGAACAGGGGGGGGGGGCTGCAAGGCTAGAGTACTGAGGCTTTTTAAAGAAAAGCTCTCCCCACTTCACTTTCATCTTCACTCAGCTCCTTCTGGGTTTGAGGTGGGGAACAAGTGGGGCAGTCCACAGGGCCACCTTCCCTGGCACCGTGGGCAGTTCTGGTGGGGGCTCAGGTCCTTTGGGGTTCTCTCCAACCTTTACTTTAAGGAGCCCCTCCTGGCAGTGGTGATCACAGTATCATGTATGTGTTGAGGGTTTGGTGCCAGACAAAGGGGCTTGAATCCCAGCTCTGCCCCTTACCACCTGGGGGAACGCAGGCAAACTTTAGTTCCTCCTCTGTAAAACACAGATGATCACTCAGGGTTTCTGTGAAAAACTAAATGCCTGTGGAGTCCTTAGCAGGGTGTCCACAATGTAGCAAATGACTCCAGGAACGTTAGCTATAGTAAGGTTAATTTATAACTAAAAGTGAAATTGACTATGTGCCATTAAATGCTACAAAATGTGCACCTGTGCAGTTTCCACTCACTCCTCACATAGGCTGAGCACTTATCCTGGACCAACGCACAGTGAAGTGAGTTCAGCAGACACAGCCCTGACTGGAACAACTTACGTTTAGGGAGGAAAATGACAAACACTGAGCACATTTTGATAAGATAATATCCTTCTGAATCTACAAGGAAGCAGACACCTAGAGAAATTGGAGAATTTGGCAAAAATTCAAGGCCTGTGTGCTGCAAATACAATTCTGCCTTCCTCCCAAACCCCACATTCCATTCGCCACCATGTGCTTCAGCAAGAGCATTTATCTTCTGTAGAGTTTTAACTACTTTCCCCTTCTCCGCCACCACCCAAAGGCCTGGTTGCATTCTTCATACCCTGTGTATAAGCAATTTCTAACTGACAGGAAGCTTGGGTGACTACAGCTTATTTAATACTTGGGAAATGTAGAGGCGAGGAGAAACCTTTATTTGTGCGATATTTTTTGTTTGCTCAAACCCAAAATAGGTAGATAAAAATCAGAGATTGAGGAAGAGCAATGGTGTTAAAACATGATCAGGTATTTTTAGTTATACCTCAGTAAACAATAAATAATGAGCTATAAGTAGAAAATGCCCAATTCTGTAAAAATACTCATTTTTTAGGAGGGTGCCATATTATGCAAACATACCCACATGTCACACAATAGCATAAATGGGAATAAGGTTTGATACCCAAGGTGGGGCAAATGTAGGTTTACAGTTGTTTGCATGAGAAATGATGCAATAAATAATCATAACAGAAGTAGACTGTGTTTCATGTACTCACAAACGTAAACCTGCTTCTGCCCCACTCGGTATCATGGCTCATGGCTGAATCCGGTGGGGGAAAATCCACAGCCTTGCCAAACCAATGAAATCAAATATTCTTTTATTGTTCAATTTCTTAATTTAAGCTTTATAGTTGTTTCTGTGACATGCATAACTTTTGCATGTCTAGACAAAATCCAGGAGAAGCTGGCTTACATACTCACCAAAAACATGTAAGTACAATGAGACATAAAAATATTCAAAACGTTTTTAACTATACTGTTGAACTCGAAGTCCTTCTGCATCCAGTGTTTTCTAAGGAAGATGAGGATTTCTTCTCTCTAGGGGATCTTCTGATCCCCTTCGTGCTAATGTAGAGACCAAAAGTAAAGCAGTAAGAAGGAGCTGAGAAGATGAGGTAGGAAGGTAGAGTAGAATCGAGGAGAGTGAACTAACTGGACCAAAATGTGGAGTGAAAATCACTTCCGTTCTCCTAGTCTTCGAACGTGTTTTAGTTATGTTTTGTTTTTCGGTTTTCACCTACTGTCACAACGACAAAAATTTTTGCAAAGAGGACCAGAATATACTAACCAAAGCTAAAATTATTTTTTTAAGTGCTAGTAATGAGAAGCATAGCTCTTACTGGGAAGGTTGGTAAAAGCTGGATCCATGGGGAGGTGCATTAATTCTTTCCAGGCACCAGAAGAGAGTTAATTAATCAAAAATCCACCTGAAGGGTCACTCAGAGCTTTTCCAGGCTCTCACGCAGCTAGCTCTACATCCCAGATGCACAAGACACAACACCTGATGAGTTAAAATAAATCATTGTGTTTTTATGTAGATTTTCACACTTAAATAATAAGCTCCTTGAGCACAGCCATTTGTGCAGATGAAGACCCTCTTCAGAGAGTGAGCCCCAAATGCCATGTCTCCCCAGTGTCTGCCCAGTTCCCAGAGTAAGTCACAACCAGGACATCCTTGGAAGAGGCAGAAGCTTTGTGTATTTTTGGTTATAGCGATTGGACATCTGAAAAGGCAATTGTACATTTTAAGTTTTAGCTGATTGTCTTCTCACATGGGATCACAATAGTCCCCCTCAAGGGTGGACGGCCGTCCTTCTTTGCTTTCCCTTCCTTAGAGAACTGTCCATACTCCTGTCCCTGGGCTCTGTGGATGGTGGGAGGGGTTCCGTGAGCATCTGTAATTGTGTGTGAGTCTAGGTACATTTTATCTTCTTTCTGAGATGTGGGTCCACTAATTTCATCATATTCTTAGAAGTTTGGGAACAAAATAAAGTTAAGGAGGCTGGCTTCCCAGTCTCATTCTTCCGATCCTTAGCCACTCGGCGGTATCTGTGGTTCTCGTACTTCATTCAGCACAGGTCTTTTCTGGATTCCTGACCATCACTACTCAGAAAATATACATAAATCACATATAAAGGATCTGAAGAGCCTTTTGAGCTTTAGAAAACTACAGATTAAAATGCTTTTTTGCATCTGCATCCTTTTTTGATTAAGGAACCTATGCTATACACTTTTTAAAAATCGTAAAGTGGCAGGGCTGAACCTAGCCACAGTCCTTGCTACAAATAAAGCTCATGTGAAAGTCTAACGCATCCTTTTTTTCTTTATAGAGAGTATGAAGGTAATGAGGTCCTTTTCTTTTTCCATAAAGTCTCTAGAACAGTGATTTTCAATCTTTTTCATCTTATGGCATACATAAACTAATTACTAAAATTTTGAGGCACACCAAAAAATATGTTTTTGCTGATCTGGCAAAAGATAAGTATAATTTTGATTGATTTACCAAAAAGTGATAATAATAATAGTAATTAACTACCCTTTTTGCTTCAAAGTGACTTTTTTAAAAAATCAGGTGCTTATGGTTGTATATAAGGATTTCTGGTACCAAGAATTAACCAATAGGACTCAACCTTATTATGCAACGTGACCTATAAGATGCAAGTACATTTTATGATCTCTATATATATGGTTCAAGACAGGGCATTCACACTCGGTGTTATTCTTGTCTTGGCTATTGTCATTTTTTAAAATTTTACAATCTAAGGGAAAAGAGGTCCGTCCCCCTGATCAAATAATCAGGAATTGCATGTTTTAAAAATTCTGGCGGCACACCGGTTGAAAATTGGTGTTCTAGGATCCTCTTGGTTGTCTATGATCACGGAGAAAGCCCAAATCCTCACTCCTTCCCCAGGCGTTGGGGGGCGGGGCGGGAGGGGGTGGCAATCCCCCTGAGAATTTCCCCACTCCGCCTCCAGGTGTCAGTAGAGACCTGCACATCCGCCTCCCTCCCTGCCCCCGCCCTGTCCATTCATAAAGTGGCGGGTGATTTGTGACCGCCTCCCTGTGATTGTAGAGGCAAACAGCCATCTTTGCTTGTCTCTCTACTAGATTTGTTTTTCTAATTTCTTTTTACTTGAAGGTTTACCAGCTGCTTTATTGCCAGAGCGAGGCTTCCTTGCAGTCTCTTTTCTTTTCCCTCTCCCCCTCTGTTCCCCTCCTTTTTGTTCCTAGAGACAATCAGTGTCTCTGGTCCCAGCTGCCACTGCTGATTTTTCATTACAGTTTAATTTAAAACTGGGATTGGAATGGAAATGTCTTTTTGCCATTTGGGGTTTGCGAGGCCTGTGGTTTTATTGCCAAAGGCACAAATGTTAGTTACTACTGTTTTTCCAGAGTTTGCTGGGAGAGGGGGAGGGGGTGTTGGGGGTGGGAGGGAGAGAAAGACAGACTGATGGAACAGACGCGGGAGGAAACTGGAGGGGAAAACTCGTCTCGGACACAACGTTATTCTGCGTTCCGTGTATTGTTTTGTTTGATGTTTCGAAGAGTTGGAGTTGTATGAGAAGAGAAAATAGCATCTGACCTCCCCAAATGAATGTTTATGCAGGTCAAATACCTGTCAACCCTGGGACAAAGGAGACTGAGGGAGGGACATCACACATATAATTTGGGAATGGCATCTTTATGGAAAAGTTTTTTTAAGTAATAGTCGCATCTCCAGCTGTTCACTTGACCACAGCTTGACACAGGAACCCTCAAGGAGAGACTAACAGTACACAACCCCAGAAGGAACAAATTATTTATGAACTTTCACCTAAGAGGAGATATCAGACATCTCTCTCCACTAGCTTCTGTTTTCTCTCTCCTTTTATACTTTTGGGCCCAAGTCCTAATGTTTGTTTATGAATCCCCCTCCAGTCGTGAAACCCTGTCCAACTACACAATTAATGTTTCCTATAATCTCTTAGGAGACTATTGGTGACTCAGTGTATCAGATTAGAATCAAACAATTCTCTAAAATTGATTACATTTTTACATATCTCAGTGTAAAATTCTGAAGGAGGGACAATCTTATTTAAAAGTAATCTTGAAGGAAGAGCTGGAGAGAAGCTGAAGACTTTGCACACCTTTATTTACATATTTAGCACTGATATTGGAGGGAGTTGTTTCCCAGGTGTGGTGAGTCTACAGAGGCCAAGTGTCTTATCTGTCATCCTAAAAACAATCACTGTCTCCCCTCCCAGTAAGAATCTCTCTTTCTGGATTCACCAGTTTCAGTGGTCAAACTGGAAGCTCCATTATCTCTATGGCTCCTGCTGACTGCCCTGTCCGTGAGCATTTCCAGCTCCTCCCCAGCCCGCCCCAGGTGCTCTGGGATGCACGAACCTGTCTGGGGTGGACACAGCTCACTGTCAAGGGGCAGCTCTGACCCTTGAGGGATGCACAGGTCTTGGTTTGCTGGCTAAAGGGTACATTTTATCTAAAAGCATCCATTTCTCATGGCCAGACATCTCAGCCTGGTTCCCTCTCTTTCTGATTTACCCCCATCCACTCCTCTCCCATTTGTCTGGTGGATTCCATTTCTGTGTCAGAGGGAGGAGGACAGTGGCGAGGGAGCCCAGTCATCATCCCGCAGACAGACTTCCAAGACTGTTGTGGTTTGTCTTTGCAATCCACAGGACATTCTAGTGGTTGGAATTTCCTCCCAGAAGCCACTCCACTAACAAAAGTGGAGCTCTCATTTCTGTAGTTCAGAGTTCAGGACACACAGAGGGGGAAAGAAAACAATAATAATGGACACAGTTTTATCCCCAACCGCTGCCCTGCCTCCACTACAACAACAACAACAACAACAACAAACAATAAGCATGACGACACATCTTTCCCCACCTCGTGCCTAACGCGATTCACACCAAGGCAGCCATAGTCACCTTGTGGGGAAACCGAGTGTCATTGAACTGCCCCAAGCCCCACTGAAACATGTGCAGAGGAAATGTCTTCCTTGTCCACTGAATAACATTTGAAACTTCAAGGAGCTGATTGACATTTGGGGAAAACAGTTCCGTTTGCTTACTTGCAGTCTTCCTGGTTGAAGACAACTCCACGGCTATCACATTTGGTTGGTCAGCCCTCCTCTCCAGGTAGGATAAACTTAATATCGAGCAGTAAGGCTCTAAGGGCTGGTCTAGTTGTGCTGTGAAAAAACAGGTTACATCTTTAAATGCTTTCTTGCTCTGGGATTACCACATGCATGCAGTCAGCTCCTTGCAAGCAGATATTCCAGCCAAGTTTTCTTTTTGTGTTTACTGAGGTAAATGCAGGGTGTGTGGAGGGTGGGGGAGAACTAAGGATTGAGCATTCATTGTCCCGTTTGACAGGAAAATGGGTGTTTGGTCTTGTTTTGTGCTACAGGAATCTCTTCTGAAATCTCTTGGAAAATCTCATAAACCTAGGTTAGTGGCCACATATGGGATCCATTAACTCCTCATTTCTGCTTGTTCTTAGCAAATTTTTGTCTGGTGACAACACATGAACTTGGGGTGTTTTTGTTTTGCTTCACACCATGAAGAACTCTGTTGACTTGCTTTGGTTTTGAGAAAATATTTAGCAAAAAACATGCTGTGGTTGGCGTAAGACAATGGCTTGCTAGTAAAACTTTGTGGATTGTTTGGTTCTCGAAGAAGCAGGGGGGCATTTTTCTTCAGATTTCAGGGGGATTCCGGAGTTGCCAAAGGTCTGGGCAGAATATTCCTTCCTTGATGAAGTTGAGTAAGACATCTAGATTCTCCTTCTATCTCCATCCACACCTCATGGTCTAACTTTGGGAGAGTGAACTGGTCTCTCTTAGTTTTTAAAATTTTGTTTTCTAAATATAAGGAAAAAGACAGCAGTGTACTTTTTTTATTTTTGCAAAACATTCCAATGTCTCCAGAGAGCAAAAGGTGTTAAATAATTGCATCACACCAATATTTAGAAACAAAACTACTTGTGTAAGACAAAAAAAAAGAAAAAAGAAAAACAACAGATTGGAGGATGTTGACTCAAAGAAGGAAGACAGACTGAGAAATTTAGAAGAAAATTAGCTTTTATTTTTCTGTTTAAAGTAATTAATAAACTAAACACAACAATCACCTCTTTTACCCACAGCCAGCATCAGGGGACGGCAAACATCGCCTTTGAAATGGGCCCCCAGGAGGGAGGATCCCACTGTTCAGGCTACTTTATAGTGGTAATATACGGTCTGGAAAAAAACAGATGCCAAGAAAAGTGCACAGATTGTATCTCTCAGCATTTGAAACCCTAAAACTTCAGGGGGCCAAGGAAGGTCCCAGTCTTTTGATTTTTTTTTCCTAAAGAAAAGCCTAAAGTATTAAATGGAAACAGGCACTTCATTTCTTTTCTTCATTTTCCCTTCACCTCAGGAGACCTATGTTAAATTCCACTCAGATCACAGCTAGACTTGGGTTTGATGTCTCAAGCCACCTTTTAACTCTACGTTCATCCCATAAATAGAAGATGAATAAAGACATCAGACTTCATCTATATAATATTCTGACACATGCGGCTCTCTCCGTGAGAGAGGAGCCCAGAAGAAGGTCGACTACAATGGATTCTGCAGAGGGGAGAACTTACCACGGTGAATTTACACACACAAACAGGAACGTGTGGGTTATGAGCCAATAGCTAGCAGAGTTTCAGCTGTCGTCATTATTCTGAATGGGCATTTGCAGATGGACAGCAATTGTGCTGGTATAATATGAGCTCAGGGTGGGCCACTTCCTAAAGCCTCATCGTCAGACTTTGTGTTTAAATGGCTGTTGGCCCGGGTTAGCTAACTAAGGCCTATGCTTAAAGCAATTGGGTCCTGAGTCCAGATTTAGTTCATTATGTTCTGAAGAAAAATACATGGAGAGTGTTTGGGGGATTATACTAAGATTTATTCATCTAAATGGGGAAACAACCAAATCTAACAGTGGAAAAAAAAAAAAGGAATACACTGCCAAATATTGATAATTCCTTCCTGGGGATACTCATGGCTATTTTTAGTTTGTTAATGTAGAAAGCCAGTGAGATAAAAAGTGAAGTGATCCATTTCCAGAAGAAAAACCAGTCAAATCTTCATTAATAATTCTTTGTCGAATGCTCCATGGGCCTCATTCTGACAGCCTGGCGAGCTGAACTAAACAACAGAGACTGCAAGAATGTAAAAGACGTAATCTTAACACCAAACCTTCTGAAGACTTGGCTGTCATTTTACAATAGAGGCAAGAGGTAAAAACCTCCACTGAAAGAGAGCTTGCAGCATGATTATAGGGCTAGAATTTAGTGGGGGAAGAGAGGGAGGGCTTCGGAGTTAGCAAATGGTGGCATTGGGTAGTATTGAATGACCAAGCAAGCTTTCTTTCCATGTATGGCTTGAGATTTTTGAGAGCAAAAGTTGACGATGTAGGTATGTCGAGACGCCATTTAGCTACTCCTAGCCCTTCTGATAAATCTTCATTATCAGTAAAGATTAGGCAACAAGTGTTAGGCATTGTGTATAAACTGACTCAAAGATCTAGACTGCTTGTGTTTTTATAGCGATTTACACTGTGTGCTGTCTTTTCACATTGTAGGGTCTCATTGGATTTTTATGGTAATGCCATAAAAATGGCCGTCAGGATAAACAGCACTGACCTATTCTGCACCAGAATAAACCATCCTTCAGAAACACTAAGGAACTCGTCCAAGGTTAACTAGCTGATAAATATCTGAGTTGAGGCCAGATCCCAATATATCTTATAAATAAAAAATAAGTGCAAGCAGCAAAACTTGAATAGTCTAATGTCCATCAAAGCCCAAGATCTGCAGAAAAGGATTAGAACAAAGTAACAGATCAGGGGAGCATGGGGACACAGGGGCACTGCTGCTTGTCTAAGTGGAGGCTCTTCTGGCCCGTCACCTGAGCAAAATCAGGGTGGGAAATTGTCTGTTATTGTGGCGTGCTTGCCTTCCCGCAAATCACGTGATAATTACTAATAACGTGCTACCTGCGTTCACCCTCATGAAGAACTTACTTTATTTCAGGCTGTGTCCTAAGCTCTTTGTTTTGATTAATTCACATACTACCTATGAAGTTGGTTTTAGTATTGCCCCCATTTTATAGGCAAGGACACCGTGTCCTCATCTGACAGAGTTTTTCACTGGGAGCAATCCTGCAATAGGGTACGATGCACTACAGAAGTCCATCAGGGCCAGCCTTTAAAATGACCCACATATGTCACCCTGCAGAAATGAGAGACGGGGGTGGGCGGGGGATCTTTTCCTCTCTCCTCATTCTCTCACTCGCTTTATCAATATTTCCTGAGCACACCCTGTCACGTGCCTCTTTGTTAATAACCCACTGTGCTCTCGGAGCAAAGGTTGGCCTGCAGCTTTCTCCCCTTCCTGCCTCCTGTCAGGAGAGGAAATCACAGTTTGCAGAGGGACCTGACACAGGGGGAACTGGATAGCACCAAAGGGTCAAGGGTAAGAATGCAGGGAAGAGTGAGAAATCCCAGATAGTGTCCAGCCGGTGTGAGGCAGGAAAGGGTCTTTCCCATGTGCTGCTCCTGTCCGCTCTCTCCGGTTCCCCAGGAGGAAAGAAAGCTGCGGGCGATTTCACTGTGACCCTGTGTAGCACAGACGTCCACACTGTGGGAGGGATGTGCAGGCTTCAGGGGAGGGCAGTCCCAGACTGGGTTTGCCATTCTCCTGTGTACGTTTAACTGAAATTATGTGATATCGGTTAAATACCACCAATTTAATGTATAATTTATCACCAAGTCTGATAAGCGAAAAGGCAAATCACACCGTGTGCTTATTAACAGTGGTGTACGGTGAAAAGGGCGCGTGATGGAACCTCCCTGTCAAGGCATCGAAAACATTTCCTTCCACGCACCTCATTCCAGACCGGGCTGCTGACACCATGAGGATGGGGTATGAGGCACTCGCTCACCTCTCTTCCTTCCCCATCTCGCTTGGTTTTTGCTCTGCCACACAGACTTGGTCTTTGATGAGAAAGCATCTGCCTCCTGAAGATCAGTGTGTCCTGATGTAGGTCTCCTCTCAGCCCGTTCTGCTCAGGATTAAGGTATTCCTGGTTAGGAAAGATGACCAGATAGATATAGGCAATAAAACGACAGACCAGGAGGTCATGGGTTAAAGGTTTGGGCATCAATTGTTTTACTAGTGATGTTTCTAATTCCCATGAACTTTCATCAAGAATTATGTGTGTGGAGCATGAGGAGAAGGCACGCTTATTAACTGAGTCTTTCTCTCCTCCTGGCAGTGAATAGTGCTACTTATTAATGAAGCTGTGTGTTCCCAAAGCATGGAACGGTAAGGATCACAGAATGTGAAAACTAGAATGGGCATTAGAGATCATTTAGTCTAACTCTCTCACTTTAAAGAAGGGGAAACGGGTCCTGCGAGGCCAATCACTTCCTTGAGGAAGGTCATTTAGTGAGTTGGTGGCAGAGGCAGGGCTACACCCCGGGTTTATGACTCCCACCCCGCCTACGCCGCACTGACAAATTAACAAGTATTAAATAGCTCCTAACACCTCAGGAGCCAGAGTGTAATGGTAAACCTGCATTGCTTTGGGTATGGATGAAATTGGAAGCAAATTCAGTGGCCAGAAGCTATGGGTGCATTATCTTTCAAAAACGCAAATTGCTATCTACTAAATAAAATGAGTGTAGGTTTGAGGGAGTTAGTTCAACTGGAGTTAATAGGCAATAGTGTTAATTAGTCCAAGGGCCTGGGTCCAATGTCCATAAGGGCATTACACATGAGGGCATTAGCTGACACAATGGGGAAAAAGACTGTTTCCTAGAGCTGGACTGTACCCCAAAGTCAGCCAGGGGGTTCCCCAGGGAAGTCAGGTGAGGAAGTGAGGATGACTCAGCACAAATCTTCCTCCCCTTCTGGGAAGAAGAGCTCAAGGCATTCCTCAATAGAATCACCCTACTGCATTCAGGGCAGGTGTTGTGTAGGTTTTATTAAGGTTGAAAACTGGGGATTCCTTGGAACACATTTTCATGTCCGTTCTCTTCATGTCTTTGTAAAATGGTAGCAAAAGGGATTTTGATTCGAGTTTCAAAAATTGAGACCTAAGACCCAGAGAGGTAAAATTATCTTAAAAAAAAATATCAAGCAATCAGAGAGCATCAGATTTGAGATTGAATCCTAAACCTAGGTCTTCTGGACTTTCCACGACACTAGATGCCACTTCCCAGCACAGAGCGACTGGCGGCTCTGCTGGCAGAAGGAGAACTAAAGGCATCCAGAGCTGCATCGGTCTTTGCTCAGCTGGCAAGCCAGCTTCCTTCCATGACTGGGCCAAAGGCAAAAACAAAACATGGTCTCAATGCATTTGCAGTTTTCTTTGGCAAAATATAAACAGGCACAAAGGAAAGGTCCTGCCTGAAAGCCACCAGCCCTGTTTCACAGGTCAAAATCTGAGACACACGCAGGAGGACAGAAGGAAGGAAGGAGGGGCCACGGCTGAGAAAAGAAACTTGAAAACAGGCGAAGGCACATCACCTAATACATGCCTGTACGATCCTTTCAGTCCTTCATTGTCTTATTTCAGGCCATGCCAGTTTGTGTGACGGTGACCTAGTTATCCAGATAGACTTTGTCCTTTCTAGAAGTAACTAAGAAGTCGTCCAAATCAAACACAGGCACTCACAGAGAGGTGCTGGGTGGTTACAAGAAGTGAAATGGAGCCAAGCAATTGAATTATAACCTTAGCCCTCCAGAAGAAATATGACCAAGGCACTTCACACCATTCCCCCAAATAAGGTAGATTTTTAAGCATCATAACAGAAACGACAGCTCATTTTAAATATATTGTCTTTTGACAACTTGAGTAAATGAGCCATTGTTCAGAAATATTTTTACACATTGCCACAGAATTCAGCCAGCAGTTGGATTAAATTCTATTTAATCCAAGAATTCCTGACCATGATGCTGAATTTTGGCAGCCTTTCTTTTACTCCTACCTAAGGTATTTTATTACGTGCTTACGGTTTCCTTGAGACTTATATTCATAAGCAAATAGAAAGCAGCCAAGACAAGCCATAACAGTTTCTCAATGGACAAGGCATGGCAAGTTCTCCCTTCTTTTTCCTGGTGTCTCACACCCGTTTGTGTGGGAGTGCTTCTCAGATAGGCTAGCAAGGTTCTCTCTTGGTGCTCACACAGGAGGCCTGATCTCATCTGGTTGTTCAGTGCTAGCATGGTGAAGTTGGGAGTTACAATGAAATACCTGTTGACCATCAGGTTTTTGTTTAATATAAGCTGTCAGGAGAGTTGGGAGAGTTTCAGGTATCTTCTGGTCTAGCCCTCTGTGCTATAGTCTTCCCATCTCTTTTCCACATCTCTAACCATAGGAAATTCCCTCCCTCCCACAGAAGTCCATTCCAGTTTGGGGCAGTTCTAACTGTGATAAAGTTGTTTCTTAAAATAAGGAGACATCTGTTTCCCGTGTAACTTTGAAGCACTGGTCCAGGTTTTGCCCTCTAGAGCTAAAAAGGATAAATTCGACCTCTCTCCCGCTTTAGAGTCAATTATGTATTAAAACCTAGCTATCTTTAATTTATAAATGTCTGCATTGATTCATTCAGTTTGCATTTTGTAGTGTCTACTGTGTCATATACAAAGGTGAATAGATCTGCCTTCTCACCTAAGGAGGTGTTGTTAGTCCATTTATGCTCATTTATTTTTTTTTTCACCTAAAATCACTCAGTTCTTTCAACTTTTCATAAAACATGGAGGTCGCCACTGCTACCTCACTCTCTCCTTCCAGATTTCTCAATGAAAACACTAAGAACAGTTATTGAGGACCCACTGTGTGGAAGGTCCTAGGCTAGCTTGCTCCTACAATGTTCTCCACTACCCTTCAAGGGAGGTGTTTATCAGTCATGAATGAGCCACGAGAAACCGTGGCTCAGAGAGATGAAGTAATGCGTCTTGGTTCATGTGTGAATGAGCCCACATGGAGTAGGTGGGATGTCTGGACAAAGATCGACTCCAAAGCCTGCAGTTTGGGGTATTCCCTTCCGGGGCAGTGCCAGGAACTGCAGAGGATGCTTTGCATGTACCTTCTCCGCAGCAGAAAGGACCATCTGCGCCCTCGGGACAGCCCACAGCCCTCAGCAGTGACCTCCGTTTGGACCCTCCACCACACCACACAACACACAGGGAAGTGCAGTGATAGTCCACATGGCATGTATTTTCTGTTGTAAATGTTCTGATGGGATTTAAAAAATCATTTGCTTTTGAATTTTTTTTTTTTTTGGTCTAAGAGTAACACATTTAATTTATAATTGGCAATGATTTCCTGGCAAGCATCATGCATACTCAGGAATTCTTATAAAGTGAGAGACTCTAACCTACAAATTTTCAAATGTAATGACATTTTTATGGACACTAAATATAACAATGAAGTTGAAGTCCTGCTACACATTGTAGATCTTTAATTAAACAGTAATTTCAACGTATCAATTTTGTATTTTGGAAATACTAAATCTTTTGAGATCTTCAAATGTCTTTATAGAACTTTGGAAAGAACAAGCTATAAGTGCTATGCTGTTAGTGACTAAATAATTCTGGGTCTTTAACGCTCTTTGACAGGAAGCAGAAGAGCCGATACAGCCATGTGTGACTTCGAGCTGCAAGGGCAATAGCTCCTTTTGGAGACCACATTGTTGAGTTTTTTTTCCTAGCTCAGTGTGGCTAACTTTGGTTGCCTTGTCTGTCCATCATGCTGAAAATCAGATTAAAGGGTACTACTTTCGACAAAACTTGGCCTTCCATCTTTCCTTGATCACCTTCTCTTTCTCCTTTTGGTCAGCACCCCTCCCCCCGCACCCATGCTGAGTTGCTTCTTTGCTTCCAGTTTTGGATGAAAAGTCACACCGATGCATCTGGTTTCATAAGCAGCCACTGAGGGGCTGGGTAATGAAACCTGAAAGTTAGAGGTTTCTTGGCTCCTGCCCAGTAGGAAACAAGAGAAAGGAAGGAACCAGAAAAATTCCCCATCCTTTCTCCCTTCCTGCATTTCTTCCGGAGAAGTCCTGTGTGCCAAACAGAAAGGCCTGCTGTGCTTCTTCATGACTCGTGGAACAGGACCGGCATGCACCTGCATCATGTTGTGATTTGCACATTTCTTTATCTCACATTTCTCTTCCTTCACTCCCAACACCCTGGGTTTGTCCTGTAATTCTTGCCTCTGGTCTCCCTTCTAGAGAACCCAGTTAAGAGAGTGCCAAGCACCCAGGTGTCATTCATGGATTGTGTACTGCGTTGCTTTCCTTGGCCTTTCTTTAAACTGTATCCTGGTTACCTCTCTTAGCTCTGTACTGTTGGGTTTTGCTTTCTGCTAGTTTTCATTCCCAGCTCATCTTTGGATATCACTTTTGTGGGGTAGACCCAGAAAATACAGAATTTCCTACTAATTCAACATCAAAGGCTGCCAAACTAGGTCTCTCTTATCTTGCCTGCATGCAATTAGATTTTTGAGCCCAATTGTAAGACCTTTTATTTACTCCTGTTAAATTTAATCATTTTAGTCAGCTCATTATTGCTCTTGCTTGTCAAAAACATTTAGAATGATACACTTGTTTTCCACATCCCTTACAGCTTTGTGTCATCCATAAATTTGATGATTTTTCCCCCTTCCTTCACTGATAGTATATTGTATAGGCCATGTGGATGAAAGAGCCTGGGACAGCCTGTAGAAAATGTCCAAAGCCTAATTCTCATATCATTTAGGCATACTTGTGTTTATTTAGTTACTAATTCAATCATCCTTACCTTCAGGCAAAGTAACTCAATTCCATTCCACAAACCTACATGTAACGATTGCCTAATTTGGGCAAATCACGGTGTCACATGTCCTTGTTGGGACCTAAAGATGAGAAGTTGGATTGGTGAGGATTTCTCTTCTTTAAAGGAAGGTAGGCTGGTGGTAGAGATATTGCAGAAGAAACTGGCCTTCGGGCCACCTTTTAAATGACACAGAGCGGTGGCTGCCTAGTTCTTCTCCATGAAATGCTGGCTCTGATGAAGGTAAAAAGAAATGCAACATAAGAATGGTCTAAGAAACTAGATAAACTAGTGAAAGAATCACTTTCTCTTATTGAAAACTGAGTTTACAAAGAATGTGTGAATTTAGAAATTAAAAAAACCTCCTCGTTCCTAAGCACCTACCCTTGTCGATGAAAATTCTTTGCCAATTCACAAAGTCTTATCATGGTTGCAAATTACTCTGTCACAATAACTGTTTCCTGTTAACTTTTAAGGAAAGAGTGAGAGGTTTATTGAATGGCAAGAAGAGCATCTGGCATTTCTGGTTTAGTACCTGGAATTTCAGCAAATGTCACACATATATTGCTTAGAAGGGAAAAAGTCACTGGGAAAAGAAAACGAAAAGATAACAAAACTACTGGAAAGTAGCATTACATCTGTATTCTCAGAAGTATGTAAGAATTTTTCTTAAATTTATTCTTACATTTTAAAATGAACTTTCCTTGCAACCTGTGAAAGATGCTACTTCTAAGAAATTGGTGCAAACTGCCATACCGAGATGAAACAGGAAAAAAAATAGAAATCTCTGAAAAAAAAAAAACGCTAGGAATGAAAGTCATAGAATCAATCACCTGGATAATTTGGTAGTTACCCCAGTGAAATATATGGACAGAAACAGAAGCCAAACCACATTTCAATATACAGGTCAAAGGATGTCTTCAAGGAGAAGCAAGATAATCATTAACAGGTGACTCAGTTCCAAAGAAAGTCATTGGTTAACATTCATGAGAATGCCAACACAATATGGTGGCAGCCCTGGGCAGCTGTGGATGAGTTGGTTGGGCATCGTTCCAAAATGTGAGAAGTTGCTGGTTCTGTTTCTGGCCAGGGCAAGTGCCTGAGTTGCACGCTCCATTCCGGCCAGCGCACTTAGGAGAGAGGCAACCCATCAATTCAGGTTCTGAATTCAGACACGCCTTTCTCCTTTTTAGTTGGATCTTATTGTTTGGCTCAGTCTTGTAGAGTATTGCTCACCGGTTCTAATTCTTGTTAAGAGCAGACAACCGATAACTATTAATACATCAGCACATACATTAATAATATACATGTGGGGAGAACATTTCACTAATAGTGTGTGAGACATTGAAAGCTCAGCGTTCCCTGATGACATCTGGACCATGATAGAACTGAGATGGAAAACGAGCCTCGACCAGACATGGGGAAGGGGGCGGGGTCAAATATCGGGGCTCAGCAGCTGCCCAGCAGCTCCCGGCTGTGGCCGCCGGCTGAGCTCGGCAGCACGGTCTACCGCAGGGAAACGGAGAGGAGGAAAACAGGAAAAATTAGACTGTTTGCAACCCAAATAAATCCTGGAGGATTTATGACTTAATCTTTGCACAGCATCACTGAAAGAAACACAATCCAGTTAACTGAAAGTAATTTAAAAAGCAATTTTAATCTTTACTTGTTCTCTCAAGGAACATTAAAGGGGATCCAATTCATAATCTACAGCAAGACATGAAAAAAAAAAAAAACGCTTTCCTTCTTGTTCAATCCGACGCACACACAACACACCAACATGGAATCTCCTGAGCTTCTCTTTCCTTAGATCCCTTGCTCTCAGCCCTCTACCCTCCCTCCCCCAGCTCTCAGACACACACCTGCACAGTTTCTTTCTTCTCTCCCTGGGGCCGCGCAGACCCACCTGTGCGTGATATTCTAAAAGTGCCCCAGACTCTGCAATTCCCTGCTGAAGGAAGCTCAGAGACCCCACTCCCTGACTCTCTCCCCACCCCTTTTTAGTTTCTTTGGTGATGTTGCCTGGTCAAATATAGGACACTCAATTAAAGTAGAATTGTGGGTAAATGATGAGTAACTTTTCAGTATACGTATGTCCCATGCAGCATGTGGGGCATACTTAAACTGAAAAATTGTCATTGTTCTGAAACTCAAGTTCAAATGGATGTCCTGTATTTTTATTTTCTAACTCCTGCACTTATGATATTTTGGAGAATATTATTCACCAAACTTCTTGTTCACAACAGGGAAACAAATAAAATAGTTTTATAGATACTTTCAGGGCTGTGAAACTGAAAGAGCCTAGTATTTCCACAAAATGAGAGAGAATGCTATTTCATTTTGTTCTTGTAGACATGAATCACTTTGTCCAGCTTCACCCATAAGAAAATGCTTGCTCAAAATTAATTTACATGTATAAATTAACTATGTTTGCATACTCTGTCTAGAAGTTTATAATTTACTTAGCATAGTACTTGGTATGCAATAGTGGTACACAATAGATCTTTCTGAGTGCAATTAAAAGATTCTATGTTATCTAAAAAAAAAATAAAGTGCCCGAAACACGTATCAATGTTATTAATTGCATGTTAAATTTCAACAAATGTCAAATATACATTTCTTAGTTTGGTGTTAATATAAATGTATCAGAATGCCGACATGCGAATGCAGAGTTGCATTTACTGAGGAGTCACCTTGGACGGTGATGAATTTACTCTGACAATGTTGTCCCCACGTGTCAGGTCTTCTGCAGCAGATTTCAGTGCCTTTCCTGGGCTGTGAAGATGAGTCGGTCTTCTTGCTTTAAATTCTCTGCTTCGTCCTCAGACTGTATTCCCCCAGCGGGATCTCCTGCTTGACCCGCCTGCTTGGTTGTGAATGACTGTTGGCTGTCTCCAAGCAGCCATCAATATCCTCCAGGGATGAAGATTCACAACCACTGGGAATCCAGTGACACCTCAATTAACAAACCTTCTGGGAGCAGAGATCTCCTACAATAAAGTTCCAGTATTAAAAATGAGATTGATTTTTTGTAAATCATACAAAACAGAGCAGCCAGCATGTGCTAACTGGACAAAAAAATGCCTTCTCAAAGAGCTTCTGTTTGTCCCCGTTCCCTTCAAAGCAAAAAAGATTGATTCCACTCCAAATGGCAAGTGGCAGCGTGGGTGGGGGGAGGTGGTGATTTTGCCCAGCACCCTCCCTGCAGGGCTCCCCTACCTTACCCTCACCCCATTGGAGATTTCCTCCTGCCTTTGCTCTGCACCCCCAACTTCAGGTACCCAATACCCTCTGCACACTGGCAACCATGAAAGATTTGCATGGACTGATTCTTTGCCAGATTCTATTTCACTGGGAATTCATTTACTGAAAAATGTTTACTAAAATACATGCAGTGACTGAAAGACATTCGGTCACTGTATGTATATTAACCCGCAACTTAGATGATGGTTGGTGTTAAAATCTTTGTCCCTGATACAAGAATCATCAGGCATGTGTGGTATATTTTAGAGAATGAGAATGTGCCTGAAATGACTGTGTACTCCTAAGCGATCAGCTGGCTTTGGGAGGGAGCAAGAGATGGTCAAAGTGTTATCTTTTATACTCAAATGGTTCCCTCCTCTTAGAGAGAAAGAGGAAGGTGGGCCGCGTTTAGGTTTCTGGAGGTTTATTTCTCAGAGCAACTGGGAATGGAGCAGCCTGTGAGAGACTTTATAACTCTCCTCCCTGAGGACCTCTCCTGCCCCTGTGCAGTGTCTAGGAAAATAAATGCCCAACACAGTAGAAGGCAAAATGAAAAAGCCACGTGGGTTTTGGTGAGTGTGCCTTCCCATTAGTAGATAAAAAGGACAAGGCGGTGGTGGGTCTATCTTCAAACCCAGCAGAAGTGTCCTCTGTGCATCACTAATTACATCACTGTATTTAGGACAGATTACTTGATATCCTCATTTATATCACCAACATTGTTGAAACCAACCAAAAAAACTGACCTTAATATCAGCACAATATACTTATATTCTTTTTTATTTTTTAAAACAAATTTTAGGCCACCATCTGTAAGATGCAATATACAATTACTTTCATTCTTTTCCTTTTGAAAATGTAAACTTCTAGCTAGAAGAACATTCCTGAGAACATCCAGCATTCAGAGGTTCCCGAGAGTGACATGCGGGGGCAATGGTGGATCCTTCAATCCACTCATCCTTCTATGTTCAGGTGGAGGTGGAGGTGTTCTGCCCTATTCATGCCTCTCTCTAGGCTGCAAAAATAGGAATAAGCAAAAGGATGGTGCATCGCGATGATGAATAATAATGCAAAACAGCAATACCTGTCTTCAGATTGTGTTCGCAGTTTCTTAGCCTTTTTGTATGCAGATGAAGAGGTGGATTTTTATAGAAAATTGCCTTTATACCTAAATGCCTTCCCACATTTCACACCCACTCCCAAACACACATGCACACTTTGGGGTTGGAAAGGTGACTTTTTTTTAATTTTACATTTTACGATTTGTAAATTGAAGGCATATAGCATGTTACTTTGATATATTTATATCCTGTAATATGATTTCCATTAGAACAATATTGATCACATTTCATTATTATAGAAAAGGATTATTGGCTATATTCATGATACTGTGCATTCGGTCTCTGGTTTATTTACTACTCATTACAAATTGGTACCCTTAAACATTATCAGTCTTATCCCTCCACTGCCAACCCTGGAAATGTCAGAGATGGTACAAAATTGGTTTTGTACTCCTCCAAAAGTTGTCCTTACTATTTTAGTCAAACGTATTTATACAATTGTTAATAACAGGCATTTACTGAATGTCAAAAAAGTGATCTGTGTTGAAATTGTAGAAAACAGACCAAATGGTCATAAGTAACTATTTCTTGATAAATATGTCTACTGAAACCTTAAATAGAAAAATAAACACATTCCTAAGAACAGAATGAATGACAACATCTTTCTTTATCGAAAGGAGAGAAAGAAATGACAGTGCTCACGTACATCAGTCTGTAGAACAGATTTCCACAAAAATCTTAATTTTTATTCAAATGCGCACGACTTGTTAATTCAACTCTCTTCAGAACCTCCAGGAGATACACTCTGGACTGGCTTCTCCAAAGGGTCTCTTAATTGTTGTACTGAAAGAGTTTGAAAGGGGTGAGAAAAATATCTTAACCCTGCTAGTCATTGGTTCAAAAGTCTCTGAGGGTCTCTTCTGTAGGAATTCTAATTTTTATCTCCATGGAATTTGCAATGGATTGTTTTGACTCTTTAATTGATATTCAAGAAAGTGAGGAAAAACAATTAATACAGACCACTTGGCTAAATTGACCTTCTAATACCAGAACTATAAGATACTCCGGGAGAAAATATCTGACATGATGACTACATTAATAAACACACTTTTATAAATTAATAACCAATTTGGATTACTTAACAGATCTTTAAAGAAAGGAGGAAATAATCAAAAGGGTATATTCTATAAAGATTAGGGATTGTAACATCTTTTTCTAGGGAAAAATTATTAACGTTCAGAACAAGGATGTCAGAATCGCTAACATTGAACTAAAAGGACAGTGAGCGAAGGAGAACCGTAGTAACACCAAAAGGCAGCGTGATAAGAAACAAAAATGTTTTGAAGAAATGGGACAAAACATCAGGAGAATTTGTTCAAGGCTGCAAGGAAAAAGTATAAAAGCCGGAAAAAAATAAGGTCAAAGGATTATATAGGAGAGCTGTCAGGGAGGGACCTGGCAGCTATGGTCACAGGGAAAGAAAAGCTAATTGAAAGAAAGGAAAACTTCTAAGGGAGAATAGAACCATAACATTGGAATTAGTGCAGCGGTATATGGTTTATATACTTTGAGGTCATTTCCCATAATAATAAGGTGGTTTTCTTGTTTGTTTATTGTCTGTTACCAAATAGTGTCTAGAACGGGTGTTAGGTGGCCAACCGGTGGAGTCTGGAAAAGTGTAAAGGATGGGTTGCAGGTGTACAGTTTTTGGGAGATGATATTAGACATTTGTTGCAGGTAGATGACCAGGAAATGTTCACGTAGGAGTTCCTGGCCTTTGATAACTCTAGTGTACTATAGGGAAGCCCCGTTTCTTGTCCTAGTTCTGCCTTGTATCCTTGACCAACTGAGTAAATCCTTTCGTGTTTTTTTTTATGTTGCTCAAGTACAATTGTCTTCATTTTCCTGCCACCACTTTCCCCCACCTCCTGCCCTCAATCCTTCCCCTCTTTGGCTTTGTTCATGAGTCCTTTTGGTTTCCTTGTCAATAAAATAAGATGTGGTTTTCAGACTATGCCCACAGAGTCCCACTACCCTGAATAGGTGTCTCTGGGTGGCTGGCTAATGAGTGAGAAGTAGGAATGAGGCTCCATTATTAACCCTTCCCATGTATATACTTTAATTATTTTTAATCCATTTTATATATTGTGGGTGCAGCTATGAGTTCCTTTTTCATCCTTTAAAAAGACTTAAAAACTACTAAGCAGATAGTCTCTAAAGCTCTTCTTTGCTATACATTTTTCTGTTATTTGTAATTCTCTTCCACAAAACATTGTTTGACATCATATGGGCCAAAACAAACATGAAGCTGTGGGGAAGGTGGGGAAGGTCAGGCATCCATTGCTATGAAAAATGCCAAGGACAAATGACCACAGACTTGAGAGAATGATAAGCATTTACGGCTCAAGTGTCTGTAGGCTGATGACTTGGGCTGAGGACAGCCACCTGAGCGCAGCTGCAGGTGCGTAGGTGCTGGACGAGCTCCTGGGCTCTTCTCCATGTGTCTCTCATATCCCCCAGCAGGCCAGCCTGGTCAATCCCCATGGTGATGGCAGGGGGCAAAGAGAAGTACCGGGAAAGCACAGGAGCATTTTGGAGTCTCTGCCTTTGTCAATTTTGCTATTTTCCCATTGGCCAAAATAAGTTACATGGCTCAGGCTAGAGTCCGTGTAGGAGAGTACTTCCAAAGGGTATGGACACAGGAAGGCACGAAAAATAGAGCCGTTATTAATACATCTGTCTAAGAAGGGGAAATCATATATCTTATAGCCTTATAAAAGGGGCCAAAAATCAATGGAGGTACCGAATATAGGTTGGTCAGTGATCAGCAAAATATCCTGTGACAGTGACAGCCAGGTTTGTCAGAAAGGTTTTTTTGTTTGTTTTTGTTTCTTTCTTTTTTTTTTAAGCAAGCAAGGAAGCAGCAAAATATGTGCATATAAAGGAAATCACCTTTTAATGAACCCCAAACCCTTGATTTTTCTCTCAGTCAGTCTTTTAAGTCTTTCAAGATTTTCCACTAAGTACCTGTGAGGTCAAATCATCTATATATTTAATGTTGAGAACTCAAATGCTTGCACAAAGCATAAAGAGAAAGAAATGAAAAACATTTCAGTTATGCACTAAAGCCCTTTGTACTCATGGGTGCATGATCTCAGTGCAAGACGGAACATTCTTAGTTCCTGCATGTCCCTCAGAGTGTTAAGCTGCAGCTAGAAAAATATAAGCTCACTGAATCATCTTATACTGTACCATGGCTTATACTCATGGGGGAAAAATCTGCTCATAAGCTCATGTTTGAATGGTAATTTTGATTATAAACACTTTTGGCCTCACCTACTGACTTTAGAATTTTCTTTAAGACAAAATCCCACAGAGCACCCTGAAGCCAAACTATTTGACTGAAGTTGGGAAACCCTGAAAACACTGTCCAGACCTTCCTTCAGATTAACACTGGGCTGTGGGAGCAGCTGTTTCCTGGGAATTCTTCCCCCCCCGCCCCCGCCCTTGAAAGTGAAAGCCAGGACCTTTTAACTCAGGGATTCCTTCAAGCTGGGCCTGAAGCTGGACCCAGACTAAACAGGATTCAGTGGGTGACACTGGATGACCTTTCACAAGATTAAAAACAACAACAACAACTGTTTACCTTGATGCTCCCTTTTCCAATAATTTCAACCTAAACATTTAGGTCAATCTGGGCTCACTGTCAGGGATGGTGGTGAAGAACAATAGTGCAAAGGTCGGAAGAGCTCATGTACTGCTCAAGTATCGTTGTAGGAAGTGCATAAAGAGAAGCAGTTATTTCTCTAGATGGGTGTCTGTCAAGTTTCTCCCCAAGAGACGTCATTTGGGGTGTCACATCCAATTTCAGGGATGTCAGTTAACAGCCTGTAAAATATTCCGAGGGTAACTCCCCTCAATAAGAAAAGCATGTCCTGGGCATTGACAAGTACGACCTTGTCACGAACACATGCTAAGGAAGCCACTAAACCACAGCATCCTTTTCTGTTCCTCTGTGGAACTCTGAGTGACAACAGTGGTCGGATGAAGGTGGAAACATGAAACGGTGATTTCCAATGCATTCTTTCCTTGTCTCCAGGCGAAAAATTACACCATTATGTCATTTTCGTGATGTGCTCATCAACAGGATGAAAACCTCATTTGTCATCCTTGGGTCCGATAGAAAATCAGAGTTTAGGGAATTCAGCCGAGCTGTCAGCGTTCTCGGCTGTCAAGGAGAACGGCTGACGGAAGGCAGGGCAGCAGGACCTCGGGCCAATGAGTGCGGCTGGGCTCTGAGGCCACCCTGGCCAGTCCATGGCAAGGTCTTCTGATCCTCAGCGTTCCAATCCAATTTGCTGGAGCTGTTCATCAAGTTCCCATGCAGACAGGATGTAAATATGCCACTTAAATCTGCAAATACAGTAATGAAAACTGATATTTGTAATTGTACCTGTGTGGCCCCACTGACTCAAACCTAAATGGATTTCCACCCTAATATTGCTAAATGAATCCTTGAAAAATGTGGGGCCCATTACAGTGGTGCTGCTTCTCACATTCTGACACAACAGGGACATCTCTATCATCTTGCATGATTGAAATACATACTTTTACCTTTTTCCTGAAATTGCCTTGCCAGTTTTAACTTTGTCTTTCGTGCTGTTAAGTGTTCCTTCCATTCACTCTTGTCTGGGGAGCAATGGTTGTGCCGTGCCAAGGAGAGAGTTCTAGGTGGTGGAGAAAGACTTACAGACGCTTCTGTTCCCATCCTCAATTCCAGCATCTCCCCAGAGTGGATTCAAGCAAGGAAGCAGCAAAATATGTGCATATAAAGTTCAATAGTTCTCTCTATTGTAAAAGGTTCGGAGACGAATTCTGTCACTTACCATCACTGTGTGTAGCAAATTAGGGGAACCGCTGTACGTTCTCACCACCTCCTGGTAGGGGCAATGCCACAATCCCAGATACGCGATGCTAGCATTAATAGCTATTATAACACAATTAAATATTTACTGTGAACTTTTTTTAAATAGGTAGAGGGGAGAATATATTCATGCTGACTATCAGAACTTATCATTCATTTTTCCCCTTTCTCTTTTGATACTTCTATTACAGAGTTTCTTTTCCTGCAGCAAGCCCCTCTGATCTCTCCCTTGTCTCAGCCCACATGGATTGTCTAGGCCTCCCTCTTCTTTTCTGTCTGACTCAGTTTTTTATTTTGTAGAGTGACTTGGCCCTCTTGCTTCCCGTTCCTCAGGTTCTTAGAAGACCTTAGACTGACAGAGGGGGATTGAAAGTAAAGGAGGATGGGAGAATCACAGAAATGCTTAACTTAGTTTCTTTTCCCAGAATCTCCATGACGCTCCCGAGCCTCAGCCCCCTCCTCTGTGGAGGGGGTATAGTGGTGTCGGTGACAACGGAATGTAGAAGCCCTCCCACAGAAAGGAGCTGCACAAGAAAGGGTATCTCCTTCCCCTGTTCCCAGCGATACTTAAAATTTTTCATCTTTTATGATGATGACTCCCCCTTCTGTGAATGATTTTTTTTATAGTTGCACTCGCTTAGGATTATTTTCTGATGTAGTAACTGTCCTAAAAGCATAGTCATGTCTATGCTATTTTATACTTTCACCATTTTAAGGGAAGGAACCGTGTTTTGCTCATGTTGATGTCTCCCACAGTGCTCATCAAAATGCTTTACATATATTTACTGCTCAGTAAATGTAGACCCAAGCTGCACCGCTGGATTCTGATATGGATTGGATCTCAAGTCATTTCCTAGACCTCTATGTCACGTCTGGCCAGACTCAGGGTCACTTTAGAGACCCCAGGAGATGCTTAGGTATACCTAACGAGAATACTGCTGGAAATGACCACAGTATCCATGGGTAAAGACATAGCAACATTCCTTTGAGGGAGAAGATTTCATTTTGGTTATTTTTCCCACAACCAACGCATTTATTGTCTCTAGACATCAACACTTGGCAAAGACTTCTGTGATGGCTTACAACTTATGAATTATTCAGACGATAGGAAAATCTTAATTCCCTTTAGCAGGAGTTTCTGTCCAGCACAGTTACATGTTCCTTTTTGATAAAGTTAAACTTTGACATTATCTTCACCCACACAGCTGTCTTTCTGTCCTCCTGTTAAAATCTCAGTTCCCAAGTAAACAAAGGATTCTGACTCACGAGTCTTGTTTGAGAGCAGCACAGACTTTCAGAGTTTTGCAAAATTTGTCATTTTGGTGTCCAAATCTATACTATGATTGCTTTTCTCTTTGTATATGAAAAAAATTTGTTCAGCAAACTTCATTAAAAACTTCATCACATTGCTGTTCTGGGCTGGTTTTGCTGTGTCTCCTCTCTCTCCCCTCCCCACCTTGCCTTCCCGCTAACTTCCTCAACAGACATGAAGTTTTAAATATTCAAAATCTGTCATATTCTCTCCACCTCCTATATTTTCAGGCAGTTACCATGTACATCTATAATATGTGGATGCATATATAATTGCATTTATAATATGCAGTGATATGGTGAAGTCTCAGTACAACACAATACTGCCACATCTTGGGATTCAGATGTAGCCCTCACAGGAAAAAGTCCATTTCCCTGGAGACATTTTGCATCGTTGTCGGAGAGAATGTGCAAGTTTGCCCACAGAAGGAAGGAGACAGGGAGCAGGAAATGAGAGGCAACCCCTCCCCTCTCCACCCCAGTCTGTCCCCCTGAATATGAGGTTGAAAGAGACAACCCCGGCAAAGTCTCCAAAGCAAGCAGGCAGACACTTTGGGAAATATAAATAAACATGCATCATGCACCTCCCTTTCCTACTTCTCTTCACTCACCCCCCACCAAAACCAAAAAGTAATATTAACATTTCCGGTTTCCGCAATAATTTCTTCATCTAAAACAAATGGTTCATGTAAAGCAAACAGTATTTAATATCACTTTACATGTAAATTTCTGACTATATTAGTGACACGTGATGAGGATAAAAATGAGAAAATACAGGAAAAGCCACTTCCATCACAATATTTGGAATCAGTCATTTAATTTACTTTGACATATATCCTTGTATGTTGCGTGTGCATGTGTGTGCACACACGCGTCTATTTTGCATTAACTTTAATTTGCTTAAATTATCACTTTAAACAAATGAGAAAACTGCTTGAAATTACATTGCCATTTTCCCCCTAGTTCTTCTAACTGTGCTTAAGAGAAACATTTTTATAAACTGGATGCAAAGTAATCTTTGAAGGCTTATTTTCAGAGAGCTGGTAATTTTAGAGCTTCTAACAGCCAGATTTTTTGAATGGTAAGAACAAAAAAAAACCCAAGGCAGCAAAGGGTAGAGAAAATGGTTGAGTGATCAGCTGTGTTGTCGAGGCAGGCGGAGGAGGGAAGCATCAGCCTGTCACATCTGAGCCTATTCAAAGGGAAGTGGGCTCCGCTTGGCGGGCAGGATGCCAGGACGCGGTAATAAAGGAGCGATGTAGGGCTGCAACGTGTACTCTAGAAATACATTTTCCAATTAGTCATAAGTGTTTATTCATCAAGGCATACCACAATGCTTTTGGTAACTGAGTTGTACAAGCAGCTGTAATTGGCAATTGAGAAGCATCAGTGCAAATGTTTTGATGTCTAATCCTGAAATTGTTCATGCTCCACATTCCGGCTGAACGGTCCCCCTGTCCTGGAGTGGTGTCAACTGTGACTGCAGGTTTAGGTCCTTTATAATCATCAAGCATTAAATTAGATCCATCTTGCCGATTTAGGCCTTTCGCATAATTGGTTCGAGAAAGAGAAGTTGAAGCAGAGTGAAAAAGATCCTTTCAGCGAGGTTGGGGAATATTTTGTTTAAGCATAAAAGGGGGCTTGGTAGGATGGTCAACTGAAAAATATTTTGCCAGATCCTCGGAGGAAAACAGGGGGGATCAGAAGCCCTCAGTCCCCGCAAGTCCCAACAAGAAGCTCAGCTGGACTGGCACTGAGGGCTGCAGACCAGCTCCGGTTGCGGGAGCGCCTGGGCAACAGCCCCGTGTAGCTCTGCTTTGGTAACATATTGCGTTTGCCACGTGGCCATTAATCTAGAACAGTTTTTAAGCTAGATTAAAATGCTCTGGTGAAAAGAAGAATCCCACAGGATCTTCCCTGACTTTTAAAAGGAAAACCATCAGGACTGAGTCTTTCAAATGTAAAAAAAATTGTTTTTTGCACTTCTTAGTAGCACAGAGCTGCAAGTGATTACTTAAAAGGGTCTCTTCCCTTTATTCCCCAAAGTTTTCAGGTACTTAGTATGAGAGGCTTGTGACAATTAAATCAATTTCCACTGGAGTCCCCACAGGTGGGGCTTCTCCCAGCTTCTTCAAGGAGACAGACTAATAAGAAACCAGCAATTTATCTGGGAGGATGCTGCAATGTAGAAAAATGGAATTTCAGGTAAAAAAAAAACAACTTCATAGCAGAATTACCACTTCTCACAGACTGAAAACCAAGCTCATAATAGAAAGTCCTAATGTTTATAATGGGAAGAAGAGGGTAGCCAAAATTAGACTTTGAAAATGGCTTTCAGATAACACTATTTGACTCTTGAAAAAAGATTTGTCATTAGAAAGAAATTTACTTCATTCTCCCACCAAGTTTAAGGTGTACTTCTCAGTTCCAGAGGTATAAAGGAGCCCACTGATTTGGGTGCATTAAGCTCGTGGTGTTTGGAGAGTTAGAGACATAGTAGCCTGAGCATTCATTTTACAATGATGGAAACAAAAGCAAAATAAATTACCACCCAGTGGCCTTTGCCTGTGTTTAATCCCAGTAATTAAAATGTTAACTTGCTTCAAGACCATAGACCACTGTCCTCCTCTTCTGCTCCAAATTGCTCCAGCACAGTCCAACCGAGGACCCCGGCGCCCGTTCTCTTCATAAACGGGCTGCTTGATCTGGCCAGTAAGTCCATCCGATCCCTTCTCAGAAGCATGGTTGTGCACCTTTCACATGCTCAGTATATGAAGCCAGGAGATCACTGTAGAACTAAATAGCCAAAGGATTGGAAGATGTGGCATCATTCTTTCTGGGCCACCCACTTGGACCTAGAGCTGATCAGAAAGCACCAGAGCCACCTGCCCAGGTCACCAGGCTACCTTCCCATGAAGCATCTGTGCTGGATAGGTCATAGTACAAGCAGATGGCTGGCTGAGAGCATGCTGGCATGCAGGTTGTCTGAGCATTTAATGTAATAGAGAACTGATTGGGCAGAGCTGGGCTGTAGCAACAAAAGGGTTTTGGAAAGCTGAGGTCCTAGCAGCTAGGGAAGGTCCTTAGAGGCTGTTACTCTGAGTACTCCTGCAGCTCTCCTGACGTCTTTTAAGCCAACGTATTCTGGCCCATTGACTGGGTTAGCACTGCTCCGTATCACTGGCTCCGCTGGATTAGTCTCATCATCTCAGGCCCGTCACCGGCACTGTGTCTTTTGTTAGGGTTATGTTCTTTGCTTGCACCAGGACACAAACCACCTGGAGACTCCAAGCAGGGCTGGAGAGCAACCTGTGCAGCCTCACAGGGCTCCACACTCTGGAAGGTCCCACTCTTGGTTTAATGCTCTACTAGTGCCATCTGGAAATTTTTAATACTTTTGTAAAAGGGGCCCTGAGTTTTCATTTGGCATGGGGCCCGCGAGTTATGGAGCCAGTCCTGACAGCAAGTCTGCATCGGGCTGCCGCTGCACTTGCTCCACCCAGAAGTCAGCTATTCCCTCCTCAGGAAAGCGGAACCACTGAATTTAAATAAAGCCAGAAGCTCTCCTTGAAATGCAGAATGTAGGGCTCTATCGAGATGCATCTAGTCTCCTCATGTAGAACAGGAAAACAAAAGTTGCTCGTCATGATATTTGGGATCCGTTTATTCAGAGGTCAAGATAGGTGCCTTGTTAGTTAATTTGGTAAATGTTGTTCTTTTCTCCTATGGATTTAGACTTCACTCTCAGAGGACAAATCGAAGTTCGCTCTTGGGAGGTCAACTAATAAGTGGCAGGTAGGCCTATAGCTCGGGGGAATATTGAAAAGGAACCGAGGGCGGACGTGGAGCCTGACCCCTGGAACAGGACCCTTTCCTCCCAAACCGCAAGACTGGACAGCAAGAGCAGCAAACCCCAAGGACAACCCCAGGCCACAACTCAGTGCAGCAACTGTGGTATCTGATTGGGACACTGTTCCAGGGGTAGGACCTAGTGGTTGAGTGTTTTTAAAAGGTGGCTTCCTAGATTTTCGAGACAAAGTCCTACACAAATTTCTCTACTCAGTGTTTAGACTTCTCAATGTTTTTCTCCCACCTCCAGGTCTTCTCCCTTTCATCACAGTCCTGTTATAATCCTCTCCACATTTCAAGACTTTTTGCGCAGCAAACTCCCAGAGTCAGTTACAGCACGTGGGGCTGAGGATGGCTATAAAGGTAAGGAGCTCTGTGACCCTGGGAGAGGCCTGGGAGGGAGTAGTGATGTCATCACTGGGACATGCACCCTCTGACACCTCCAGGGAACAGCCTCTAGGACCTGCGTCTAGAACAAGCTTGTCCTCTCCTCAGAGAGAGGAAGTCTGAAGTTGGGGACAGAGGAGGGTGAGACCTACCGTTTGACTCTTCCCAGGTGCTCTGCACCAACTTCTCCCATCTCCATCTGTGCAATTGTCATCGTATGTGTTGACCTTTGCTTCTTCCATCACAAGGGACCTTGTTTGCCATAGGAGTCCTGCTTTTCACTCTGCATCCCCAGCATCCCACATCAGCGCTTGGCCCACAAGGTTTGTTGAGTTAATTGTTAAAACAGGTTTTTCTTCAAGACTTTTAGTGATTAGTTTGGCAGAACAGAAAGCACCATATTCCTCACGGGGACGGGGGAGGCCAACATTAACTGAGAAACATGAACAAAGCAAGGGGAGGAATCTGAGACCATCCAACACAGCCTGCTTCCTTCTTTGTCCACTTCCAACTCATCAAAGCAAAGATGGATAGAGAGATATTATGGATTTTTAGTAGCTCCACACTTGCCTGGCATGGAGGGCGTGCTGGAGACAACGTGTGCTTAAACCTTTAATAAAGCTGGAGGTCTGAGGCCAGTGTCACAGCAATGTGGCTGATAAAAGTGCAAGGACCAGACTCTAATCAGAAACCATGGGTCTCACTCCTGGCCATGCCACCGACCAGCCATCTCATTTGGGACATCATCATCCAATCTTTTTCTACCTTTTGATTTTAACCTATGCAATAGAGATCATAATACCCACTTGGCATCCTGCCCAGCACTACTGGGAGAGTCACATGAGATAATTGCAGGCGAAAGCACTTTGCCAACTGAAAAGCATGAGACCCAGATAAAGCTCCAGTATCTGTGTCCGCACCCCAACTCCCCAAAGCCAGAAGAGGCCCCAGCCAGGAGACACGTTTTCCCTGGAAGGAGAGTGTGAGCCCTGGGGAGGAGGCAGGTGTGCTGCTTTCATTCCAGGAGTTAATTGTGTGTGCTCTGGAGACCCCTGACATTCTCTAGCCCCACTTCGGGGCAGTGGGTTACTAGGGAATTTGTGTTTCTGCCCAGGTGGATTCCCCTCTGCTTCCCAGAGCTGTTCCTGTCCACTTTTCTCTCAATGTGATTACTCACTAATCCTTTCCCTTCTCACATGTACTGCTGACCAGCCCATATGGATGACTCCAGAACGAGTCCTGTGGATGCAGGTGTGGACTCAAGACATTTGGGTAGAAAGCCACTCAAGGCTTCTTCCATGCAGTTGACAAATACATCCTTTTGCAGTGATCAAAATGGCTTAGGTCAGAACGTTTTCATATTGCAGTTTTGTGTGTGTGTGTGCGTGTGAGTACCCACTCACAGGTTGTATTTAGTGGAAAGAAGGTTCATGGGCCAAAAATCCATTTGGGTTTGTTTGGATGAGTAAGAAAGGTTGGGAATTCAGAGTGTATAAGATTATAAATATTACAGAGGTTATTCAAAATCTCATTTACTTTTAGTCTGACTGTCTCTTTACATTTTTAAATTCCATTTGCAGCCATAGACCCTGATACCCTTAAAGAAAATAACAACAAACAAGCTACTGCTAAGGGAAATGTAAATTGGTTTGTTTGCTCCTTTACCGTCCTGGGCAGTGAAAACACAAGCAATTGCTATTCTGAGGGTCTCAATGAATATACAAAATCCTTGTCTTTCTTAAGAGTAGCTTGAAAGGTTAACCGCTTTCTAAAGAGTTCTTTGTATCTAGAAACAAATTTTATTCTTCTTTAGTCCAGCTCCTTGTTAAAGTTTCCCACACAAACATATTCACCCTCATTTAGAAAACTCCTCCTAGAGGGCTGGGGGCTGCATGCAGCTTCTCCACGAGGACTACTGGCCCCGAAGGTGTTTGTGTTAGAGGGGCCAGGGGTACGATGCCGGCGCCCTGGCCCCGGGTGGAGCTGGTGCACACACAGCAGTGGTGAACACTAGGGACCTGCATTCACATGTGAAGTCTATGCCCTCCCACCCCGCTCCCAAGCCCCAAGGCCCTTCCCTCCTGGACAAGTTTTTCCAGTAGCTTATGTCACTGCACAGGAAATGTCTCTTCCCACTTGAATTCCTATTCAACCTCTGTTCACATTTCACTCTAAATGATTGTCTTCTCGTGATGCCATCAAACAGAGATACTGCAAAGCCCACTGTCCTCATCCTAAGTGGGGGTCATAAATGAGCAACATCTTGGCAACGTAGCTGTCTTCTGTCTTCTCCTGGGATGAGAGACTATCATGCCTAAAATCTAAAACCCAAATTACAAAAAAATTCAATATTTTCATACACATGGATTAACCAGTTTTTAAAAGGGTTCTTGTAAATAAGGAATCAATGGACAACTAAAATGGGATTTGATGTACAGAAATTTTATTGAAGAATGCGTAAAGGGAGATACACTCGGACTGCAATATTGCGATTTGTATACAAGTTTCATACGAAATAGTTTCTGAGCATTTGCCAACCACCAACAATGGCTGATTGTCAAGAGTTGGATTTGCCTTTTTAAAATGCTGTTTTCTCAACAATTCAAAAAAAGAAAATCCTCCTCTGCCTCACAATAGGAAGACTCTTTCTATTTAATCATAATACAGACATTTTTTTTGGTCCTAATGGTTTATCAAACATTTTGCCAAAATCCAGAGGAGGGTATTTGGGCTTCCTGTCTGTTTCATAATGTACTGCGTTCGTTCTCAATCTATCACTGCTAAATGGTATAGACTGCCATTGTAATGATAGCTCATATAGGCTGTAATTCTTTAACAAAGGGGAATTCAGTGAGGTCAAAACAGAGTTTGAAAGCCAGCACAGGCGAGAAGGCTGGGTAATGCATCGCCCGGCTACGGCACAGGTGTGGGTGCGGAACGAGCAGCTGCTGGGGCTTCGGGGAGAGACAAGCCCGCGCATCAGCCGGGGAGGGTGAGGAGCATTCAGGGCTGGGGCTGGGGCTGCGGCGCCCGCGTGCTACCGCCAGGAATAGCCTGATGTGAACTCCTTGCTACGCCATGATCCTTCTGTCTGTATTTAAAAGAAAAACATTCTTAAGTGTAAAAAGCCAACCAAAGTTTTGATCCCTAGTAACCTGAGGAAGCATATGCTCTCTTTCAGAAAGGTCGGTATGCATCACAGATGTTAAATCTCCAATGTAGCCACTGAAAGGTATACTTGAAACCACACAGTTTGTTCAAGTTGGTACGCATAACCATGAGAATATCCGTTACGATGCATTTGGCTTCTTTTTAATTCTCTTAGAACCACAATTCTAAGCATCAAGTCCTCACGTGATAACATCCAAAGACAAGAAGCAAGGGGGTGTGAGACACCAAGGCTCTTTCCCACACTCTTTGCCTCTGTCTCAATGGCTAGGTTTCTGGGTCACATGCCTACCCCTAACCCAACCGCAGGGAGAAGGGAAGGCCTTACAGGATAGGCTGAGACCAGTCACTGTTCATCTTGGGAGGGCGGAGGAGGGCAGAGGGGAGCTCATTTTTCTGGAAAACATCACCAGTGCTATCCAGATGTAATTAGGGTTCTAAGTTCTAGCCAGCCCTCACAGGTACGAAAGAACAGTCACAAGCTACTAAAAACATTGCCTCTGAAAGCACACTGGAGCAAGGCAGCCGGGTGGACGAGCGCTACATTGGAGAGCTGCCGCTCTGAATTGCTTAGTCAAATGACGCACTCCCTGCTCTGTGTCCTTGGGCAATTCTCAGCGGATCTAAGCCCCGGTCTGCACTCCTATCAAAGGAGAATAGTGTCATTTACCACCTCCTGGTCTCACAATTGGGTTGTATGATGATTAAAAGGAACCTCATAAGGCCTATGAATTTCTCAAGATGAAAGTCTAACGTGCTGACTTTTCTGGAGATGACACAAATGTCAAATCACCGAGCACAAAATCAGCATCGGTTCACCTCTCAGAGCAGCTTGGGAGCCGGGAGGCAAGGACGGGTCCCTCTCTTGACAAAATTCTGTTGAAATCCCCCAAGCTCACACTCTCCCTTTCACAGCTTTTCTCTGCTGTGCTCAGACTATTATTTCTGCCCCATATCTCACCTCCGCCCAAAGCTAAAAGCACAGGGTGTAAGTAAAAATAGGTCAAGGTTAAGAGTGAAAGTGTGATGAGAGAGTTGGAAGAAGGGGAAGAAGAGAGTTAAGAGGATTGCTCTGATTTTTTTCCCACAAATTTCAAACCCTGTTTAAGCCCATTATTTAACACTTAAACTAGACCATTAAATGCCTCCATGGTGCCTAAGACTGGCGCGTGTTGGTCTCTTGATGGCAGGTTCCACATGTTTAGGATCTCAAGCCACCCCTTCTGATGGCAGTGTGGTCACAAGTACAGTCACATCTAAACAGAGCAGATGAGCACAGATAAGCTGCCCTGTGTATCTTGCCATGCCAGTCCTCAGTGTTTTTAGACATTCCTGTTAAAGATACACATAGCACAAACATATACCATTGATGTTATGTTTATTTTTACCTATTCCCCAAAACACATGGAGGTGGCTTACATTTAAAGATATAGAAAGTACAAGTTAAAAAAAATAAGGAGAGCTTAGAAACAATTTAGAGCAAAAATATACCAGATGGTGAGCCTAAAACAAATTAGAATGAGTGCAGAATTCCACAGCTAGAGACAAAGGGAACGCCTAATGGATTATGTAATTCTCTGTATTGAATTTGCTGTTGTTTTCACTTCTCCTCTCCCTCCCTCTCTTTTCTCTCTCTCTTTTTGAAATACATGTTTTTATCTGGGAAGTTAAAGTGACAGTTGTCATCAGACTCGTAAAGAAATTGAATTATGTACCTTAAATTATTCTTGGACTAAGGGGCACTTGCTGGTCAGTCAGGGAGTCAGTCACGCTGCCTCTTACAGGAGGGATGTGTGGGACAATGAAGAAGAAGATGTCTTTAATTCTGGTTTGGCAGAAGATACAATAATGTTTTCCATATTAATGTTTCTTAAGACAATTTATAAAAGTAGATGGTATATTCCTGGATTCTGACTGAACAAAATAATTTTCCAAGGAAGCTAAACTAAGGGAAAGAACCAACGATACAATGTTCAAAATACGTTTGTTTGCATTTTGGTTCTTAATGTTTATTGACCAACTATAAAGTTTCCCAGTCTGCCTTTGGACGTGGTGATCTTTAGTCAAATAGATTACTAAACAGTTTTCTGGTTGATTTGGCAAGGAGCCTTTTCTTCAGTCATGACAGAAGCACGGCTTATTGGAAAGAATGTATGTTCTGGATTGGATGGTCACATGTTCAAATCCTGCTCCTGCCACTTAGAATTCCTGCCACTTAGGAATTTTAAGCAAGTTACTTAACTTCTTTTAATTTCAATTCTATAATGAATTAAAAAAAAGAGAATAATACCACTTCCTGTCCTTTGTTGCCTCCTCTCCCTCAGTCACCACACCAAGACCTATTGATTGGGCCTCCCCAGTACCTCAAATATGCCCCCCTCCTGCCCGCCATTCCTCCCCTGCCCACCAGCACCTTAATTCACCTGCCATTGTCACTCCCTGTCTACCACACAGCCTTCCCTCTGGTCTCCCTGATTCTGTTTTCACCCTCCACTCCATTCTCAAAGTGAGCTTGCTAAAACACAAACCAAATTACCTTACTATTCCATCTCCTTTACAGTCTTGACATTGTCCCTGGACAAGATCCAAAAGGCTTCATGTGAATCTTCTTAATCTGGCCCAGCCTTTCTCTCTTGCCTCTGTCACCAATCCCAGCCGGTGCCATGCTCTGGCCAAAGAGAACCCTCTCCTGTTCAGGGAACCTGTCAGGTTCTAACTCTACATCCGGCCTTTGCACAGATTTCTCTCTTTGCAAAGAACAGCCCTTCTCCCTGACCTCTGCTGAACTTCTTTATTCATAGGCCCCTTTTGGATGTAGCTTTCTCCTGTAGACTTCCCCTTGAGGTCCCCACCCCCAGCTCCAGCATGGCCCCAAAGTCCACTGAGAAAGTGTTTCTCCTGCGAGCTTCCTTAGCACCCCGCCCTGTCACACGCCTCTCTGCTTCTCATCTCACACTGCCCATGAGCTCCGGGAAGGGAGGGACCACATTTTCTCATCTTGATATCTTTAGAGTGAAATTCAGTGCCTTGTAGAATGCACATAATAAATATAAAATAAACAAAAGGTGAACTAATGAATGTCTTTTGGGCTCCTTTGTGGTTTAAATGAGATACAGTTAAGAAAGGCACTGAATACATCGCAAGCACTCAATGAATGATAATCCTGATCACTGTCATTATTGCTAGTATCACCGCTGCTTCTGCATGAGGTTGTACTGCTTTCAGAACTGATTGTGCCCTTTGCCTACAGAAACCTGAGTGCAGATGTCTTAAAGCTTTTTGACATTTTTAACACCAGAAATATGATGAAAACTATTATAGTAATAGTTTTGTTGGGTCTTTATAAAAATGTGCCCCTACCTCCACTTCTTTTATTTTCTGGTTCGAGTGCCTCTTGCAACCTTTTACAAATAAGTGGGTTTATTCATTCGAACATGCACTTTCGCCAGTTGGTTCACTTCTCTGTAACCCCTTGCGTCCCTATTCAACAGAGGCTGGTAATTACCATAGCAACCACAGCATGTGGTGCCTATGCACTCTCTCAGAAACAAAGCATTTGCTTGGAAAAAATTACACACACACACACATTAATTTGCAACATGAAATTCTATTTCATGGCATTTATGAAGGCAAATCATGCCATCAAGTAAGCAGGCTTACCTTCCTCCCTGGACCAGGGACTCACACTGCCCTCCTCCTGTTCCCCCCGCCCCCATGCCCACACCGATTCATTTTAAGAATAAAATTTTTGCGCGATGGGGAGAAAAAAAAAAGATGGGAAGGATTTGGTTTCAGCGGGAAGGCACAAAGGTCAGGGAGAGGGTGCAGAGCCCTGTGGAGCAGTTGTTCCTGTCTGAGTGACGATTATACTGCCAGAGGGATTTATGAAAACGGAGCCTATTGCTGTTACACTGAATACGGCTCTCCATGAATTCTGGGGCCGCCGGTCACGGGCCGAGCCCAGACGCGATGCTTAAACACCGCGCTCCGTCCTAGGCCGGCTCCGCGTCCCGGCCCGCGCCTGCCTCCCGGAGCACCGGCGCTCGTGCATCCGAGCTCCATCTACGCAAGAAGCCGAGCCTGAGATGCTGGGCCTGCCCAGAAATGGGGAGTCGTTATCTTCAGCGAGGGTGTGTGCGTGTGTTTCCAGCAACACTTTCTGCTTTAGAACGTGGCAGCATCCCGTGCGACACGGCCACTGGTCCCGAGCCTCCGTCCGATGGGGGGTGGGAAGGGGGCGGAAGGGGTTTGGCCGGAGCGATTTCGGGCGGCGGTTCTCCCGCGCCACCGCTTGTAGCACGGGAGCGGGGCGGCGTTCACGGGGCAGAGAGCTCCCCGTGTCGTTCGCCCTCATCAAAGGGCCAGCAGCGGAGGGCGAGCTCGGCCTGCCTGCCTCCTCGGGTCACCTGAACGGAGAGGAAAACCTGGGGAGAGACTTCGCTTCAACTAGACCTTTTTCCAATTGTTGTTGAAATCCGGTCAGTTGGAAGCCACTTTATGAGTTCTCTGGTTGAAACTCAGATTTTTTTAAAGATTGCTTTGGTCTGAGGGAAAAATAACACATCCCAGGCAGAGGCTTTGTCGGGCCCCAGAACGATCTGAACTTTCGCTCTGCTCCCCGGCAACTCGAGTGCACGGCCTTCTCTAAAGTAATGGCACGAGGACGTTTCCCACAGAGGACGGAGCTCGGGAGGGCTGAGAGCAGGGCCACGCACGGGGCTGGGAGTGAGTGCGGGGCGGGCCGGCCGGCCTTACCGGCTTTTACCAAATATTTGATGCAATGCTCTAAATTTACTCTTTAAAGGGGAGTTCCTGATTATTAACAACTATTTCCCTGCTTGGACTGAGGAGATACTGACACAGGCATAGGTTAACATGCAGTCCTTTACTGGCAACGCTGGGGAGTCGACTGAAGATACACAGTTGTCTGGGAAGCAGGGTCTCAGAACCAGGTGAAGGATGAGGCTGCTCTTTGTCTCCGCGGAGCCTCGCAGGCCCCGAGCCGCCTTGCACGAGGAGCCACTAGAGGGCGCCTTTCACCCAGCGATAGCTCTGAGTGCAAACCTGTTTCTGGAGGAGAGCTCACCCTTTAGCTGAGAAGCTGAGAAATCAGTGACGTGGGGAATTATTATGCACACTTCATTTCCTTGTAATTTAACTTTCACAGTAACAAAAGCATAATGTATAGCCTAGTTTTCGGGTCTGATTTACAACAATTTAAACCAAAAGATGATTTCTGCCTCACCCCACCCCCTTCTGAAGCACTTCTGCTGCTATCAGCAGCTGAGAATTTTGCATTTCATCATGCCCCCCTACCCTCCCTAAAGCCACAGATCTGAGAAGACAAACGTGTAAAACGGGATTCCTGCAAACAGCCGATGCAAATTTTCACTTTCTATTTAATATTTCATGATTGCTTTAGTGTCCGTTTTTAAAAAACTTGTTTTTTTATTATGGTGGTTTGGCTAGTATTTCCCACTACTTTCAAACATTGTGAAGTCCACATGGGGCAAAGCACTTCTGTCCTCAAAAGGTTGTGGGTCGTTTTAAAACCTGGAGGTAAAAGGGCTGCAGGCCCCCCTGCGTTCCCCACTCTCCCTCCTGGGCCCTTCCTCCCTCGTCGCCAGCCCTTCCCCTCAGGCCGCTTTGATCTCTCCTTCCTCTGTCTCCTTGAGCACTTACTGACTCCACCAGCAATTTAGCGATTTGTAGCTATTGTCTTGTTCTCTAATTGCTTCATATGTACACTTTTTTTTTTCTCCCTAAGGAAAGGAAATAGCATTTTTTTTTGAGTGCCTACGTTTTCTAAGGCTCTTTGCTAAGGGTTTTACATGTAATTTCCTTCAATCCTTTTAACAGTCCTATGGCTTAGATGCAATTAACTTCATTTTACAGATGAGGACACTGAGTCAGAGAAGTCAAATAACTTACACGAGGTTCTATAGAAAAAAAGAGGGAGGATTCAGACATAGGTATTTCTTTTTGTTACATCTTTCTGACCCCACCTTGACTTAAACTGAAATGGGTCTCTCTCTCTTCCACCCTTTCAGCGTCCAACGTAGGGGCGTAGGCACATGCGCACACAAATACTTCTTACGCACCATTTAAGATCCGCCTGCACCAGGTCTTGGTAAGAAAGTTAGAATCATCCCCATTTTAAAATTTAAGTAATTTGCTGAACATGAGCCAACTTCCTAGACCACTTGTGCAGGCTTTCTCCATATAATTACTAGGTACTTGATCAATATTACAGTCCCATTTCCTTGGATCTGCTATTGTTTCTTAGCTGGACTGTTCCATCCAAGAGGAGGATCATAAATATATATATTCCAGCAAGTTATCAAGAAGCATCAGAACCAGAGCCCCTTTCATGGGGTCCAGTCGTCAGCAATCAGAGTGGCCGAGTAACTGGGACTAATGGAAACCCAAATGACATCGATTGTCTTGTTTCCCTTTTATGCTGCTTGATGTGGGTAGGTTAGGTTTCATCTTCGATGTGAGTGCTTTTGGACCCCAAATCTAACCCCACTTCAAATACTGGAGGAAAGCGCAGTCAGGAGGAATAAAGTGGACTACTTCTTTGGCAATGGAAACAAAGAATGCACCGCCTAGGAATAATCGGGGATGAATAGATCTCAAGGCCATCTAGGTGTGTTTGAAATGGCACACAGTAGATGCAGGGGACCGAGTCAAAATGTGAATTGATATAAAAAGAAAATGCTTTGTGTCTGTTGAATCGATCAGTAAAGGGGCAACCACAAGCAACAAGAGTTTTTGTTAGGTATTTGGTACGTCAGTCCCAGAACTGAGTCTCAGATCACTGGACCACTTACAAAGCCACCCAAGCAAGTTAAGACGATAAAGTCTCTGAATTGAGTCCATGAGGAGGTGGTCTCTGAAGACCCGTGGGACCTACAAACCAGAAGGCTTGTCCTCATCTCCGGTGGATCTGATCTTCAGGAAGGGAACTGGGGGACAGAGGAATGTTGCTTTCTAACCTCTGAAACCACATTAGTAAAACATATGGAACCGATAAGGAAATTATCATGGTCCCAATAGGGTGGTTTTAGGAACTCAGAATTTTATCACATTTGGGGACTAAAGAGAGAAAGAAAGAAACATGTCGTATATCTTGGGGTTTGAGCGTCAAGGCTACGAAGAAGCTAGCTCATGCTCAGCTTTGCAGGGTGTTCCGAGGGCGACGTGAGCACGGCCCTCTGCCCAGCTTTGACACGAGTCTCTGGCTCTTTGTGCCCCTTTTCTGCAAAAAGTTCAGGATGAAGGGGAAGGAAAAGGGCTGAGCTTGGAGGACAGAGAACAGACAGGCTTAATCCTGGCTCTGCCTCTCATTTGCTCTGTGACCTTGGCTCCTCGACTATGCTTGTCTGAATCCATTTTCTCCCATATAGAATGGGGATGATAGTACCTACTCCTTAAAGTCATTGTGAACGTTGAATCAGAGAAAGCATGAGCAACAAGGATCCAGGAAAATGCCAGAACTATGGTTTAGTAAAACTGGCATATGGAACACCCCTCTCCTTACTGACCCATGAGGCAGCTACCAAATCTTATTACATCTAAGACACCTGTGGCTGTAAGCAGAGCATGATTTTAGCAGTTAAACTCTGCTTTTCATTGATTTGTAAGATATATCCCCTTATTAGACATGTTAAAATGTGAAAAAATACCTTAAAATTTATCATAGCAAAGAAAATCAAGAGAGAAAAAGGAAACCTATAGAATGGTAGAAAATAGGTGCAAATTATATATCTGTTAAGGAGCTAATCTCTAAAATATATAAGGAACTACTGTAACTCAATAGCAAAGAAAACTAATACCCTGATTTTAATAATGGGTTAAGAACTTGAATAGACATTTCTCCAAGGAAGATATACAAATGGCCAACAGGTATATGAAAAAATGTCCAGTCACTAGTCATCAGGGAAATGCAAATCAAAACCATGATGAGATTTCATTTCACACATGTCAGGATGTCTATTATCAAAAAACAAGACAGCAAGTGTTGGTGAGGGTGTGGAGAAGAGGGAGCCCTTGTTCACTGTCGATGGGAATGCAGAACAGGGCAGCCCCGTGGAAAATGGTACGACAGTTCCTGAAACAATTAAAAATAAAACTGCCATAGAACTCCACAGTCCCAAAGCCGGGTATTTATCCAAAAGAATTTAAATTGGGATCGCAATAGATATCAGTACTCCAATATCTATGGCAGCACTATTTACAATAACCAAGATGTGGAAATCACCTCAATGCCCACTGACAGATAAATAGACAAGAAAAAATATAGTAGCTACATTCAATGGAAAATTATTCAGCCTTAATAAAGAGCGGAATTCAGCAATCTGCAACAACATGGATAAACCTGGAGGACATTGTGCTAGGAGAAATAAAGCAGCCACAGAAAGACAAATACTGCATGATTCCACTTACAGGAGGTGTCTGAAATAGTCAAATTCACACAACCCAAGAGTGGAACAGTGGTTGCAGGGGTTGGGGGAGGGGGAAACGAAGAGTAACTTATCAGTTGGCCTCAGTGTCAGTTACACAAGATGAATAAGCTCTAGGGATCCTCTGCAAAACAGTGTACCTACAGTCAACAATACTGCATTTTACACTTAAAATGCATTAAGAGGGTAGATTTCATGTTCCTACCACAATAAAGTAAAAATTTTTTTAATGAAAAAAATGATCTTTAAATTAAGGAACTATGGGACATACTTTTCTGGCTCACCTGCGTGTTAAAGAAACTCTAAGAGGAAGTAGCTAGCCCGGTTTCCATGACAAGGATGCTAACATGTGGGAGCATGTCAAATTGACTGGGAGGGATGAGGTAGGGATGGGAAGCTCCCAGAAATCAAAGTGGTAAGGTGGGGATGGGGTGCAGGGTGGGGGCTCTGGAAGCTCCTGAGATAGACTTCATACTAAAGGAGAAAAAAGTTGGACTCTGTAATGGATCTCAGGGTTGGAGGAATGTCCTGATTTCAGAAGAGCAACACCATGGAGAAATGTGAAATAGCAGGAAAGGATACAGGTGAAAGAGAGGAGCTGTCTGACCAAACTCAGGGCATTTGAGCGCACCTGTCCTGCTGAGAACCCTCCAATTGGGCTCATGCACATAAGCAGGTGCTGTGCTCTAGTCCCTCATGCTAGACTGCAGATGCTGGGGATCCTGAAGACCGAGAGTGATGTTGCTTCAGCCACCATCCATCCCGGTGCTAGTGGCCAGTGGGAGGAAGTGGCGGTGGTGACAGTGGTGATGATGTTTAGCAAGGCAGAGGCACGGGCACAGGGAAAAGCCGAGGCCAGGTGGTCATTCAGGCAGCAGCAATTGGCTGTCTGAAGCAGCAGAGGGAAGCTGCAGCAGGGTTGATGCCTGAGAGTGTAGGTGACACCTCCTGGGGTACCCCCAAACCAATACCTGGCAGGAGGAGGAGGCCCTGGAAGTGAGTGGGGAATCCTCCACCTGCTGGTGCAAGTGCGGAACCAGAGAAGTGAGAGTGCTCAGGATAATGAGATCCAACTTGTACCCCAAAGCTGCTGAGCTTGGGGACTTCCAAATAACCTTTTAAACACCTGGTGTGGAGCAAATGCTAAAAACTGTTAGTTTTCTTCCTTTCTCTTTCTTTCTATAGAAAGCTTGTATCTGGGACCTTATCCTAATATATTAAGACTCAATCCATCTCTTATCATTATAAGCTTTATTAAACAAAAATAAGTCATTTAAGCGCTATAAAAATTTCCTCAAGGTATCAATTCAAACAAGATGCTTTCTTCCAAATGCTACATCTCTCACCTCTGCTAGAAGCCACCATAATTCCCAACAGATGATGTTCTGGGAAGCACATCAGATACACTCCTGTCTCAGGGCTATTGCACCTGCTGCACCCTCATCTGCAGAAAGAACATGCATGTAGTCTACATGCCTCCCTGCTTGCAGGTCACCTTCTTAGTGAGATCTTCCCCACCACCTTAATTAAAATGGCAACCACCCACCAGTCCTCTCTGCATTCCTCCCTGCTGCATTTTCCCATGGTATTCGCCCCTGATACTCCTGATACAGGAGTATCACCCCGATACAGGTTTTGCTTATAATTTGTTTACTGTCTGCTTCCTGTCCCAGAAGGACAAAAACTTTGTTTTTAGTCCTCTGTACTGGTGCATCTGCAGAATCTGGAAGAGTGCCTGACACATTGTAGGCCCCCAAATATTTGTATGAACATGATTAAAATATCACTGCCATTAAACATTGCTTGGATTGAAAGCAACTTTTTTTCCTTGGTATCTTTCTTAATACAGCTAAGAATTCTTTCTTGCCACATTTAATTCCAGGTAAAGAAAAAAAAAGGATGAATAAAAGAATAAGAAAAATGTTTTATCCAAAAGCAAGCAGAGGCACACAAAGCTAGTGTGGTAACAAACGCGAAGGAAGACACTTCCGTCCTGGGAAGCTAAAGGGATCATCTAATGATAACAGTAATAATAGTGATAGTGATAGCTGTTCTCGGGTACCACCTGCAGGCTAGAGCTTCATTTTCAAGACGTGTAATTAGTATCATGGAATTGTCTTCCAGGAGCTTAGAATTCCTGTGACCTTATTGGGGCAGTGGGTAGGGAACCACCGGGAAGCTGACAGGAAAACACATAATAACAGGAAGCAGGAGTATCAACAGGAAAAGGAGGAGGAGAAAGAGGAGGAAAGCAGAAGGGAACAAGCCAACATCCTGGGCTGTCCACCATCTCACCGAGACAGCCACCCTGGAAACGGCCCCTTTGCAATCACCACTGCTTCCTCTCTCTGTTCTAGGGTCAGAGCTCAGGCGGGTTGCTTTTCTGCGAGCGTGTCAAATATTTAAAATCACCCATCACCCCACCTTTCCCTGGAAAATTAGTGACAAACAAGGCACTCCAAAAAAATTGCTGAAGACACCGTGCTATCAAGCTTTAAAATTGTGGAGATCCTAGGTCAAACATGGGCTGGAAAGCTGGCTGTCCTGTGAATGCCCCAGGACAGGGGAGATGCCAGAATCCTCCACTCTGAGAGTAAGGGCTGCGTGGGCAGGTTTGGAAATTTGGCTGTAAACTTCTGACAGGAACGTGAGTGGGGAACTAGGGACAGAGTGAATTTGGGAACCTGCCCCTGCAGTCTGTGGCCCACATGAGCTGACAGTCTTCCCGACTTCTTTCCGGCACATTTCACAAAGCCAAAAACTAACAGCTGGAGAAATATACCAGGAATTGAGGCACAACAATGAAAACGCGTCCCTGTCCATTTTAATCCAAAGGAAACAATGGTCAGGGTTTGAAGCTGAGGAATCGCTGTGTTGAATCAAAGAGGAAAAAGGACTCAAAACTTGTGTTTATGAAGCGTGTACCCCCTGGGGGAGCAGAGTGGCAGAGATGAGTACCACGGCTGGCGTTTCAGACGAGGAAATTGTGCCAGGAGGGAGAGTTGCCGTGATCGGCTTCGGATTGCACAGGTGGAGAAGGGTTTTCAGTAATTACTGGCTGACAGCAGCTGTGGTTTTGATTCCATAGCAACAATCAACTCCTGGTTTATTCTGAGTTAATAAAATTATCTAGGCCACAAAGACATTATTAAAAACAAAACAACAAAAAAATCTATTCCATGGCTTGAAGTCAGTGCTTCTCAATTTGTACTGTGCCAGTGGGAGGAAGCTTATCAGTGGGACTGCCCATTAAAAATTCTGATTCCTGTGACTTAACCTCTGAGGTGCCAGCCCACAGTCTTTGAGGGTGAAGTCCCAGGAATCTTTACTGCTAACAAGGTCCCAAAGTGAGTCATGCAGCCCCTTCCTGAGCCACACTTTGAGAAATCCTGCATTAGATGATGCCTGCAAATTAGTTCCAGCCCCAGTTCCAGTGCCCTCCCAGAGCAGCACTAGGGACAGACCGCAACTCTGCACTGTCCAGTGCAGAAGCCACCGGCCCCATGTGACTGAGCACTGGCTCTCAGTCTAAAATACGCTGAATTTCATCGCTTCTCGGCCTTTTGGCTAAGATCAAGTGTAGTATCTGTTCTTATCAGTTTAAAATATGCTGAATTTCAAACATGGAATTTAGAGTAAAAAATAGTATAGAAGGTTTTATTTAAAATTTTTATATTGATTGTATGTTGAAATGATAATATTTGACTATATTATATGCTAAGATACACTATATATTATCATATATGATATATAAAATATATTCCCTGATGCCTATACCTCCTCCTCACCCCACCCTTAGCTAGAATCGTTCTTCATAACTAAGAGTGGTTTCAGAACTGGGGAGACAAAAAGATCCCAAATACCCAAACTGAAGCAGATGAAAGTTTAATTTACATAATTAGAGAAAGCCCCTTATTTCCTACCTGATGACTTTTGACAATAAGTTAGCCAGGATGAGTAAAGTAGCTACCGCACAACCACAGGGGATTGACAGAACAGCAGGCTATTGATTGCCGGTATCATGGGCAGCTGCAGGTGGTAGCAGGTGCTCTGCTCCACATAGTTATTTGGGGATCCAGGCTCCTTCCATGATGGGGTCCCACCACTTTGCAGGGACTTGAAGTCCTCACTCGGCTCCTGTGCATCTGGCCTGCAGACAAGAAAAGAGACGAAGTGCAGAGGTTCATATGGATGGCTTTAAGGCCGGCAGAAAGTGATGGGCATCATTTTCATTTAGTTTCCATTGGCCAGAACGTAGTCATGTGAACCGTCTAATTGTAAGAGAAGCTGGAGTATGAAGTTTAATTGCGTACCCAATGAAAAAGGAAAATGTGTTTTGTGCACCCACATTAGCACCTTGGCCTGATCAGGGCTGAGTAAGGGTGCAGGGAGAACCCGTGTCTTTCATGCATTTCCACCTTGGCTTCATAGGGCTTACAAATTGCTTTTTATACCTCTGCAGGCAGGAAAATGGATTACTCTTCATTTCCCAAATAAATGTAATAAAGAACACACGGACCTTTCTGCCTTTCTGTTACCGGATTCAGTGTTCAGTTCTAACCCAGAGTGACCTGTGACTCTAAACATCTGCTCTAATGATTAATACCATTTAGGCCCCAGAGAAATATTTCTCCAAATCTTGCTGAGTGTCCTTGAATTAAAAGGCAACAGCATCCAAATGCCATGAAGGTTTGTGGATTATTCTGCTGACATCAAAGATAGACTTTGCTTTAAATCATGAGAATTAGATCTATGAAATAATTTAGGTAAGAGTAAAAATAATTGTCAAATTTCCTTCTTAATATTGTTGAGATTCTTACCTAATGAACTATTCTTTTTCAGTAGTGCCGAGCACTAACCTCCTCTCGTGTTCCAGCCTGTGCTTTCAGAGGCACTCATAAAGTAGGCAGTGTTCACAGCGCTGCACATGGTGGCTGAGGAACGGTTTGCAATGTCGGACAATTTCTATTCTTTATCTGCATATACGTAGGTCCACACATATGTGTGAAACATGGTAGTAATTCTTTACTCGGGTAACTCAAGGGACATCAAATTCTAGAATTGTAAATATACTTAGTTTTATAAAAATATTTCATAAGGTTTTAACTGCTTTTTGAGATACCATTTACATGCCATAAAATTCACTCATTTAGTGTGTAAATTTCAGAGGTTTTAGCACATTCACAGTTGTGCATTTATCACCACAATCTTAGAACATTTTTATCACCCCCTAAAGAAGCCCTGCTCCCCTCAGCCGTGACCCCAATGCCCTCATCCCTGCCCCCGAGCCGTTGGCAACTTGAAATCTACTTGCTGTCCCTATGGATTTGCCTATTTTTGACATTTTGTGTAAGTGGAATGATACATTATATGGTCTTTTGTGACTGGGTTCTTTCAGTTGAAATAATGGTTTCAAGGTTCATCCATGTTGCAGGATGTGCCAGTACTTTTGATTGCCTAATAATATTCCACTGTATGAATGTGCCGTATTTTGTTTATGCAATCATCAACTGAAAGACACGTACGCTATTTCACTTTTTGTCTATTATGAATAGCACTGCTATGAACATTCATATATGAGGGCTTTTTTGGATATAGGCTTACTTTTCTTTTGGGTACATACTTAGAAATAGATTGTCAGTAAGATTAAATCAAATTTTCAAAGATTTAGAATAAAAAGTTTAGCTTTATGTAAATAATTTTGACTTAAAATGCAATATTTATTAATTGTAATTTAAATTTGCCTTTTATTTATAATAGATACTTTTAAGTATCCTGATGGAGTAATATTTCAAAAACTATAAGTATAATTCTTATTTTAATTTGCTTTTTAATAAAAATACATTGAAATTGTGTTTGCTTTGAATCCAATATACTTTCTTAATCCTTTAGATTGTTAATGTTAATAAACTATAAATTATATAAAAATCTTAATTATATCAACATAATAGTGATTTTGCTAAAAAATTCAAGAAAAAGAAATTAGATGTAATAAATGTACAATTATTTGGACTTGATTATATGTATTGTTTTACACACCCAAAATTGCTGGCCCATCAACTAAACACAGAAACATGAGTAAATATTTAAAATTTGTCATTTAAAATCCAGTCACTTAAAAACCATAGGTTTATATGCATATTTCTATTTTGCTGTCATTCTATGTTTTATGAAAATGTATTTGTCAAGGAAGGAGGATAGCACAAATGTTGTTTTATGGTTTGTTAGCTTGATTTCTAATTTTTAAAATATTTAGCCATATAGTATGTGGACATCTACTTCTGCTGTTGAAACAGGGCTGTAGGATTTAGGGGCGGGCTTAGTGCTAGGTTCCTAAATGAAGATCAATGGGTACTTATTGACCAATTGGTCTAGAACTGGAACAAGGGCAAGAGGGTTTTTAAAAGGCAATCTTTAAGAATTTCTAATGTCCTTACACGCCATGTCTCAGTCTCAGGGTAATTTGGGTTCAATTACCCTGACTGGGATGGACAGGGGCAGCTGGTTGTTTGTAGGACCACACATAATGTCTAATTCTCACTAGAAAAAGTCATGTAATTAAATCCTTCATGTCAAATTTCTCTCGTTAGGGTCTCATCACCAATCCTACAAGATTCCGCCTGCCACTCTAAGAAGTAAATTGCTTATTGAGCATCACTAATTATTTTTCTTTCCATTCATGAACCTAGGGAGCCCCTTGGTTCTGTTGACTCAAGAGAATGTCAAAATTGAATTTCCATTTTTATCTTTCTCTCTATCTATTGCAGTCAGAAACCGTGTTATCATTAGACAGCCAACAAAGATACGCCGAGCAAACATTTTGGTTCAGTGCTGTACTGGCTCTATGCAAGGCACTAGGAAGTAGGGAACACAGTAAGTAGGAGATGTAGCACAATGAGCAGCTGACATTTTATACGATCTTATTACACCCCCTACTCAGAAGAAATCCACTGTACCAAGCCATGTAGTGGCATATAGCTATACGCATCAGTATTCATTCCCGTCATCCTGCGGTTCAGCTGGGGCAGCTCTCTCGACTGTGGGGCTGCAAGTCAGATGGGGTGGCTCTGCTCCACAGAGGTTCATTCCAGGGTCCAGGCGGGTGGAGCAGCTGCCTCTCATGGCATGTTCTTCTCATGGCAATGACAGCAGCACAGAGGGCAAAGCCCATGACGAGTAGGTTTCACAGCCAAGTTCACAACAGAAGGAAAGAAAAGCAAATGTTCTGAAACAAAAATCTAAATGATCACAAACCCTGCATTCTCTACCTCCCTCTTCAGAAGCTCAAAGAGGTGAGACACCCCAGTCCCTGGCCTCCTCTCTGGTTTGGCCACTAGACAATCCAGAGAGAATGACTCCAAGAAGGAGGAATAATGAGAGAGATCACTCACTCAGTCGTGAATCAAATTGTCGGGAGGATAGTCATGTTATCAATAGCGTTATCGCCAGATTATTCCTCAGGCAAGGTACCTTGACTATATTCTCCTCTGCCTGAGCTTCCTTTAGTCCTTCTGGTTGGCTGAGCCCAGTCCTGCGACCTTTCAGATCATTCTGGTCTTGGCCCAGTCAGCTGTTTTCTTCTTGATAGCTTCAGATTGCTTTGGTTGCTTTCTATCAAGAAAGCTAACTAGTACCAGTAGGCAGAATATTTTGTCCTTGAAAAATATTCTGTAAGTTGAGGAAACAAGGTTCTCAGAAAAAACTCGCAAACAGAATTGTACATGGGCTGATATTCCAGGAAGCAAAAGTGTGAAATTTTGGGCTTGATAGCAATGATTTCAAATCTCAACTCTGACACTTCTTTGCTGTGTGACCTTGTTGTTTTCTTCACCTGTAAACAGGAGCAATATTGCCTACCCCACCAGATCTTTGCAAGCATAAAACAATAATTGGGTGTTTAAATCTAGCACATTATTGATTATGCAGCAGATATTTAATAACTAGTAAATAGTACTTTTACTATGATAAGGTGTTATTCAGAGTGGGATAACCTTCCTGAAGAAAGGGAACTTTGAATAAAGTCCTAAATAAAATTGGAGTCGTGACTGATGAAGGGAAATAGAGGAGCGTTCCAGAAAAAGGGACATGTGAAAGACAAAATGCAGAAGCAAGACTTGGTGAGTATTTGTGAGAGATATGGGGAAGACTATTCAGAAGGGGTATATCTGCATGGGAAGGAAAAGCAAGTTATAGAACAAGAGAGGATCTGATGCTAGATGGAGGTCTTGAATCATAGAGAAGCTTTAAATGTGATGATTTGGTTATAGGAAGTCCTAAGAGATCTGTAGGCTGATGAAGAAGGCTGTAGTGCGTTTACACAATGGAATACTACTTGGCCATAAGAAATAAGGAAGTCTTACCTTTGGGACAGTGTGAAGGGACCATGGAGGGACCTAGAGGGTATTATGCTAAGTGAAATAAGCAAGGCTGGGTGAAAAAGGTGAAGGGATGAAACAGTACAAATTGGTAGTAGCAGAATAGCCACAGAGGTGTAGATTGCAGAGTGGAGAATATAGTCAATGATGTCAAAATAATAGGGAGTGTGGGGCCAGGTGAGTGCTTGGGGCAGTGGGTGGACCATTCTGTAGAGTGCATGGTTTTCTGGCCACTTGGCTGTACATCTGAAACTGCTATGGAAGGGTATTGATTGTAAACAGTGCTTGAAATAAAAAGAAAAGAATACATGTGGGTGCGGAACTAGAGGTTATACACACAGTGTGGGCAAAAGAAGGTTGACAGTGGTGAGCACACAAAACACAGTTAATTCTGTTTATGTGTTAATTATTTTATTATTTTTTATACAAACAACTGTAAACCTACTTCTGCTCCACCCTGTATTTGAAAAGTGTTTTGGACAGTATGTGTGGGATGATTCTTGGTGGAAATAGAGTCTAATTAGCAAGCAACTGCTGTAAATTCATCATAGGGTAATGAAAATATGGACCGGGGCGACGGCTGTGGAAGTAGGATGCTGGGGAGGAAACCACCTGAGGAATAAAGTGGGTTTGATGCCTCTTTAGGTGGATGTTTAGAGGGATATGGGATCGTTGTTGCATTTGAAAAGTGACCAAAATTATAAGGCTAGAATATATAATTGCTTCTTTTTACTGATATATAATTCATGTACGGTATGGTCAATATCTCCAGAAAAATAGAACCAATAGTATGTATGCATGTATGTACGCATGTATGTATTGGAATTGGCTTATGTGGTTATAAAGTCTGAGAAGTTCTGCCACCCGGGTCTGCAAGGTGTTGACTCAGGAAAACCTGTGGTGTCATTCCAGCCTGAGTCCAGAGACGCAAGGTCCAGGGGAGCCTATGGCGTAGATACCTGTCCAAGGGCAGGAGAAGACGGACGCCCCAGCTCAAGCAGACAGGCAGGAAAGGAGCGAATCTTTCCTTCCCCCACCCTTTGTTCTCTGCAGGCCTAAGGATGGGGTGATGCCCACCCACACTGGGGAGGCAGTCTACTGAGTTCTCCGATTCAAATGCTAATCTCATCCAGAAATACCCTCACAGACACACCCAGAAATAATGTTCAATCTGGGCACCCCGTGGCCTGCTCGAGTTGACACATAAAATTAACCACCACACATATCCTACCTTTCACAATTTTAAAGTATACAATTTGGTTGTTTTTAGTGTATTCACAAGGATGTGCAACAATCACTAGTATCTCATTTCAGAACATTTTCATCTTTCCAAAAAGAAATCTCATACCTGTTAGCCGTCACTCCCTTTCCCCTGCCCTTCCAGCCCCAGGAAACAACCAATCAACTTTCTATCTCTATAGATTTGTCTTTTCTGGACATTTAACAAAGGTGGAATCTCACAATATGTGGGCTTTTGTATCTCACTTCTTTCACGTAGCAGAATATTTTCAAATTTCATCCATATTGCAGCAAATATCAGTACTTATTCCTTTTATGGCTGAATAATATTTCATTGTACAGATATATCACATTTTAATTTATCTTTCCTCAGTTAATTTAGGTTGTTCTCATATTTTTACAATTATGAGTAATGCTGCTATGAACATTTGTGTACAAGGTTTTGTATGTGTACAAGGGTTGTTCATATGGTTTTAATTCTCTTGGGTATTTATTTACCTGGGAGTAAAATCGCTGGGCCTTAGGGTAGCGATGTTTAGCCACCAGAGGAACTGCCAGAACTACACCATTTCACATTCCCACCAACAAGGTATGAAATTTCCAGTTAGTTCACATTCTTACCAACACTTTTGTTTTTGTCCTTAGAGCCATCTTAGTGGGTGTTCAGTAGTATCTTATTGTGGCGTTGAGTTGAGTTTCCTTAGTGATAAATGTTTTTGAACATCTTTTTAATGTGCTTATTGGCTATCTGTGTATCTTTGGAGAAATGTCTGTTCAAATCCTTTGGCCATAATAATGAGATTTTTGCCACGTCATCAGACTTACTCTAAGACCATCTCTGCAAAATGCCATATTTAATAACCGTTTAGGGTATAGCCTGCACTGTGTAAATCAGAAAATTCTGAGGTTTCCAAGGTTTGTCAGGAAGTATGGTGACGTCTTTTGCATTTTGTTTAGTCTGTAAGTGTGTGATCAAGAAATTTAGACTGCACCAGGGAGTTATTTCTCTCCTGATTCCTTTTTCCTCATTAGTGTTCATGTTCCTTGGATGTAATTGACATTAGCACTTTGGATTTATTTTTTTAAACCTTCTTTCATCTAATACCGAGGACAAATCAAATAGAATTCTTTACAAAAGTTAATTAATTTAACTTTATTTGAACATGGAGCTGGGTGCTTACAAATTGGTGCTATAGAAATAAACACCACCAGGATTTTTTAAGTAGCTGTAAAATAAAGAAGTTGGAACTAAATTATCTTAAACTTTTCTTTCACCTCTAACATTTAACACGGTTGTCAACCGAGATGGGATGCGAACCTAGGAATGCTAACTTAAGCCCCTTCTCTAGTGGAGATACCATGTTTCTTTGATGAAGTAACATTTGCAAAGTGAGTCTTAACTGGTCCCTTGGAGGCTGAAAACTCTGGAAACATAAGAAATAGCTCATAAAAGAAAAGATTCAGAAACTAATGTACACACTTAAGAGAGTGGTCATAGTAATTACTTGGTGGGTGAAGTGTTCTTATAGATAAAAGTCACGAGAAAAAAATGCAAAACAGATGGTGGTTAGGCAGTGGGGGGGGGAACGACTCCTTGGAAACCAATGGGATTTGGACCGAGACATTTTTGAGAAGTCTAAAATGTTAAAGGAAATTTTGACATTAGTTTAAAAAGAAGTATGTGGAAAATATTACCCATTTGCAACCTACTTCCATCTAACTATTAAAATGGGATCAAATAAACCTGAAAATAGAAGCAGGGGGAAATGAAAGTGAGTCTAGTGCTACTGGCTGAAGGTAAAATGGGTTTCAGAACCACTGAAAGGTTTAGGTGCCTTAAATGCTGGGTTTGCTCTGCTCTCAACCCATTTCGGCCTTTCTCCTGGGAATAGTTGGGAGAGAAGGGCGGAACAGAAAAAGAAATTTGAATTTGAGTTGATTGGATGTTTTGTGTTCAGCACTTTCCTAGGATCCTTGGGCTGTTTGAGCCCTGGACCAAAGGAGCTTAAAATCTCATTTCTATAGGAAAGACTTTAGCTAGCAGAATAAGGCAGCATATAATAAAATGTTAAAATGTTTTATTGTGATTTGCTTTAGCACACTTTATAGATAAGTTTTTTACAAATTGAAGGCAAGACCCTCCACTAGCAAAAAGATTACCACTTGCTTTATTGCGATACTTGCTTTATTGCAGTATTTGCTTTACTGCAGTGGTCTGGAACCGAACCCACAGTACCTCTGAGGTATGCCTGTATACGAATTACATGCTATAGAAGTCAGAGTACAGTGATTGAATCAGGTCATAAAAATCAGACTCAGAAAGAACATCCAGGACATGGTGGTCATGAACTTGAAGAATGCATGAAATTCAACCAAAGGAGGCTAAGAGAAGAGGACATCATATGAGGGAAGTTTTGCTGTTGGGATGTACATGGTGTGTTCAAGGAGTAAAAAGCAGTCTTCTGTTACCGGGATGGAGTATCTTATTAGAAGTGAGAAAACTAAAGCGCTCATTTCGTCAAGTGGGCCTTGAATGTGAGCTGTGAAAGTTCTTGAAATTAAGAGCCTAAAGGAGCAAGAGACTGTTTATTGGATGCCCACCCTAAAAGGGACAAAGGCTAGAGAAAAAGAGATATTACCTAAGAAGAATCAGCATTAAGGTCATTTTTAACATGCAGTTACAAATCTTTATTTTCAAAGGTCCTCTGGGGTTTTTTTTTGTTTTGTGTTTTGCGTTAAGTACACTTTTTATCAACATCTAACATTGTTATGGCCTGAATTTTATCTCCTCCAAATCCCCAGTGTTAAAGTCTTATACCCCAACATGATGGTATTTGGAGACAGGACCTTTAAGGAAGTAATTAAGGTTAAATGAGGTTATAAGAGGGAAGCCTCATTATGAGAGGACTGTTGTCCGTGTAAGAAAGAGACGTCAGGGGTTCATACACACAGAGGAAAAGCCTCGTGAGAACACATAAAGAAAGTGGTCATCTGCAAACCAGGAAGAGAGACCTCACCAGAATCCAGCCCTCCTGGCACCTTGATCTTGGATTTCCAGCCTCCAGGACTCTGAGACCATAAGCCACCAGTCTGTGGTATTTTGCCATGTAGCTTGAGCAGGTTGATACGAACATGCATACTAAAAGCGAGCATGAATTTTTAAGGGTAACAACTCCTTGAAATTTTCATAAAGTAAACATCCCATGTAATAGCACCCCAGAAACACCCCTTGAATATATATATATGTAATCATATGGTAATTCATATGGTAATTGTCTTTCTCTGTCTAACATTTCACTTAGTATAATATCTTGAGATCTAATCATGTTATTGTAAATGGCAAGATTTCATTCTTTTTATGGATAAATAATATTCCAATGTGTGTGTGTATGAGTGTGTGCATGTGTATGTATGTGCCTCAATTTCTGTACCCATTTATCTATCAACAGATAGGTTGTTTCCATAGTTTGGCTATTATAAGTCATGCTGCAGTCAACATGGAGGAGTATATAACTTTTCAAGTTACAGTTTTCATTTTTTTTTTGATAAATATCCAGAAGTACAGTTGCTGGGTCATATGGTAACTCTATGTTTAATTTTTTGAGGAAACTCCTCACTGTTTTCCATAGCAGCTGCACCACGTTACACTCCTAGCAATGGTGCACAAAGGTTCCCTTCCTCCATAGCCTCACCAACTTGTGTTATTTCTTGTTTGTTTGTTTACTTATCTATTTATTTATTCATTTTAAACAAGTTCATAGTAGTCAAAACAGCATGGTACTGGCATAAAAACAGATATATAGATCAGAATAGAGAGCCTGGAAATAAATCCATGCTTTTGTGGTCAATTGATATTTGACAAGAGAGACGTGAATATACAATAGGTAAAGATAGTCTAGTCAATAAATAGTGTTGGGAAAACTGGACAGAGAAGTGCAAAAATGAAACTAGACCACCTTACACCATACGCAAGGATAACCTCAGAATGGATTAAAGGCTTAAATGTAAGACTCAAAACCATAAAAGTCCTAGAAGAAAACACAGGCAGGAGAACACAGTCTACAAGATCTTCGGGTAGAGAAAGTTTTCTCAAACCAAACCCCTAAAGCACAACCTACAATATAAAAATCTGATGGGTTTACTTACATCAAATAGCATATTTTTGTCATATAAAAGATGCCGTTTAAAATTCAACTTGTAGATAATAGACTGGAAAAAGTTATTTGAAACAATAAAACATTAAGGAATAAATAGCTACACTTTACAAATAACTCTTATGAAGCAAGCCAACAAGCAAGACAAATTGAAAAAGAACAAAAAAGATGAGATAAACACACAGATCACAGAAGGGGAGTCCCCCCAAAAATGACTAGTATACAAAGGAGATGCTCAAATTATCTTAGTAAGCAGAGGACTTCAATTTAAAATAATAAAAAATATCACTTCGCAACAACAATAATAGCAAAGCTAAAAATATGAGCCACAGTAAGTGCTGGTGAGGGTGCAGACACAGGCACACAGCCGTGGGCTATGAGATGGTACAGCCAGCCTAGACCGCAGTCCGGTGTGTCTGGCAAATTAAAATGAAATTTATGTATGTCCTATAACCTAGTGGTTCTAATCTAGTCTTCATCTCAGTCTTCTCGCAAAAATTCATGAAGGAACATGTGCAGAGATGTTCACTGATACACATTTCATTGGGTGCTTCTAGGGTTGAGGGAGGAAAAGAGAAATGCAGAAATGCAAAAAGGTCAGAGGGAATACAAATTGTACAATCATATTTGATACAGTGCTTTTCACCAACTGATGATGACAGTATTCTGCGAACTAAGAGTGGAATAAACTTAACTGTTCACCCTAGGGTTTATTTTTTAAACATAATAGCAAACTTTCAGCAAAATTTTAAAATAAGATTAGCCATGTTCATTAAATGCAGACTTGTTACTTAAAATTCATTATCCTTGTGTATACACTTAAAGAATTTCTCTGCTTTTGCGACTGTTCCCTAGCTCAGGCAGAACACTGTGTTTATGGGCATTTCGGAGGAATTGAAGGTTGAGAGGGTTTTGCTCTGCCATTGTTCAGAACGCATTATCCGACCGGGCCATCTCCCCAGCTGCCAGCGCCGTTAGCTCTCTGGGCATCGGAACTCAGCAGAATGCGGGTTAGCATTTAAACGTAGCAGAATCACACTGTATAGTGTTGTGGATGAGATGCTGCAGCTATTTATTCCCTTAGTGACCAGCTCAGACTTCTATCACACTTTGAATTTCCTTTTATTCTTAATGATGCCAACGTAGTGCTAGGCACACATGCGGTATTTTCAAAAATGTTAAAGCATACTAGTTGAATGGATGAGTAAAAACAAAACAGAGCAATTTAGCTCCCTGCTTCAATTGAGACTTACAGATGAATAATGTACTAATAAAATTCCACCACTAAAACATGCAATAATTACAAACCTTGAAAGCTTGGAAAAGATGTATTTCATGAACAAACCTTCTCTTTCTTAGATAAAGAAAACTTTTTTTGGTAGGTTTCTTGCCTGCTGGGTTTCATCTGTCATTTTGTTTACTGACTGGTAATACACCTGATGACGGCTTGCGCTTAAGTGCAAAGACTGGAATTGTTAGATTGAAGGAGAGATCTCAACTAATTCAAGGACAAAATGACTAAGGAATAGGAGAAGAGTCATGGGTAAACAAACATTGGGAGAATTCCCTGAAAGCTATTGAGCAAGAGGAGAGCTGGCCTGAGCATTCAATCTCAGCCAGGAGAAGGCAGCTGCTCCTTCCCAGTAGGGAAGGTCCAATGGAACGTAGCCCAATACAGCCAGCATTTTTTAGCAGATCTAGGAGCTAAGTGGTTTTCTGCTGTTATCTTCTTTAATCCTAACAACTTTAGGAGGTAGCGAAGGCAGCTAATCCTGTCTTCCTTACAGATGGAATGGATTAAGGCTCAGAGATCTGAAATATATTGCTAAGGTCAGGTCAATGGTACAAGTAAAATATGAACCCACATTCTTTCTGCACTCCAAAGCATTGGTTATTTCCATAATACCACAGCCTTTAGCTTAAGCTCAGAGTGAAGGCAGACAGAGGAGAAAGTATCCAATTTTAATAACCAGAGGAGAAAGATTTGAGTTCAAATAGGCGGGCCTCAAGTGAAGGGAGCCTGCAAATATGCAGAAATGATGACGCCTTAACTCATGTTTATTTCCTACATTGGACTAACGCTGGTATTGTGTCTACTCTATGTACCTGGGCTGTCTCCTTGTGCATGATTTTTAACATTGCAAATCATCAGAAACTTGTATAATGTCTGTCATGTATAAGACTCTACAAGTTACTGGGCCAGGGGTAGGGCAAGGACTCAGAGACACATTCCTCCCTTTCACTGTGTTTGGAAAGTAACTAGAAATACAGGATGGGTAAAAAGCAGGCAACACAAGACATAAGGGTGACACAGATAAGGGCTATTGGAATGCAAATACAAGCATGGTAGCTGCAACGTGGTTTAGTCAGAGCAAATTTCATGGAGACGGTGAGATTTAAGAACAGGCATAAAAATGAGACAGGTTTAGATCAGTGGTTCTCAAAGTCTAGTCAGAAGACTCCTGGGGGTTCTTCTGGAGATCCTTTTAAGAATCTACAAGGTAAAACCTATTTTTATAATAATACAAGACTTCCCCTTTTTCATCGTGTGGACCTTTGTGTTGGTTGTACAAACGTCGTGGTTAACATGGCAGCGGCACCAAACTGTGGGTAATGTATAGGTGTTCTTCCCTGTTACTCACGCAGTTTAAACAAATTGCAATTTCACCTAAGGATGTTCTTGATTAAACAACAAAGTAATGAATTTTATTAACTCTTAGTTCTTGAGTAAAGATCTTTTTAATATGCTATGTGATAAAGTAGGAAGTATGCAAAAAACACTTTTGCTGTGCAATGAAGGAGGATCGTCCTGGGGAAAAGTGGGGGATTGTAGAATTGAGTCGCAAGCTGAAATAACTGTTTTTCCTTGAAAGAACATCATTTGTTTTTCTGAAAAGGATGACAAACAGACAAGCTATGGTGATATAGGCTTAGGTATTTGGCAGACATTTTCTTGAAAATGAAGGGAGTGAGTTTGTCACTTCAATGAAAACAACTGACAATATTTGTTGCCAAAAATAAAATTTGGGCTTTCAAGTGAAAATTAGAATTTTGGCAAAATATATTCACTTCCATAAGCCTGACAGCTTGCCAACACTTGAAGAGTTTTCTGATGAGATAGGTGATGATATTAATGAATGTAATATACATATACATACATCATATGTAAATGTATATATTATATGTAAATAAAATATTGAAATGGGCCAACATTTGGAAGATCTGCACAAGTCAGCTAGTCAATATTTTTCAAATGACCAATGCATTATGGTAAAAAAACCGTAAACCAGTGAAAGTATAAGTCCAATAAAACCATAAATCATTTAAAGTATAAGATAGACCAACGGGTATTAATGTAACAGACTACAAAATGTTTTATGACATGATTTGAGATTTCATATTGTGACTATCTTTTAAAAGACTACTGCTTGGAGAATACTGGTATACTATCAAAGAAGAATAGCTACAATTATCTGAGAAATAAGAAAATAATCTTTCCTTTTCCAAATACACATTTGGGTGAAGTAGGATTTTCTTTATAAAGTTCAACTTAAACAACTTATAGTGACAAGTTGAATGCAGAAGCAGATATAAGAATCCCAATGTCTTCTATTAAGTGAGATATCAGAAATATTTGAAAAAATGTAGAATGAGGCCACTTTTCTCACTAATGTTTTTGTTTTTGAAAATATAGTTGTTTTTCATAAAGATATATCGGTTATGTTAACATGTACTGATGTTATTTACTATTTTAATTGAATTTATAAATAAGTATTTAAATTGTTTTCTCATCTTTAGTTTCTAATACACTAAATATTAATAGATGTAACGCCCATAAACATGGACTCTTTGGGTTCCTTGATAACTTTTTTTTAAGAGTGTAAAGGACTCCTGAAACCAAACACTTTGAGAACCACAGGCTTATATATACAGGTGTGTATGTATTTTATGTTGGCTTCTTCTGTTAGGTCAGGTTTAATGAGGTATAACTTAAACATAGTAGGATGTACTCATTTTTGTGTACAGTTACAAGTCTTAAAAAATGCATAGTCATGCGTCCACCACCACATTTAAGTTATAGAATATTCCCATCACCCCAGAAATTCCCTTGTGCCCCTTTTGTGCTTAACTTTCCCCCCACTCCAGGCCCTGGCAGCCACCAAACTGTTATCTGTTCCAGAATGTCATATAAATGGAATCACGCAGAATGTGACATTTTGAGTCTGTTTTTCTTTAATTAACATAATGCATTTGAAATGCATGCACGTTCTGGTGTGCTTTGTGCATTTTTTAAAATTGCTAAGTAGTATTTTATTATGTGGATGTACCACCATTTGTTTATCCATTCAACAGTTTAAGAAAATTAGGGTTGTTTCCAACTAGGGGCAATTAGAAATAACCATTCACATACAAGTTTCTGTAAGTTATCATTTCTTTGGGGTAAATACCTAGGAGTTTAACTCTATAAAATAGTTTGGATATTTGAAAATGAAAAGGAAGCATTCGAGGAGAGGGGGAGGGGTATAACGGGTCAAGTCAAGGAACATGTATACAGGACCCCTGGACAAAGACAATGGGGAGCGGGGGGATTGAATGTGGGAGGTGGAGGTGAGTAGGGCAGAGAGAAGTAATGGGGGGAAATAGGGACAACTGTAATTGAACAACAATAAAAACATTTTTTTAATAAAGAAAAAGGGAGCATTCTAGATAGAGGGAAAATATTTCTGTCTGCATTTATTCCCTTTTGTGGATATTTTATAGCTGATGTATCATCACCTCTATCTTATTCCTCACCTTCACAAGTGCCCGTCATCTGTGAAGCAGGCCTGTGCGAAAAGCTGCAGCTACGTTGTTGCCATCCTCATAGATGCAGGATTCTACCTGGTATTTCTCAAATCTGATAAATAGACCAATGTAATTCCTGCAAAAGACAGGGGAAGTGGAGTAGTGGAAGATGACCTTGCCAGATAGTTTGGAGCCAGCTTGTAGAGAGTCATGGGTATGAAACTAAGGAAATAACTTTTTCCCAGCAGTGGGTGAAAAAATAAGCACTTACTCCTACTAAGCAAGACAGTTTCCAAAGACAGAAGTTTGGGATCATGGCCTTATGAAATGACTGAGTGAGGTGCAAGAAATGTGCTCTTCGAGGATGTATCAGGCACGTGTTATTTCCCTCCTCAAGCTTCTCTGTGTGGCCATCCCAGACTCTCAGCTGCTTGCTCCCCCTCAGCCATTACCTCCGGCCTACAGTTGACACGTGGGTCTGAGGTGGCTTTGCTGCTAAGGCTAAACAGTCCCTTGTTCAGGAATGAGAAAGAATGAGTTTGGAAGAATTAACACCAGTTTTCTTTTTTCATTTGTTAAATGGAATTATCTTTTTAAATATAACAGTAATTCATGGCTATTATAGAAATTTTGGAAATTAGGAGTTTAAATAATCCTTTACTCAAATACAATCACTATTTGCATTCAGATTATTTGCATCTGATTGCTCCTGTCTTTGTTTCTATGTAACAGTGATTACATCCTCCATATTATTTTGTGTCTCATTTTTTTCATTGGTATTCATTCTATCATAATCATTTTATCCATATAAAACTCTTCGTTAATATCATTTTGATTACTGTATGATATCCTGTCATATAGCTCTAACATAATTTACTTGCCATTTCTTTATTACTGAGAAATTGCTTTATGTTTCATTGCCAGTATAAGCAATGCTGTGATAAACATCTTCCTTTACAGTTTTTTTTAGTCAAGTTTTTTTTCTTTATATTCCCAATAACAAAATCACACGAACACTCTTGAAACTTAAAAAAATATATATAAAGAGAAACACCTTGAATGATCCTTGGAAAAGTTTATTTAAATTTCTCTCTCCTTTGTTCCCCTAGCCTAGCAACATTGGACACCGACCATCTGCTGATTCCTGTTAGTGGTATGGAAAGAAAATGTTCAAAAGAAATGAGGCTTGTGGTTTGGATTTTGAGTAGCCAATTCAATTAAATGAATATTGGTTACTTACTGTACTCAGCAGTGTGCTAAGTGTTGGGGTGTTCTACTGTTTTCTAATGAGGAGCCCAGCCTTCACAATGCTGCCAGAGATGGTTTCATTTCACCCTGACATCAACCTCAATGCACACAATATTATCAACCCCACTTTATAGACAAAAAAATGAGGCACAGAGAACTGAACTGACTTGTCCAAGGTCATATTGCTCATCAGAGCCAGAGCCAGGATTTGAACTTGTGTGGTTCAGAGCTCATTACCCTTTACACCACATTGCTCTTCCCTCAAGAGAACTTGTGATTAGAGAAAGAAAAGGTCCATGACATCCTGCATTCCAGAAGATCTCTTTCCTGCCATGTTTATCTTCTAAGAGCAGTTCTGTGGAAGGGTAAGATACCAAAGTTCCCAGGGCTTAAGCTGCTGATAGTGGAAGGAGGTCAGCTTTGTTCAAACAGCACTGGGGTGTTTCTGTGTACAGGAAACTAAACAAGCCCTGGTCCTTGGAATGTTTTGCTGCTAACCTTTAATTGCAATGCTTTGAAATGTGCTCATATTTAAGCAGACACACACACAGGAAAGCAACAAAGTTTGAAGTGTAGACAAAAGGTGAAGAAAACATGAATTCTGAAGAAATTAAGTTCAGACCGGACTAGACCACCAAATGGTACTTTCTAGTTTTGTGGGTCAGTAAAGTTTATGACATCCTGCATTCTTTATCCTCCTTTTAGAGACTGATTAGGCAAATTAAAGAAATTAACGCCCTGAGAAGTCCTGCAGCGAAGCAACCTGTTTAAAATTATTTGATCCAGAGCTTCCAAGACTTATTTATGCCCAGAACCCTTTCCTCAGGTGACCCTTGTTTGCATCCCAAACACTCAGGGAAATGGTGGACTAGACTCACACTAATTAAACAGTAATTCTCCTCAGGTTGCTTTTGAAAGCAAAGCCAAGCACCATTAGTCTGTGGGTTCCTGTAAGTGGTTGAGGAGGGTGGCTGAGCTCTGGTGACTGTGTTTTTAATCCTTCATCGTGTCTCACCAATGGGATAGAACAGAGCGGTGAAACATGACAATTCCCACTGAACGGGCTAATTCTCACATTCTGACTCATTCCCCTTACGCTTTTGAAAAAGCTGGAGGCCAAAGGGAGCTGTGCTCACAAAGCACAGGAAAGCCCCTTCTCCACATTTCATGTGACGCCTGGTTCGGCCGTGCCGCTATTACAGGGAACACCTGCTGCCCGACCTGCAGCCCAGCAGCCCGGCCAACTCGCCCAGCCGGTCCTCTCTCCACGCACGTGAGCCATTTCAGGGTGTCGTGATGAAGACTTGACTCCTCCCCAAAACTGCCTCCTACCCTCTTCCCAGCCCCCTTTGGCTATTGTTTGGATGGAGGTGGTGATTGAATTAACAAAGCTGTTAGAAGCAGAAATGGAACACATGGAAAAGGACGCAGAGCCCTAAAAGGCAGCTTCATTTGCACTGCGCTCAGAAGCACACACACGAGCCGCACTTAAGTGGTACCTGGTGATTACGGAGTGAGGGGGGCTCCGCTCCTCCATGCCTGTCACTCACCACCACTGAAGAGAGGTCTCAGACGGGGGCCAGCTGAGTGGCTGGGAGGATGCACAGACCTGTAATTATGATGCTAATTCCCAAAAGGTCAGAACTCCTTAATCAAACATTAATCAAACTCTTTTGTAAATGATGATAATTCTATCCAGGGTGGGCGGTAGAGCACTCGGGGCAGAGCCCTGCAGTCCTCTTGAACCAGAATGGTTTTTGAGAATAAGTGTTGGTAAAGTGAAATAGCTTTACTCAGGAAGACAAAAATCAGTAGTAGGGCTTGCTGTTGAAGTTCAAAATAACATCACTTACTATGACTGTTCTTTTACTTTGAATAGCCATGTTAGAAGACCAATTAAGGGAGGACAGTCCACATATGCAGGCATTTCTTCTCCCTTGCCCTTTCTGAGCACATTCCTGTATAAAGCTGCTTACATTTGCAGAGCCCACTCAGTTTAAGAAACACTTCCTTCTGCATTGTCTTGTCTGCTCCTTGCAGCAACCTCACAAGAGAGGTTTAATCCATTACAGAGCAGAGAAAACTGAGACGCAGGGAGTTTCAGTTGCTTTCCTCTAGCTGGTCGGTAGCAGAGGGATGACTCAAATCTCAATCTTTTGATCCAAAATGCAGTGTTCTTTGCACATGCAATCACTTCTGTTAGAGTAGATCTTGGATTCTTGGGTTTCTGAGCCATCTGGGCCTCTTATTCAATAATCAGGGTTGTACCCCCATTCAACCCTACCCCAAATAAGAATTCAGGAGCTGACTTTTAATGATGTGGGTTCTTCATTGCAAACTTCCCAATTACAAATAAATAAATGACACAAACAAACAAAAAGCCTTGCACCCTCTCCAACTTCAGAGTCTGTAGAAATACATTTAAAACACATACACACTCCCATACACATGGGACTCCTTTCATATTGAAATGCATGCATATTTAAAGATCAGTTGCATGAAAAAGCATAACTTTATTCACAAGTCACTTATGTCTCATTACACTTTTTTTGAAGGCTCTGAGCCATCTCTGGCCCGTATAAATTTTTTTCAGCATTGCTAATCAGCTGAGATCAAGTTAATGGTAAATTTATAGACGCTCTCATTATGCCACTGGCTGTGGTCATCCTTCTGGGCCAAGTGGGTTTCTTTGTGATCCTGTATTGTGTGCGCCAGGCTGCAAACTCCAGGCAAAACACGTTGGCAAACAGCCTCCTCTTCCAATCCTCATTTTCTCTCCTTCCTGGGGTGTGAGCTCCCCAAAGTGTGATTAATCCATCTATTGATCGCCTCCTGCCATAGTGAGGGTGAGATATGGCTAGCAACCGGTGCCAGGCTGCCTATGTGACCGGACTGCTAAGGCGAGGTGAGAACAGATGAGTATTAGCTGGAACTTTCCAACCCTGCAGACAGAGGGGGCAGCAATAGCTGCGCTTCCCACAGCCTTGCAAAAATGATCCTTCTCAGCAAAATGCAACTCATTCTTTTTCAAATGAGTCCTAATGTATGTTCCCTGCTATCTCAATTGACTTCACAAAGGTCTATAAAGGTTTATGGGTAAAGGGAAAGAAGAAGATGAAAAATAAAGTAACAACACAGAAACCTCCTGGAAATAGAGCCAAACAAGAATGTGCAGCTTTGATTGAAGCTTTCCAGGCAGATATAATGGATGACCAAAAGCATGCCAACCAAAAGGATTAGAAGACTAAGAAGGCATTTATCCAATATTCAGAGGCACTGTGTGTGTGTCGGGGCGGGGAGGTAAGGTGAAGATGAGCTGAGGGGGTAGGCAAAGACTCTAGAGAAAAAAACTTGTACCTGCAAATTAAGAGAGTAAAATGAGAAATACGGTCACTAACTTATTCTCATGCCTAGTTTTGGCCAGTAAAATAAGGGGGAAAATTGGCCAAATGGGAATAAAAAAGCTTTTTTTCCCCCTCGCCCCTCCTGCCCAAAAGAAAGTCAAGCTCGCCTGTCCTTGGTCCAGATGCCACATTTTCTTTCATTCTGCCCCCACATATTTAAAAAACAAAAACAAACCCTCATCCACAAGTCATTCCACCCTTCGATTCAGCAAGTCCTGTCATAGGCAGGAAGTCACCTGGGATTATGTGGCAATTTCCATTTCCTGTGGAATTGATTTCCAGTGTGCCCAAGCAGAAAACGAACACGTTGTAAAGCTGGTCAGTGGTTTAAAACCTAGTGGCCCTTCTGCACGAGGGAGAGGGGCAGTGTACACTGTAGGACAGCCCGACTCCCTCACCGTAGCGCTCACGTCTTGGACTCAGGGAAGCTTTCTGCTTCTCTGTTCCGTGGGAACATCTACAGACATCTGGGAGTGACAGACAGATGTGTCCAAGTGGGGGGAAGAAAACCCTCAGTGCCGAATGGAATGAAGAACAGACAGTAATTTTATAAAATGTTAATAGAAGTTAATTCTGATTTATGTAGCAGTTCTTTGTAAGTTACATAAAAGAATCTAATATGTGTTAAGTACCCGCCTAAATGTCAGTTTCTTGCTAGAGGCTGGATGTTCCACAGTGAACAAGACACAGATCTTGCACTCAAAGAATTGTAGCTCACAGGGGAACAGACCATTGGAAAACAGGGCCACAATTCTGTAGTTAGGCTTTTAGCTCAGGATGGAAGAAGAGAAGAGAATGCGTGGGAAAGACCAGATTATTCTAGACTGAAGGACCATCATCACACAGGCCTGGAGGTGAGAGAGATCAGGGTGCATTCAGGTAATGACAAACTGTAAAACATGACCAGAACTCAGTATGTGAGGGCAGCGATGACAAGCCACAAGGCTGGGGAGTCAAATCAGGGCTTGGTAGGAAGTGTTAAACTATTTGGACTTAATTCTAAAGGTTATTGCAGAACCACAGATGGATTTAAATCGGGTAGTGATGTAATCGGTGTTGAGAGTGTGGGGAATGTGTTGGAAAGGAACAACCCTGGAAACAGGGACCAATTAGGAAAGGATTGTTCTGATCAGCTCAGGTCACTTGATCAGTGGTGCTGGGAGTGGTGATGGGGTGGGAGAAAGAAAGGAAACCCCAAGGTGAATCTCAAGGAGGAACAATGTCACTGAGGTTTTTACCTCAAGAGTGTATATCTTATTATAAAAGGGTTCCAGGAAGAGCTCAACACTTCTTTGACATCCAATAAATTGTTAACAATATTTTAAGTGAAAACTTGTTCTTTCCAGTAAGTTCTGGAGTTGGGCAACTCCAGGAGACTAGAAATAATAGACATGCTAGGTTCATATTCTACTTGGAGAATACTCCCAGAATACGGAAGGGAAAGCTCTGTAAAATTCAAGAGAAAAGTGGAGTCACAAGCCACATGTGAAGAACTGGCCGTGCCAGATGGACACAAAGTCACTTCAATACTGTTACTCTCCTAACCACCAGCCAGTGAAGGCAAAGGAGCATGTGCTTGGAGATGAGCAAATCATTTCCCACAAAACCAGTGTTTCAATATTTTGCTTGGCACCCAAGTCAACTTGGACTGGAGAAGAATGTGGTTTGGAAATAGGCTGAGATTTAATAAATGAAACAGTTTGTGAGAAGCGCCAATGTTTCCAAATATGAAGTACAGCTTCTGATAGAAATATTATTTCTTTGTGTTTTTATTAATAAATTACAAAGAAGGATTCTCTTATTGATGCAAATCACAGATGCTTCTAAATTAGGCAGCAATGTCAGCACCCAGCAGATCACAATGTCCCCAAAGAGGTTAGAAACGAGGGGCAGGAAATAATAAAGTGAGGTTAAATTTGGCCAAATGGAAACTACATCTGGGGAATGATAATACAAAAAGCAGATATTCATTGGGCCAAAGAAATCTGGACCACACTGGTGCCAAAGGAGACCCAGGTGCTACACCGGATGGCAGATGAGGTGGGAGTTAAAGCCCATTTGGTTCTGGCCTGCCACATCTGATAAAGAGAACTGATAGAGATCTGGTCTGCCTCCATCTTCCATGTTTGCAGGCCTTTCACAAAAGAAATTCAATCCCTTCATTGCTTTGACTTTTGTTGAGATAAAACAAAAATTATCTACTAGAACTGTACAAGGCCTTTACCATTATCTCAAGTTCATGGCCAATGCTTTTCAGTTAAAGATATAAAGCCATGGTGATTTGTACATAGATGCTTCATTCATAGTAACTCAAGATATATCATTAATATTCTTTCACTATTCTCCCATTATTTTCTTTTTATAATGGTCTTTCAGGTAAATGGCCGGGCCTATGGTCTATCTCTGTTTCACGTATTAAGCAGCTAAGGCATGGTTACCAAAGGCATTAAAGAATGCCAGTCATTGATCTCTCTGCCTTGTACTTTGTTCATTATAGGGACATATTTTTTCTAAATAATTTAGGGTTTTGAATGGAAATGGAGAATTGTCATCAATGCCATCTCAGGTCTAAAGGGGGCATAACTAGGTGACTCCATGGGCCAGTGAAGCATGCGGCTTAAGGTACCAACTTTTAAAATTAATTGATACATAAATAAATGTCAAATAGTATTCATGATAAAATTCAGAACCTTGCTGGACACACCTTAGTTTAAGTTTCATTATTAATCAACTTTGAATCATAAAAGGAGATAGGAATGTAGCATGATCATAGTGCTTTCAGTGCAAAGGGTTTCTTAAGGTCCATGTCAAGTCTAGCTAGAAACCTTGACAGAAGGGGAAGCAAGAAGTGGAAGTGAACACTACAATTACAAAGAAAATTATTTCATTATTTCCTCCATTTGCTTTTGTAATTTATCAATCACACTCAGAGGATATAAATGTTTCTAGAGCAAAACTACAATTTCACCCAACTGTAATGGCTCAATTTTAAACAAACCCATTGGCCATGCACATTTTGGAACTAAACTGATGTGCATCCCTAGAACTAAAATGGGATTTTGACCTTCACTAAAATCTGGGCACTGTGGTTTTGAAGCTTTGTCTGAAGTCAGATTCATTTTAGTCATATTATCTGAATGACAACTCATTATTGCAATTCAAGTAAGGGATAGTTGTGGCTTGGGTTTTAGTGAAGGGTAGGAAATTTTATAGTGTATATAATTTGGAACATGTCTGTGTTCAGCCCATATGTGGAAATCTGCCCGGGTGCTTATTATTATGCTTTATCTACAAATGGCCAGATGGCCTTGCCCAAATGTAGAGAACCATTTAGTGCCATTTTAAACCATTAAGGCTGTTAGCTCAGACTCCAGATAATCCTTTGCCCGAAGGGAACTAGTTTTGCTGTCCTTCAAAGTCATCAAATGTAATTAAATGCCACACTGAGGAGTAGGCACTGATGATTAAGGAGACAGCACTGTCAACCAGTGTTGGGCCAACCAAGGCAGAGGGAATATAGAAATAGGTAAGATAATGTGTTAGGTAATGTACTGGCTAAGCAGCAGTAACAAAGAATCCCCAAAATACAATGACTCAAAAAAGATGACTCATTTTTCTTTTAGGAAAAAAACAGAGATAGGGGAGAGGTCCAAGATGGGCAGCTTTGTTCCTTAAGATCAACTCCTCCTATCTCATTGCTCTGACATTCATTATAGTATTTTCCACATTTACCTGCTTGCAGTTATCTTACCAGTGCATGGGCATCCCTCTTGGCTCTATGGGGAAGAGAGAAAGAGGCTAGCAAGCAATTTTATTTGAAGGAGTTGATGTTAAAATTGTACATATCACTTCTGTTTATAATTCCCCTAGCAATGACTTAGTTACTATTTCATTACCACTAACTGCATGGGAGGTCAGACAATGTAGTCTTCAATTGGATGGCCATGTGTTCTGCTAAAACTCAACAGGGTGGGAAGCCCTACCTCCACAAGGAAGAATGGGAGAATGGATACTGTAGTTTCTGCTGCACGTGATTTTGTTCCAGAAGTCATAAAAGCCAAAAATAAAAATTGGGCAACTACCATAATAAGGAGTAAGAAGCTGTGAGGAAGCCTACAGCTAAGAAAAGATGGACTAGAGATTGTACTATGTCCTAGAAACTGCAAGATTCTTGGTATATATGAGGTTATTTAATTGTCAAAGCAACTCTGTGAAATAATGTATTAGTCTGCAGCCTCCAAGAAGAAGATACCAAGACAGGATTGAAATGGAAGCAATGTATTGGGGGAAATGTCTGTGAGAAAAGATGAGAAGGGAGTTCGGGGAGGCTGTGAGAGCATGTAGGACGCTGAGCGAAGGAGAGAAGGAAGGCAAGAAGGTTGGGCAAAGCATGTTAGACTGCATAGTCATTGTAAGGAAAGTTTGGAAAGTCTGAGAGGGAGTTCCTGTGTCAAAATTGTCCATCAAACGAGACCACACTTCTGTCTTGTATTAGACTGACATGAATCATGTCGTACCATGTTTATTCATTGGCTGGGAGAAGCCCCTGTGAAGTACAGTTTTGGTGTAAATGTGGGAATCAGCCTCAAAGAAAGCTTTCTGCAGTTCGAGATCTGAAAGGCACATTTTCATGCCTGCCGTGGAAAGGTATTGCTTTTTCTGCTTCTGTCTGTCTGTCTGTCTCTCTCTCTTTTTCCAGTACAAAAAGGTTAAGCTGTATGTCTGAGTTTAACGGCTGGTCAATGGAAAAGATGAAATTGAGCACACAGCCTATCTTTAGTCAGTATGCATACTGCTTCCTAAGCTTATTGGGAGCACACAGTACTTGGTTTTTAGAGGTCCTACCAAAATTACCAAAGGAACAAAGTGTACATGATGTCCCCAAATAGTAAGCTTAAAAGTGAAGAAACTCTTCTCTCAGGCTGCCTACTGATGGAAAGACCAGGCCCCAGGCCCCTGAACCCGGAAGTGAGGGTGGGAGGTTTTCACAGAGCAGCTGTCCCTTACACAGGATCCCTATAGCTACTGCCTGGAGTAGCTTTTGTAGACAAAGACGCAATCACAGGGCCAAGCCCTAAAGTTTTGACTCAATCACTTGTTCTTTCTAGGCTCCCGTTGTATCCTGAACCTTCCTAACATGAGTTTCTTGGCCTTCCAACAATGGACGATGAAAGGGGCCTGTCAGGAATGCAGGCTAGTTCTTTTACTCAAATGAGGGAGGTTGGGCACAAGCCAACCTATGCCTTTGTGGAAACTGGATAAAGGCACCCCCGAAAGGCAGATGTAGAAGCTCTGGGGTAACTGGCTTAGACAAGCAGAGGTTGGGTTTCAACTTCTACTCATCCACCCAGGCATGGTGGCCACCACTATACACAGTGACCCTGCTCAGGGCCCTGTGATCTGTCAGGCTTACAAGTCAACAGAAACCCCCAGACCATTAACATGGAAATTAATCCTGGCAACTTTCAGGGCCACAGTACCCACAGTAGTCTGTCCCATGTACCCGAGCAGCCCTCCCTCTGATTCTCCCGCCCCGCAAACACTGTTTAGCCCTTCCCTTCCTGTCTGGTAGCCGTCTAGGCTCCTTTCAGCCACCCCAGCTCTTCAATCCTGTCTCTCCTTCCTGGTGGGCAGACTGGCCTCTTTTGCTAGTCCATAAGCATGTTTGCAATATCTTCATTTAACAGATTTTAATTAAGCAACAACTGGGTGTACAGAATACAAAGATAGACAAAATTCAGACCCTGCTCTTAAAAGCTCATTCTAGTGAGAGATCTGTTCCAAAAGAGATTTGCTTGTGTAGGTTGTATAGAGAAGGGGCAAGGCATGAAGCCCAAGGGAGTCATAGAGGATCTTAATGACAGATGAATGTAAGTGAACTAGGCAAGGAAATGAGGAGAAAGGTCATTCCAAGGGGAGAGAACAGCATGTGCAAAGATCCAGAGGTACACAAAGCTGTGTGCATTCAGAGAGTTCCAATGCTAAAAGCTCAAGCAATCTAGAGCAGCAAAAATGGGAGGTGAGGCTAGAGAGAAAGGGATAGACATATTCCTTAAGGATTTGATAATGATTTCGGACCTTATCCTAGAGATGCTGGGAAGCCATTTAAAGGTCTTTGTGTAGGGAAATGATACACCAGAATTATTTTAGAAAAGTTAGCCTCTCTCTCCCTCTCTCCTTCTCTCCCTCTCTCTCTTTTGCTAACTCCTTTGCTACTTGGACCACCTGGTTCTATTTACCACATCTAGGAAGTTGATAAGATGAGCATGCTGGAAGAAATAATAGGGACCTCAGAAATAGGGCCAGTCTTGATCCAGAAGAAAGATAGGCTGTTCCCAAATGTCTCACCTTCAGGTGGTCTGTAGGTTGTTTAGTCTAAATGCAGGTAACATTGGCATTGTTGATGAAAGCCACCTTCTACTTTCACTGGTTATGAATCAATCTAGTGATTCTCTCAATTCCAAGAGTCTTGTCCAGCAATATATAATGTTAGCCTAAGAATGCTTTAATTTGCTTAGATTTTTATTGTTTTCAAAGTATTTTAACATATATTAATAGCTAATATAATCCATACAGTGATATGATGAGTTCAGTAGTAATTACTATCCACTCCCATTTGACAGATAAAGAATAAGAAAAATAGGTTAAATGACGTGTCCAAGGTCCCAAACTACTAAAAGCTCTAGTTTCAAGCAGAAACTTGAAAATGGGTCTTTGACTCCAAATGCAATGCTTTTGCAATATTTATTAGTCAAGGTTCTCCAGAGAAAGAGAACCAATAGGATAAGGATAAGGCGGGGGCGGGGGAGAGAGAAAGGGGGAGAGAGAGAGAGAGAGAGAGATTATAGCAATTGACTTACACCGTTATGGAGGTTGAGAAGTCCCATGATCCACCCAGTGCAAGCTGGAGAATCAGGGAAACCAAGGGTATGATTCAGTCCAAGGCCAAAGTCCTCAAAACTGGGAGGTCACTGCCCAAGAACCAGGAGCTCTAATGTCCGAGGGCAAGAGAAGATGGACGTCTCAGCTCAAGAAGAGAGAATTCACCCTTCCTCTGCCTTTTTGTTCTATATGGCCCTCAAGGGATTGGAGGATGCCAACCCACGCTGGTGAGGATGCGTATTCTTTACTCAGTCTGCTGAATCAAGTGCTACTCTCCTTCAGACACCTCCTCACAGACACACTCAGAAATAACATTTTACCAGCCATCTGGGCATCCTTTAGCCAAGCCAGGTTGACACATAAATTAGCTAACACACCACTAGAGATTGCTGTCTCTAAAATTAACTATTTATTTATATTCTAATGCATTCTACCCTGGGCTTAAGGCTTTCTTTAAAATTATTTTCAATAAAATAAAAATAAAAAAAACTAAGTGTAGAGAAGGAAATATATAGGGAGACTAGAAGAACAAGACAAAAGAAAAATTAAAATACTAAATAGCCATAGATCCCTATATAGTAACTGAAGTTAGTCTGCAAATTGAGCTCTGAACTTCCAGGCAGCTAAAGCAAAAGAGGAAAATGTGATTCACATTGTCTCTGAGGAAGAGGAGTACTGTATCTCAACAGAAGCAAACCTTTTCTTGGCACACAGATCTGAGTGAATTTTCTCTTGTACTTCCTTTATGTTAAGGATATTGAGTTATGTGGTTTATAAATTCCTCTAAAGCATTCCCAGAAAGAGGGCAGAAATAAGGATGTATGGCTATTTCTAATTAATCCTCTCAATAAATGTGGAAAGCAACAACTAACTCTGCTTTTCATAACCTTGCTCACTTGTGACATTTTTCAGCAAGAGGTGTGCTGATGTGTTATTTTTCAAAGATGAATGTGTAAGGAAACAATCTCATAAGATGGTTTTGGAGAAAGAAATTCCTGACTATAATGGTAGGCATATGGGAGGCCACTGAAGTTTTCCCCCCTGGGGAAATCTGTGGAAACTTGTCCCTGGTTTCAGGGTTGACCTTGACTAGCTCCCTCCTGGGGTGTGTGCCTAAGACAAAACTCAATACCAAAGAAATCTATGCTCTTCCATGAACTAATTTACCCAAGAGAATAAAGATAACATGTTTTATTTAGAAAAGTTTCCAATGCAAATTCTCTCAAAAGGGGTCCAGAAAAGTCTTCTTCACAAAACTACGAATTGGCTACAACTACTGCAATGTTAACAATTGCATTTTGCTTCTTAACCTTCAGCTGGAAGAAGTCAGTTCAATGTGACCCACCCTGTCCAGAAAGAGAGCGAGGGAGCCTATACACCTGTAAGGGCTACCAGAGACATTGGCAGGAAGAAAAACAGAAAAGTCCACCCTTTGGTAGCTATTGTTGTTTTAGCCTCTCAGAACTAAAACCCCTTCAATCTTATGTCCCCAAGGCCATTGGCTCAGCTCTGCCCTGATCCTGCTTGGCTCCGTGGTTGCTTGTCTCCTTTCATAGTCCCCACTTTAGGCTCCCAGCTTCCATCCTCAGACAATGTCCCCAGTGAGAGTGGATTCTCCACGCCCGCCGCCTGGATGGCTATGACAATAGAGCTTGATGATTTAATCATGCATTTGCCAGGCTGCCTAGGAGATACCTGGCCAGAGCGAGGGTACAATCTGTGGCTATGGAACCCAGCCAAGTAAACTGGGATTGAAACTATGACCTTGGCCTCCTGGGAACGGACTCTAAATCAACTGTACTAACTGGCCACATGTATAGCAAGACTGTTATCTATGATGATGATGATGTTAAAAAAATAATACTTACTGTGGGTCAGGTCTTTATGGGGATTATCTCCTAGGAGCCTCTCAATTCCATTTCACGTGTGAGGAAATAGAAGCTTAGAGAGGCTAAGCATCTTTCCTAAAGGCACATGGCTAATAATAGTGAAAACAGGATCCAAACCCAGGCAATTCAATTCCAGAATCCAAACCACTCCTATGAGGATTTCCCATATTGTAGACACAACAACAGATATGGAGAAGTGTCTCATTGAAATAAACTAGCTCTGGATTTTTCAATTTAAGAGTCTTATTTGTTAGCCTTAGAGCTTTTGACTTGTACATATGGCATCACTGTTTTCAATGTCCCCAAATCCCATCTTTGATGCTGGATGACAACAGGCCCAGGAGGGAGTGGCTGAGACTAAACATGTTCACACCAACCACATTCTCAAGAAGTTTTTTACGAACACCTGAGTCTCCAAAGAGGAAGCGTTTGATCTTATTGTATTACTTCAACACTACTGGTAGGATTATAAATTGGTAGTAATGTATCAAAAGCCTTAACCGGGGGGAAATATCTGATCCAGGCATTCTCCTTGGCAAATTTATCCTAAGGAAATAATTTTGACGAAAATATGCAAAGATGAAATCAACTGTTTATTTTGGTTACACTATTGTTTATAGAAATAAAAAGTTTAAAATATCCTACTGCTCTACCAATATGGAATTGATTAAATACATTTTGCTAAATTCTTAATAAAGAATGCTACTTAGCCACTTTAAACTGAAATGTGAATCTACATTTATGTTTGTAATATGCAGGTAAATTAAAGATGCTGATGATATATTGATGAGTCAAAAAGGAAATCATTAAACATAATGGTTAGTAATGGTTTCCCAGGTCTGCCATAACAAGGTGCTCACACCGGGGAGCCTGCCACAGCTCGATTCTCTCACAGCTTTGAAGGCCACAAGTCTGAAAACAAGATGTCAGCAGGGCTGGCTCCCGGTGGGCTCCCAGAAAATCTAGCGCATGCCGCTCTGCTGGCTGCTGGCGGTTGCCAGAAGTCCTTGGTGTTCCTTGGCCTCTAGATGTATCACTCCAATCTCTACCTCCGTCCGCACACGGCCTTCTCCCCTGTCTCTGCGTCTTCTCATTGTCATCATGAGATTTAGAGTCCAGCCTATTCCAGGATGATCTCATCTTAAGATCCTTACTTTAATTACGTCTGCAAAGACTCTTAGTCCACATAAAGTCACATTCTGAGGTTTTGGGTGGACAGAGCTTGGGAGCCATGGTTCAACCCATTACATATGGTTCTATTTTTGTTTTATTAAAAATATATGCATGTGTGTGTGTGTGTGTGTGTATGAGTTTATCATAGTTACATTGGACTTTGTAGTCAGACAAATGAGCTTTTGATTGTGGTTCTACCTCTGGCTGACTATATGGCCAAAAGCAAATTATTTTAACTCTTTGAGACTCAGTTTTCTTATGGGGAAAATTCTTATTAAAATCTTAGGTGAGTAATAATACTTCACATGGTTATTATAAGAAGTTTAAGAGATAATGTACAAAAAGTACTTAACATAGTGTTTGACTTATAGATAGTTCTCCATGAATAGTAGTTATGATAAAAAATAATAGTTCTGGAAGGATAACCCCCAAAATATTAACAGTAGTCATTTACAGTGGGGGAGGGCAGTTAATCATTATAGGCGGTTTTTACTTAAAAAAAATTCTTTCTCTATTTTATAAAAATTTTAACCACACATATAATTACTTTTTTAAATCAGGAAAAATAACAATAAAGCCATTTCTATTTGAGGAAAGAACAAGATTTATCAGGTTCTACATCACCTTGACACACACATGAACCAGCCAGACATTATAGATTAAATTAGCCATGCAACTAATTCTTCAAAAATATTCCCTCCAGCCTTGGGAGCTCCTTTCTCTGGCTCCCTTCACATTTTTTCCATGTGCAAAATTTGTGTTGGTTTCACTGACATTTTTCAGTGCCAGAGCCACAATAATGCTGACAAACACTTGAGAATAGAAGCATTTCTCAAATGTCCACAGTGCAAGGGTGACGCATGGCAAGCTTTGAAAGATGGGCTCCTTCTGTAGAAAGAATGTCTCTCGCAACACAGTGATGAAGGAGTTCTGTCAGAAGCAGGATTTGGGGAGGGAGGAAGACAGCAAAGTCGAAACCCAAAGTTTAGGTCAGATGTGACATTGTCTGATGGATTTGTGTCATGTTTGAATGTCCATTTCTAAGGTTATTTGTCCTCTGAGAAAGAAAACAACTTATCTGAAAATACGTACATTTTAAAAATACTTTTTGCATGTTAAAAGCAGTATGTGGAAAATAAAGAAAATGTAGGAAATACGCAGACACACACACATGTCCCTTCAGCACATACAGCACCTGTGTACAAAATAGAAAAAGGCATCTCTCCTTGGAGATCGAGTTAGAAAAAGATGACTCCACTGGGCAGATGCAACCCCGTGTAGCTGCATGTATGACAAGCAGTGAGGACTTTGATGCAAATAAGAAAAAGGAAACCTTTTCCTCTGACCTGAAATATTCTCTCACCAGGGCACCTCCTGTGTACCCCTGTAAGGGCGCAACTGGTATAACAGCATGTGGTGGCCCTGAAATGAAACTATATAGCACCTACAGTGTGTGTGCGTGTGTGTGTGTGTGTGTGTGTGTGTGTGTTTCATTATGTAACATTTGATACATACGAAACAATACACATTGAAAATAAAAGTTTAGGTTAAAATTTTAAAAATGAGCCCATCAACCAACTTAAGAACAGAATCACTACCAATCCTACTGCATCTCTCTCTCTTTTTTTAAAAGATTTTATTTATTTATTTTCAGAGAGAGGAGAAAGGAGGGAGAAAGAGCAATGTATGGTTGCCTCTCACATGGCCCTCACTGGGGACCTGGCCCAGGCATGTGCCCTGACCGGGAATCGAACCGGGACCCTCTGGTTCCCAGCCTGCGCTCAATCCACTGAGCTACACCAGCCGGGCTGCATCTCTTTCTATGGTCTTCACTGTCCTATTTGGCATCTTGTGCTTATTATTGTCCTAACATATCACATCTCTATGTCTATCTACCTACCTATCTATCTCATGGTCAGGTTGAATCTTGCTTTTTTAACTCATACTATTTTGTAATCTACTCTATCACTTAATTTAACAAATAGGTTTTATGCCATGAAGTTTGATTCTACAATATTGTACAAACTACAAAGTATTCTGAGTATCTTTAGACCATAATTTAACTAATTATGTTATTATGTTTAATTAGGTAAATAACAATTGTGCTAAAGTAACATAATTTAATTTAAAAAAGACTTTTATGTTATTTCCAGTGCTGCTACAAAACTCTTCGTGATGGTCTTTAACTTCCATCTAAAGGAAATCTTGGACAAGATCCTTGATTATTTTCTTAGAACAGATCCCTAGACATTGAGTTGGCGTGTCAATGATTATAATAAGTCTTTCACTGGATATTAATACTAATGATATTGTTAAGGCAATGAAGAAGCTGCCTCCGAAGAGAAACCTAAACCAAGGAAGTTCAGGATTAATAGAAACATGTAAACACTTTCCAGTTTTGTTGATCTCAAAGAAACCGACTGTGCAGGAAGCCCCAGGGTTGTGCTGTCTGTTCCAGAGCCAGTAACTCAAGGTTAACCACAGTAATCTGAACAACGGTGTCAGTGTGGGCGGGGTGGTCATTTGGGAGAGAGTTCTCAAGCAAGGATTGATGAGCACGAAGAATCACAAAACCAGTGCAGGGAACTTCACATTGGATTCGAGTGAACCACAGAAGAGGGCAAAGGCATCTCTCTTTGGTATAGTCAAGATGAAGGCCAGCCCAAGAGAGGGGGGTTATAAGGAGATTAGAATATAAATATTAAAAGCAGAAAGGAGGAGTCTGAAGAACTTACCCTCAGAGCCCAATGTCATCCTACAGGGAGCCCTCACCTCAGTGAGCAAAGAGGTCAAGACTACAAGGGGTGGAGCCACCAGCCTCAGCTTCAGGCCCAGAAAGGAAGACAAATGAGTCCTTTCTAAGAACAGAAAAACCTGATGAGCAAAGCAGACAGAAGTCCACAGAGAGCAACCTTCTTCCTTAGAGGAGGATGGTTGACTCAGTCATTGCCTAGTTTGGCCTCCACAGATATTTAACAAGCGGAAATATTATTTATATATTAGTATATTTGTTGCTGTAAAGAACAATTTTTAAAAGCTCTTTTTTTTTTCCAGGAAGCATTTCTATTTTCCAACTGATTAAATTATTGGAATACTATGCCTAAAATCTTTACAATTGAAATGAGCATGGCTTCCTTTCTATCATGTCTGGAGATCAGAAATTAAATTTGTGTGGTAAGTAGATTGTCAAGAATGCATTTCTAAAGGTCATAATGTCTGGACTTAAGCAAAATTATGTTTTTATATAAGGACATATTTTCTCTTCTTGTCAAAAGACATGCCAATAGTTTCTTTCTGCTTCAGTGTGTGGCACTGGCCTGCTTTGCTGTGTGCTGAAACAGTGTCTGCTCACGAATTATCAGCCAATTACCACTAACTGAGCATTTATTACATCTCAGGCGCAAGTTAAGTCCTTTGGATGTGGGAAACAGTTTAATCCTTTTAACAACCCACTGAGGAAGCTGTTGACATTTAACAGAGAAGTAAGCTGAGGGTCATTGAAGTCACCTAGTGATTGGAGGTCACTACCAAAGACGGTGGCCCAACTGCACACTAACCATCTTCCATCTATAACCCACGCCAGCTGGGGGCAAGGTGGAGAGAGCATCAGCTGGGTCCCAACATGGGATGGGGGCAGGAACAGGAAAAAGTGGTAGGGCCTGAGCTCTGCTTAGATGGGAAGAATCATTAAAAAGTCTCAAACCTTAGATTTCCTATCTCTATGTCTTTGGGTGTTGCTTTCCACTGTTTTCCCTAAAGATTATTTTCCCTTTAATCATATTCTTAACATTGTCACAGCAACATACTCGCTTTTAAACTTTTATTAAAAAAAATGAACAACTGGCTTTAGAGAATATACATAAGGGAAATGATTACTCACCTCACCAGCACGTCAGCTTTCAGTTAGAACTGGGACCCAGGTCAGAAATAAAACCAAGCACTTCCCATGCTGAGCTCTGTATTGGAACCTTGAAGAATGTGTCTATGAAAAGTTTTTGGCTATAGGATTCACTGTAAGTTAAATTTATGGCCTTTATAAGCTCTGTCAAGGTAGCTTTGTCTTCATGAGTATTTCATTTTGAATTTAGAAAGAATCCTTGACCCCCTATTATATGCCAAGAACAATCCCAGTTGCTGGGAAGGCAAAGATGGATAAGGTATTGTCCCTGCTTGAGAAGTGAGGAGAAGACCATGAACAGAGGTAAAAAGATTACAACAAAGCAGAGGCTCTGACTGCCTGTTAAAATCATTGGAGAAAAAATAATAACCCATGAGAGGATCCCACCACCAGGATTTTGATTTAATTGATCCTGGGGTTGGGGAGTGGGGGGTGGCAAGTCATTTTTACAAGCTCTCCAAATGATTCGGAAGTACAGCCAGGATTCATAATCACTGAAATTGAGGCATGTGTAAGGATGTCCAGGGGAGTTCATCTAGAAGCTCCTGACAAGGTAATATTCAAGTTAGATTTAGAAGGGTTGATGGGAATGTGCCGGGTATTCCAGGGCAGAGCTGAGGAAGGGCATTGAGGGAGAATGAAGAACATGGACAAGACTCCCCCACACAACTCAGAAAACGACTTTCATGAAGGGGCTGGAAAGTTAAATGGATCAGAGCTGAATGGGAGAAGAGGGCAGGTGGAGGGGAGGGCGCAGGGAGAGGTCAGGCGAGAAAGACAGCATGCCAGACTGAAGAGATAAGGCTGTTCCAGAGGTGACAAGTATCCATCAACAGTTTCACATAGGTTGCAGCCTCAGTGGTGTGTGTGTGTGTGTGTGTGTGTGTGTGTGTGTGTTTGAGAAAGAAGACTGAGGATCCAGAAAGAAGGTCACTATAGCTGGTGAGCCTGAAGAAGAGGGAGAAGCCTGTGAATAGGGTCTTGCAATCATGTTGGTGAGACCTTGTTCAAGAAGAAGATAAAAGAAAACAATTCATACATTTTTGTTTGTTTCCTTGGGACTACTGGCAAGTAACTAGAATCTATTAAAACAACAAGAACTTTTTTGAGAATCCACAGACACTGAGTGAGGCACTTGGCCAGACAGAGGTAAGACCCAGTGAGCCCATTGCTTACGACCTGGGGAGTTCGGGCAGGTGGTGGATTTTCCAAGGACATCTTTGAAGACACAGCTTCAAGAAGTGAAACAAGTTAAAAAACATACATATATTTAAGAGGGATTTTGGGCCATGTAATGTAAGGATATTCTTGGGTGGTTAAAGAGAAGTTAGGGATATTTGGAAGATTAAAAAAAAAAAACTCTTTGTGATTGGAATCATGGAGGTCAATTATGGTTTCCCAGAAGACATTACTTGTTGCCCATATGAAACACAGGATTCTTAGTTGAAGGGATTGTTAGATACATTCTAACATTTCTTGTGTTCAGATTATTTGACTTAGAGAAATGTGGCTTACACCATTTAAGAAACTTGAGTTAACTAGAATTCCCAAACAGCCATAATTATAAGGTGTTTGTTAATTTACCATAATGACCATTGCAAGTGTGCATGTGAAAGCCCTTGGATACAGTGCCAGCTATTTCCAGCACCCCGTGGTCTCCCAGAACTATTATCCCTTGAGTGAACTAAAATATGCAGGAGACCTCTTAACCTCAAATATTGTGGAAATTGATCTTGAATAATACGGATGCAGATGATAGGTTTATTATGATTTAGTAACAAACATAAATTTGAAATCCACTTACAAATACCCATTTGTATGTAAAAATCAGTGTTCATTACAGTAAATAACTTTTTGACATTAAATGAAATTAGTGAAAGATTGAGAGAAATATGGAATCAATCAGCAATTCCTTGCTTTTTTTTTTTTTTTTGACTCAGGCTCTAAAAGCTGATGAGGTGTTTTAATTATTTCATTTCACATGTGGAAAGAATAAATCTGAAGGAAATAGCTTAGGATTCTTTCCAAGTTTGCATTACAAATTGTCCAGGACCCTGGGGAGAAACAACAGCAAACATGATTTTAGGTGCTTCTTTCTCAGGTCAGCCTTCCGATCAAACGACCTTGAGGACCTAATTTTTTCCTTGTGCTGTTTCCCAGAGTTGAGGGAAGTTTAACCTTCCTTCTGATAGGTCTATGATATGTGTTATTCATGCTGTGTGGCTGGTGTCCCAGGTCTAAATCCTGTGAAAGCTACTTCATGTGGCCGCCCCCACCTCAGTTGTGTCCTACAAAAACCAAAAATACCCCATTGCCCCTAGAGCTGGAGGCCTGCACCAGAGAGGTGACCCGGACTATCCTGTGTCCTGTTCCTTGACCATCTGGATCTTCATGCTCAGGAAGGAGGAAGCTGGTGCTTCTGCAGAGCAGAGCTGGCTTATGTGCCACCCATGGCGGGACCCCCATTTCAGAGATGAACTTCTCTGATAATCCCTTTCATAAACTCTGCTCGGGATCAGCTCCAACTTAAAGGAGAGAAGAGCCACATGATGAGAATAACCACAGGGAACAGAAGTGTTCCAGGAGACGGAAGAAAATGTTGTCCCATAAGCTTCAACTCCCATCTTACAGTGGCCAACTTGATAGCCCTGAGGGGTCCTCTGCATCTTTGATTCATATCCTGAAATGCAGATGTGAAGGGGAATCTTGAACATCCCACAGGAATAACAATGTGCCACTCACTATAACTGAAACCTATTTTAAAAATCACACAACTTATTCTAAATGGTGTTAAGAAAAACATGAAAGATAAAGTACTACTAAAAAACTGTCTAAATAGCATTTGTTCCCATAAAAGGCAGTAGAAGACAGAGAATTTCATAGACTAACTTGGTCAACGCTTAGGAATTTTGTGGCATGGGAAAAAACAAACCAAACTAGGTAAAGACTGAGTGTTGGGATGAAGCTTAATCTAATTTCTATCCTTCATGCTGGTCAGCAGGAGAGGTATTTTTTTAGGTGGTGGTTTTCTAAAAGTCTTCCACTCAGAGGATGGTTTGTTTTTTTATTTGCAGAGATTTCTTGAGACTCTAAACCTCCAGCCTGGGGCACTTAAATTGCAAAGAGGAAAGTCTCAGGCATCCCAGAACATTGTTTAGTCACAGAGTATGTGCCTGGAGCGCTGTGCCTCCCAGAGCACCTGTGAACTGTTCTCTCTGCCTGAAGGACACCTCCCTTTGGCAGTGACATAGTCAATTGTTTCCTCTGCTGCAATGCAGCTTCCACGTCAATTGACGCCCGGAGCATTGTGCTGAGAAACAGGAGTATAAGGAAAACCAGCAGCCAAGTGACTGTATCATTTTTTAAAATACTAATTGACCCTGTCAAGATAATTACTGCAGATTGGGAGTCACTGACTTTCTCTGGCAGGTGAGATGGAAAACTTACTGATTCCGGGGAGAATATACCAGAAAAAAAGTTTGTGCTGTTGAATGAGAAGCCTCAGGCTATTTTAAAGGCAAATACTTCTTATTCTGAGATCCTGAAGCTGAAGGACATATGTTTGCTTTAAATTTGGAAGAAAACTATATGCTTATAAGGATGTGTTTTGTCTCCGAACCTCAAAGCACTACAGTCCTAACATCCTTTTTTGAAGCTGATAGTAGTAACCTCTATCTATATCAGCTCAGTGATCCAGTCATTCAATATCCATGTATGAACATCTACTTTGTGAAGTGCTATGTGCAATGCAAAGAGGAACCGCATACAGTGCCTGCCTTCAAGATGATTATACTGTCAAAGGAAGGTGTTATATTCATAAATAAATGTAATACAAAATGGAAAATTCTATAATGTCCAGAAATCATATAGAAATGTTTAACTAAAATTTGGAAGGGGTTATATCTGGAAATAACTTTGGAATCATTGGAACCAACCATTTTATTGGAAATATTGGGCAAATTCACCAATATTTTTCAAGAAGCCCTAAACCATTAAAAAAAAATGATGATTAGGTTAACGTACGATTTACCCCAAACTGGATTGCAAAAATAAAATTGTTGCACTACTCTTTAATCGTCAGATTACTTTGTCATCAAGTGTACAAACCATTTTCATCGTGATATGAACATTGGTTCATATGCTCATTGATCAGTCTGGAACTGGTTAAGAATGGAGAGAGGTCTTTAGGTTGTTTTCAATGACAGTTTGGTTTCCTCATAAAGAAGCTTCTCTTGAAATCTTGTCCTAGTTGTCCAAGGATGTACATGGCATGCTTGTCAGCACACAACCTCAACCCGCTATAACCATGTGTTCGTTCTCACAGAATGAAATTCGATAGTGGAAAGAGCCTGTCTGAGTCCAGAAAGTAAGTGAATGTGCACAGATGTCAGAGATATGGCTGAAGAGCAGCAGGTGTAGCTATGACCAATCTGGGAACCCTAATTTCCTGTAATCATGTCTGAGACATCCAAAAAAAACCCAGTACACACTTAGTCTGCATTAATCAAGGAAGACGATGTCAAATAGGGGACTGAACCTCACTGTAGTCCAAGCTGGTCAGAAACTATGCTTGGAATATTTTGCCACACTTTCAAAAGACCATCAGTAAACTAAAGATCGCCAAGTTGGCAAAGAGAATTGAAAATCATGATATGCAAGGAATGTATGAATTAATGTAGCATGCTGTGTTTTGAGAAGAGTTTTGATGGTGAGAAGTACATAAGGATTATCTCTCAGTAAAGGAATAGCTGCCATGTAGGGGAAAACATGAGGCATTCTGGGTACCTCTGGTGGGAAAAAATGGGACTCAGTGAAGGGAGCCCGAGAGATAACCTCTAGCTCAAAATAAGAAAGAATTATGTAACAGTGGGAGCCACCGTAAAGAGACACTTGGTGGTTTTGAGAGATAGTAGGTTCTTTGCCACTGAAAGCATTCAGGGAGCATATTTAATGGGGATGTTAGTGTGAGATCACCTATCAGATAGGAAAACGGCACACATGACTGTCAATGTCCTTGATGAATTGAGGATTCTGTGAGTTTATGTACATGCTGGAATATCACCCTGTCTGTATTCATCTAAACACCTACAGTCAGTCACAACAAATCACTTACCAAGAAAATCACTGAAAAAAGGACAATTATTTGTCAAAAAGTGCATAATACAAGACCTACCTTGTCACCACAGCTCATACATAGACACTCAACAAATATTTGTTGAATGAATGAACTCGACTTGTAGTACCAAGCAAGCAAAAACACAACCCAAAGCGTTATGAATAATGCAGTATTGGAGTATGTTAATTAAATGCTACTAGCCACAGTTTCTATCTGTTTGTTTTCTGGACAAGGAACAAAAATGACAAGATCTTACTATCCTTGCTACTTCTATTTTCTGCCTTTTTTTTGCTTGAAGTTCCCTCCCATCCTTCCTTTAGGAATTCAGTTCTAAAACCTTTAGCTCCAAACAACCCTCCCCCCAACTAAAAAGAAATTTCTCTCAGTCACTTAACCTTGCTGACTGACAGACGGAGCAGGTGAATGACTTTCAGTCATTGTGTCACTTAACCAGGACTGCATTTAAAGTCTTTGTCTATGACTGTGGCACAAAACCTCCTGAAAGTAAACTAAGACCTCAGCAAACAGGAGGACGGACAAAAGCTTACAAAGAACAATGGGATAAATCAGATCTAAGCCTCCCCACAAGTTTCTTAGGGTGGTAGGAAACTTCTAAATAATGGGACCTATAGCTATTGGCCTTCTAGGAAAGTAATAAGTTTAGCTAGGGAAATAATGAATCATAACTACAATTCTACTTGTTTTAGTACAGTAAAAATAAATGCATAAATAAAATCACATGCTTTTTTTTCAGGAAAGAAAATTAAAGCTAAGAAAATCTATGAGAATTGTATGTTCTTTTTTGTTGTTGTTTTAGATTTTAAAATGCATTTATTTTTAGAGAGAGGGGAAGGGAGGGAGAAAGAGAGGGAGAGAAACATCGACGTGTAAGAGAATATTGTTCAGTTGCCTTCTTGTAGATGCCCCAACCTGGGACCGAACCTGCAACCCAGGCATGTCCCCTGACCAGGAACGGAACTAGCACCTTTCGATGACACCCAACCAACTGAGCCATACTGGTCAGCATGAGAATCCTATCTTATCAAAGACCTACTACTATTATGCATCCCAATAAACTGTATTTTCCCTTCCCCTAAACTGTTTTTTTGGGGGGCGATGGGTATTGTCTGGGTACGTGTGTGTGAACCTTTGAAATTACAAATGAGAGTAGCAGAAGAAAGCGGAGCCCCTGTCAGCAAGGCCAGCCCCGAAGGTCAAGCTAATACTGTCCTTTGCACAGGTCTCAGAATGAATCTCCCCAGCTCTTTCCACTTGCGAGGATAAGATGAGCCAGTGGTTTGGGCGAGTTGAGGCTGCTGGAAGCTTCTTCCCAGATGTTGGGGGCTTAGACATATGACTGTTTGGTGCCCACTGACACAAGCTGGCTCTGGCGCTTTCCTCTGTTCTCAAGTATTTCCTCCTTTATGGAAGAGGGCTCTGCTCTCCAACCCCTGCAGCCACTTCTCTCTCCTTTTCTTTACATGCTGGGCTCCCCCGACTTCCAACTTGAATCAATCCCCTCTCTTCTCTACCTTTGACCCAGGAGATTCAGATGCATGTTTTACATTTCCAGCTCATTTGTTGCTAGCTTAACTAATTTATTTTTATAACTCCCTCTTTCTGACATCCTAAATGCCTCCATGTGTCTCTATATTACTTCTGCTTCTGCTAACATCGTTTTTCTGGTATCAAAGAGGGCATGGCAGTGCGTGCTCTACAATTAGTTGAGGTTTCACTCTATTAATACCAGCCCCATCCTTGGGCCTTCCAGGATTTCATGCATTCAGGGGAGAGAAATAAAGCTGCAGGGCACTTCACAAACAGCCTTTTGTAAATTCAAAGCATTAACGCCACAGCACATCTGATCTTAGCAGCCCTGGCCCCTTGCCACCAGGGAATAACTGCTTTAAAGTAGGAGTCGTCCTTTCCGGGCACACAGAAGCCCAGAGGTAGACAAGTCCGTGCCAGACCTGGTGAGTGTGGAGATTTAGTCTTTGGTTTCAGGATAAACCCTGCTTCATGTTCTCAGCTGCCTTACCCTAATGATCCTTAATGTCATTCATTGCCACTGGAAGGGGGAAGACAGGAGCTGAAATGAAAACATCAAGTATAGAAAAGTCTCGGCAACAGCCTTTCCAGCTGTGAGGTGGGCTGGCGAGGTATGCTGTTGGCCCGGATACTTAAATCTAGTAACACAGACTGATGCCTGGAGTTTGCACCAGAGAGAAGAATAGAACATTATGTAAAATGCTGGACTTCGGAAATGGAAGGGGGAGCATGCCGACTGAGGCATTTGCCTAGGCAGGTGGTCTGTGCTCTGTGCTAAGTGTTCCCTTTGATCACAATCTTTTGACGACCCCCTTTTAGGAGCCAAAGCCACCTGTGAAGTTGCTGACAGAGAGCACATAGCTGAAGAAGCAGAGAGGGAAATTTGTTTCAGTGAGAATGCAATCACACCCAACATTCCCACCAGGTCCCGCTTCCCCCGGGACATGGTTGCTGCCCGGCCATGTGGCCTTGGCCGAGACACTGGTAAGGCCACAACAAAAAGCATGCTGTCACTGAGGGCTGAGGTAGCCGGTGTCCATGGACTATATTGGGGCTCAGAACTAGACTTTCCATAGATGGGGTGACTTGTTTAGAGCTTTGAGAGCTCCCATTGGCTCAAGGGTCAACCTCTTGATGTTCAACCTGTTTTACCAGAACTTAATTAAGCTGCTGTGAGATCTTATATGATGATATATATATTTTTAAGATTTTATTTATTTATTTTTAGAGAGAGGGGAAGGTAGGGAGAAAGAGAGGGAGAGAAACAGCAATGTATGGTTGCCTCTCACATGGCCCTCATGGGGACCTGGCCTGCAACCCAGGCATGTGCCCTGACTGGGAATTGAACCGGGACCCTTTGGTTCCCAGCCCATGCTCAATCCACTGAGCTACACCAGACAGGGCTGATGATATATTCTTTGGCTTTTAAGTTTGTGTCTAGGCATCCTTTGCTCCCATGTGATGAGAAAATCTACCCTTTTCATCTCTAGTTGTGAGAAAATGAGTCTTGCAATGACATTCTCCCTCATTTCACAAAGGGGTTACACACTCAGATGATTCAATAGTAAGAGAGCGATAGCCAGAGAAGTAGAATAGCAACAATGGTGCCGTAAAACACTGACAATTATAATGTTCTTCGGTGCCTTGTTTCTGTAGCTCTCTTGCTCCTATATTCAGAAAAGAAAAGCCTCCTTCCCAAAGAGTTTGTAGAGTTAAATCCAAAATCCGAACCATTAACTGGGATTTTCTGTCAATCCTCCTGGAAACTGGCCAGAGCACCTCCTTCCAAAGCAAGTGCAGTCACCCTGGAAATGGTCCACAAATGACTGTCATGGTAGTTCAATTTTCCCGGTAGCCTCAAAGAGGATCAGTGCCCTCGTACCAGAGACAATGGTGTTCAGAGCCAAACCATTCATTTCTCTGTTTCTTTCTCCCAGACATTCTCATTCCATCTGACACTTGGAATCATAAAGCTTAGGATTCATTTGTAATGAGACTCGTCAGGTACATTCAAGAAGTATGTGTGGCTAATTCAGCCAATTGTAAAGACACTACTACTATAAACGATGATGAGAACACTACTACTAGTAACGACAATAACAGCACTGAGCTTTTTTTATCCTGTGCCAGGCAGTATTCAAACCACTTCCATGCATTAACTCAGGTAATCTTCATAATTGCCTATGGACACACACATATCTTTTCCTGCTGATATTTCTGCCATGTGGTTTTATAGGTTTAGACAGAAATGACCCATGGTAACTAATATTAAATTTTTCTGAGAGGAAGGTTTCTTATGAAACATTATATTTGATTAGCTTTATTTCTCTCTCTCTCTCTCTCTGCAGGACTTGGAAGGAAGGCACCCCTATGATGGTAGAAGGAGAAGGGTCTGACATTAGTTGATCTCTACTGCCCTCCAGGCACAGGGCTTACATACTTCCAAATATATTATTTCATTATATCCTCATGACAATTGTACTAAATAGATATTCTTACATTTGTTTTATGGGTAATGAAATGGAGGTTCAAAGAGACTGACTATCTTGGTGAAGTTGCCTCAGTTATTATGTTGTTGAGTCAGGGTTCTAATCTAGTTCTATTGGATTCCAAACTTCATGCTTTTCCCCACGGCACCATTTCTGTTCACCAGTCCTGAGCAGAGTCAAATCCTGCCTGACCTCTTCTCTTTTGCCCTGACCTACTTTTCCTCTGATCTCTTCTTTTCTCCCCCAAAGTGACAAACAGAAATGAGAAGAAGATTGAGCTGATAGTGACATGGTACCACTTCAATGCCTTGGCCTTGAGAGCATTATGCTAAGTGATATAAGTCAGAGAGAAAGGCAAATACTTTATGATCTACCTTATCTGTACAATCTAAAAAACAAAAAAGCCAAACTCATAGATGCAGAGAACAGATTGGTTGTTGCCAGAGGCAAGGGAGTAGGGAGTGGGAGAAATGTGTAAGGAGGACCGAGAGGTATAGACTTCCAGTTATAAAGTAAATATCATGGGGATTTTCTGTACAGCTTGGAGACTACAATTAATAATTCTGTGTTGCATGTTTAAAAGTTGCTAACAGAGTAAATCTTAAAAGTTCTTATTGTAAGGAAAAAAATTGTAAATATATGTGGTGATAAGTGTTAACTAGACTTATCATGCTGATTACTTCACAATAGTATTATAATCTATTTCAGTGCATGGAATTGTTCTGCAAACCACAAGGTAACATTCAGATGTTGGGGTGCTAATGGTGATTATTTTAGCCTTGGCTGATTACAGTCTGAAATTGTTTTATAAAAGATGAGATTTGTAGCTTTGTGTGGAAAAATAAAAGCGTTTAGGCACATGCTCCTTCCTATAAATGTTACAGTCTCAATCACAATCTCAAAGCATGCATTTCCAGCTAACTAAACATGCATCTAGTAGCCAAATACACATAAGTTGGAAGACACTGATATTTGACAGAGCCTGATCTATGAGCACAGCTTCTTGAGTCTTCTCTATCCCCTCACGGGAGCTGTGTTGGGGGTTGGTGGATTCTACCTGTCCAGGGGGAAGAATTGTCAGCTCACAGGAAGGCCACAGTGAGGGCTTACCTAGCCACTTACACTGGAAGCCATGTCATGTGGGACGCAGCATGGGTTCCTCATGTAATATCATAAGCCATGTTACGTGGCTCTTACATTTCTACAAGTCACATAATGATTAGTCATGTTACCTGTGTGTTGTACTCACTGCTGATGCATGACATTGGCCACACTGAGTGCACATGTGATCAGCCATCATGGGGGACAGAGGGCCTGGCTGAGACTTACTACCCACTCCACAAATGCTCCTCAAACTCACAAGTATGTGAAAACTGGCAGAGCTGGGGTTATATATAAGGTTGGCAAAATTAGGTTTACAGCTATAGTACAAATAAATAATACAATAATCAATAGATAATAATACAAGAATAAACCCCGTGTTTCACGTACTCACAATTGTAAGCCTACGTTTGCCCATCCTTGTTACTTGTTCAAAAGTCTTCTTTCCCCACCATCCACCCTGGCTTTCCTATGGGCTGAGGACACCTTGACATGTCATTGACATTGGGCCTGGCTGTGTGATTTGTGTTGACCTGCGGCACGTAGATTGGAGTGAGTGTGCCACTGTCAAACTCAGGCTTTAATAGCCATAGTGAGGTTCTTACCTGGTCTCTTGCATCACAGCCAACAGTCACGAGAAGTGCATAACCTAAATGGCCGTCAGTCCTTCATTCTGGGTCATGGACGGAGAGACAACCAAGAAGGCTTGAGCCCAAGTTCAGCCAAGCCTAGCTGAGCCACAGCTGATCCAAAAATTCACAAGGGAGAAATAAACATTGTTATAAATTACTAAAATTCTGGTATTATTTTGTAGCATTATCATAGCAAAACCTGAGTATATGATTCTATGTCTGTATTATCTCTTATTTTTCTTAAGATAGCTCTGCAAACAGATTGGGGAGGAGTCATTAGTCCCATTTTATAGAAAAAGCTACTGACACTTAGAAAGATTTCGTGACTCGTCTAAAATCATAAAACTGGTCATTTTGGGAGGCTCTGGCCTAGATGTCCTGGTGCCAAGGGTAGTCCTCTTTCTATCGTATATACTACCTCGGCAATGTTCCCCTCTATGGGAAGGCTCCATTCATCAATAATCATTTTCTCTCCTGGTCTTCCAGCTAACTAAGCACACACCTAATAGACATGCAGTTATGAGGTAGAAAGATTCTCTGATATAAAAATGAAGATTCAATTTAGTTAAATTTTATAGGAAAACATGCTCTAGAAGTGTTATAAATTATTGAACATTTCCCACCTCAATTGATTCTCACAGTGCACTGCATTTTTATTCATTTTCTTTTGTAGTTGTTGTTAGGAATGGAAGGATTAGCCTTTCACATGCTGCCTGGGAAACTATTCCTAGTCCTTTTCTTAAATGTATTTGCTGGACAATTGCATCTCCCTGCTGGGCACTGGGCAGTATTACAAAGTGTTCAAGGACTACAGCAGCTGCGGTCATTTCTTAGCAAAGAGCAGACTGGTACCAATTGGCCTGAGTCCAGCTGTCCAGCTGACCATGGTAAATAGCTACCCCGGCAGGGAAGGTGTAAACACAATGCCATTTCCTCAAGATGTGTCTTACTATTATAGTTATTGACATGTATTAAGCACTTAGCATGCCCAAGTGCTTAATGCATGTTAATAACAGACTACCCCTCACATGTGATTCAATTTGGCATGTACCCCCTTCTCCTTCCCTGTCATTTTATCCCCATGTGTACTCTCGGTCTGTTGAACCTGACTTAGGCCACAAAGGGGGAGATGGAAAATAATGAACCAAAGGACTCTCTTTTGGAACATAGTTAAAGGATGAGAGACCCAACTCTTCGCACCTGTCGGTGAAGTGAACTGGAAAGCTGGGTGTCACCATCACTGTGGGAAACAGAATTGGAAGTCTGAGGGAGTTAAGGAAGTGGTGAGACCCAGATGAAATGTAAGGCAGGAAGGGCAGGGTCTCAAAGTCTGGGCACCAGGTGATGAAGGGAAAAGAGAAAAATCACAGGCTAGAACAAAACGTATGAGCTAGACACCATGGAGAACAAGCACAGTCAGGTCAGTGACACCGGCCTTCGGAGCCAGGACTGCAGACCCTGAGAATTCCATCCTCTTCTGCTGATCACTTCTGATCCGAACACCATAACCATCACCAAAGAGTTATTTTCACAGATATAACAACTATTTATTGAGGGTTTTTCGGCACCCTGCGGGCACAGTGCTGAGCAATGTTTGCATAAAATGGTGGCCAAACAGACAAGACATTTGCGTGATTGCTTGATTGGAGGTTACAATGTTGTGGAGAAGATTCTCGCAAAAGTGCCAATATAATCAAATATTAAAAATAACTTTAAAAAAATATTAACATGAACTATCTGATCTACCAAGAGATATAAAATTCAAGTCTATTATGTGTTGGCTTTAGAACGAGAAACAATGGGCTTCAATCACTGCAGGAGAGGTTTAGCCTCCCTCTGAAAACGGCTGTTAAACACCAGAGCTACTGAACAGATGGCGTCAGTTCCTTCTGAAAATTAAAATAGTCTCACCTGTTGGGGATGGGCTCCGAAGCCGGCTTTTGCAAACTTCAGTGTGTGCCACAATGGCCCAAGAGGCTTGGTAAAAGATACACCTCATCTTCAGATTCAATTCGAGTTCAATTTTGTATTCGGCAGGTCTGGAAGTGGGCCGGAGCATTTATAGTAAGTTCCCAGGTGATGCTGGTAGTCTTGAGATCACAGTTTAAGAGCCACAGGTTTAAAATCATGTTTCCTGAATTTTCCTATTGATGAGAATCACCTACGAATGCTGGGTTGGGTCTCTCTTGCTTTATCTCTGTGACAAAGTGGAGTGTGTTTGGGTCCACAGCTTTCATCTCCCGCTTTGGAGTTGTAGCCAGATCCAGCAGCCCCTGAGAAGCCGCATGGATAGAATGACCAAGAGAGAGCAGCTGTTTCAACATCCTCTTTAGCAGGCCCTTCCTCTGGATATTGGTATGTAGTAGCACTAGGGTGGGGTATAGAAACCTGCCTCGTTCTCAAATACTTCAAGACATTTATGATCAGGTAAATCTGGGAAACAGTAGTAGTAGTAGTAGATAAACTCCTCAGCTTCCCTCCCGTGATATTATGAAAACTGACTGTTAGTTATGAAATGTGACAGAGAGAAATACAGGTTTTGCTGTACTTTGCGACTTAGTGCAGTTTCTAGAAAGGTAAGTGGACTTGGAGTCAGAGACCTAGACAATGTTTGCCATGCCTTATGACTGTGGGCTGATCTCTCTAACATCAAGGTTTTCTGTAAAATACAGTGTTATCTTTCAAAGAAGGCTAAAATACTCTTTTATTCCTTCAGCTCCTACCACGGGCCAAATGGTTACCAAAGTGGGCCAAGACAGACCTAAGTCCCTGCCCTCACAGAGCACACAGCCCAGACAAGCGGAACATGAACTAAGTGACGACAGCAAAATGCGGTGAGGTGTCCCGCCGTTGTTCATGGGGTTGCTTTGAGGGATGAGGAGATAATATGAAAAACACTGGAGTTATAAAACATAGTAGGCATATAGGAATTTACTTGATTATCGCGATCATTATTATTAGCAGGGGATCATTATTATTAGCAGGGGATTGAATGACCATGGAAAACAGGTAAGAGGAACCCCAAGATGAAAGGGTTGGCAGAGGAAATGAATGGTCAAGCAGGGAAGACAGGGAGCCTAACATTACAGAAGCCAGGAATGGATAGAATTTTAAAGATTTTGAAGAGAGGATGGTAAGTGGTTTTAAATGTGGCAGAGGGATCAAGGAGGACAAGAACTGAGAAAAGGCATTTAAAAGGCAATTGTGCTGAGTTGTGCAATTGATGACTCAGGGGATGCAGGTAGAGGGTAAAACAAAACAGGTTATTTTCCATCGATTTTATTAAGTAGGACACTGAGCCACATAGAGGTACCCCAGGTAAGTCATTTACAGAAATCAGATCAAAACACTTTGTCTTTCTAAAGGTCAAGTTATATCACGGTAAATTAAAGTCCCAGTCACTTGTCTGCAGTCTCTGCCGCTGGTACCAATGCCAGCCCAAGCAGTCCTGGGGGACCAAACAGGCTAAAAGACTCTTTTTGGAGGTGGCTTCTTACAGGTCTGGTGGCTTTGTTGGGTACAGAAGCAGGTGGCCTGACTCCCTTGGTTATGCATCTGCAATGTACTTTGAGGTTTAGGAGGCTGGCACACTGCAAATTGTTCTATCATTAATAATAAATAATGCTCTGCAAGAAACCTGCATTGCAGACATGAGAGCTGGAGTAAAAAACAGATCTACCAGGGGGTGACTCTCCTAGGAAGTAGTAAAAAGGATGAATGCAGAGGGGCAGGGGAAAGAAGGAAGAGTTAGTTCAACCTCTAACATGTATTGTTAGTAACATTTCAATATATATATATTTTTAAAGCTTTGGGAGAAAAATCAATCTCTAGGCTGGCTCTCCTCATTCCACCGGGCTGTTCACAAACCTGAGGTGTAAGTACTGAGAGTGTCTGACGCCAACAAAATGCAGATGAACTGCGGGAACAGACACAAGGCCACAGTGGCAGATCAAAGAGAGGCGGCTGAGCGAGCAGGCTCAGCTAAATATGAGGAGGCATTACCATAATGAATTTTGTGAGTAAGCAACTCACTTTAAAATCATTCCTTTTGATCTGTTAAGAAGGTGTTTACTGTAATCAGGAGAGGGTTTACTTGGCAGGGGGAAGAAAAGAGAAAGAGGAAGCCAGAGAGACAGTTTTCGATCCGGTTTGAAATAATTTCCTTTGCTCTTTTTGGTGTCTAGACCCTCCTCTTAGATCCTTTCTTTCTCCAATTCCCTCACCCTTCTTAGAAAACTTAATTTTAGCTCAACTATTTGGGGTTTGACTGGGGGTGGGGGGGAGGAACAAATGGAAAGGGGATAAATTCAAAGACATCTCACTTTTAAAAAGTGATTTATGGTTTCAAACCAGATGAAACCACACTACTCCTACTTGCTGATACAAAGTGCAAAGATAGATTAAGTGTGTTAAAAAAAAAAAAAAGGCAAATCTCTGCTCTGGTAACTGATGAGGCTTCCTGGCTTTTGGGGACTGCTGGGCATTCTGGGAATGTGTCAGTGGAAGAATTGCTTTTCTGTTCCTCTCCCCTCCACTGCAAACTGCTTTTACCATATTGTTTCAGGGAGAGTCAAAGGCCCCTGCAAAGCTAAATGTTCTTTCTCCTGGGGAGGGAGGGCCAGGCTCTCTGTTGTAGTAAATGGGTGTGTAAGCCTTTTTGTACCATAAATGAACACAATTAAGACTCACTTTGCTAGACTGCTGGACCAAATTTTTATTTTTCCTTCAATCTCTCTTTCCTCCTCCCTTTTTCTCTCTCTTTCCCTCCCATAATCTCCAGGGACTTAAGGAAAGTGGCTTTGGTAATAGTCAATTTTGTCTCCAAATTTTTCATCACACAATGTGTCAGTAGCTATCTATGTCCCCTTATCTACTTCCATTCACATTATCACTACGTAAGGATGACATGGAAAGCTGGAAGCGGGGGACCTGCAGATTACATCCCATTTCCAGGAGGACCAGGTCCGGGGTTGGCGGGCAGTGGACAGGAAAGCACCATAAGCTCAGAACCAGCTGCTAAATGTACACTCACATCATGTCAACCGAAGAGGCTCCATTCCTCATTTCTTCTAGAAAAATCTCTTAGAGAAAGCTCTTAGAATGTTAAAAAGTTACTTTGACTAGAAAAAAAAAAAACCCTTCCTACTTTCAGAAGGCTGTGGTAAAGAATGCAGGAGTGTGTGCAGGTCCGAGAACAGAAACGCAGCCACAGACCTGCCCTTGGAGTGAGCAGGTTGTCCTGGCGGCTGCCGCAGAGGAAATTCAAGGAAGGCAACAGCTGGGCTAAGTCACGTTTCAGGGTAACTCATGCCACGAGTGTCCTCATTTCAGATGAAACTCCTCAGAAAGCAGACACTTTGAAGTCCCTAAGTGGCTTTATCCCAACACATTTAATACCTTTCCCAAGAAATTTGCCCAGCTTCCCATACCCAGGGACACCCACAGCTTTGAGCACTTTCCTAAGAGGAGTTTGGCAAAGAACCTGGACATGGTGGGCATTCCTCCTTGTTGATGGAATGCCAATGGTCAGACCATGAAACAAATTGCAACTGGGAGGATGTTTTCCTTAAAATAACTTAAAAATCAAGTGTTTAAATATTCACAGTAAAATGGGCCTCAAGTTGAGGCCAGTGGCCTGATTTTACTGTCTCTGCCCTAATTATGAGTTTATTGGCTTTTAAATATTTTAAAAACAATTTTACAGAAAATTTCACCCGTATACAAAATAAACAGAGTCAAATATTGAGCGGATGTATGACCATCAGTTAGCTTCAACAATCATTATAACAGGCCATCTAAACCTGTACTTATTCCCTAGCCTCACTTGGCTATTACCAGTATTATAAAACTTATATACACTGAAACGCACAAACCCTAGCTGCTCGGTTTTATTGAATAGATATACCTATGCGATTCATACCTATTACAGATATAACATTTGTAGCTCTCCAGAAAGTTCCCTCAAGACACTTCTAAGTTATCTTAGACATTTTTGACTGTTTTAAATCATCATGTAAATGGAATCATACAGTATTTTTTGTCTTTTTTCTTTACTTGGCATAATTCATAATTCTTGCATGTGTATGTAGTTCATTACCATTTTTCTTGTTTTGCTGAGTAGTGTTTCATTGCACGAATATACCACAGTTTGTTTATACATTCTTTTCTTCATGGATATTTGGGCTGCATCCAGTTGTCAGCAATTGTGAATAAAAGCTGCTGTAAACTGATCTGTGCATATCTTTTGATAGATATTTGTTTTAATTTCAGTCGAACAAATAATGAGGAATGGAATTGTGGAGTCAGAAGATATAAGTGTGTGTATAACTTCATAAGAAACTGCCAAACAGCTTTCGTTGGGGTGGTTGGTGATGGGGAAGAAAGTGCAGAGAGCATATTTTCACTGCCCCAAGGGAGGGGAAGGGCTGGGTGCAGAGACGTGCACCAGCCTGAGGGGTTAGGGCTTCGGGCTTTCATGGGTGATGGGCGGCTGTAGGGCAGATGTTTCAGCTGGGCTGCAACTTTTTTCCATGCTATGTTTGGGTGCAGCGTCGGGCTGGGTCATCTGCTTGTCTTGTTTTGTGCGTTCCCAGGGCCTTTGAGCCTTCAGGGCGCTTCCAGTGATTTTCTAGTCTTGAGGATAAAGGCTCACAAAACAATTAGGGTCACTCATGCTTTATGGGGTCCAGCCAGCTCTGGCAAAGGGGCCCTGAGAAAGGGACTTTTGTCCTATTAGTTTTCAAAAGTGGTTATACAATTTTACATTCCCACCAGCAACGTAGGGGAGTTACGATGGCACCAAAGCCTTGTTCACATTTGGTATCTGCCCATCTTTTTAATTTCAGTGTTTGGGGTTGTTGTGTTAGAGTATCTCATTGTGTTTTTATCAACTTTTCCTCCATGGCTAACGATGATGAATACTTGTGTGCTTATTGGTTGCGTGTATATCTTCTTTTGTGACGTGGCACTCATTTGCCCATTTAGAAAATTGGATTCTTTAACTATTTTGCATACAAGGCCTTTGTCAGATACATGTTTTATGCATATTTTCTCTCCAGCCTATGGATTGGATTGTCGAGTCAATGTCTTAATGTTGTTTTTTGTGTGTGAGCAGAAGTTTTTAATCTTGATAGTGAATAACTTATCAAATCTTGTCTTTTCTGGTTCTTGCTCTCTCTCTCTTTTTTAAAGAAATATTCACTAATTTCCAGGTTATGAAGCTATTCTCCTATTTTTTCTAAACATTTTTGTTCTAAAAGCTATAATGTTAGCTTTCATGGTTAGGTCTAACATCATCTAAAATTAATTTTTTGCTATGGTATGAGGGAACTGAGATCATTCTTCCTTTCCATGTGGCTGTCCTTTGGCTCCAGCACCATCGGTTTAAAATGCTTTCCATTCCCACACTAGAATTGCTTTAACATTTTTGTTAAAAATTGATTCATTGAAGGACACTTGGTTTTGTCCAAAATGTTCATGGTGACACTGGTCCATGCCAAACAGTCCTTGATATTGGGTCCTGTCTGAAATTTCCATGCTTAGAAAACGTCCTGGGTTCGAATAACCCTGAGGTTGATTTCTAGTTTCGGTGCATGGGATTAAACACAACGTACCATCGCGTACTGTCGGTCAAAGTTGTGTGGTGGCTGTGCTGCCCGTGATAACCCTTCTTGCCTCCACATCCAGGCTGGGAGTGGCACACAGGGCTAGGCAGGTGGTCAGGATTTGAATCACACAGTAGAACGATATTTATATGATCTATGGGTCAATTGTCTTCGTGGACCTTTTGGGCAAGACTAAATATCAAGGACCTTTTTGGCATAGGCCTAATGTTTCTGTGGGTGTTTTTTTGTTTTTGTTTTTTTTAAAATATATTTTATTGATTATGCTATTACAGTTGTCCCATTTTCCCCCCTTTCTTCCCCTCCGCCCTCATACCCCCCCATTCTCTGCCCTTTAGTTTTTGTCCATAGGTCATACACATAAGTTCTTTGGCTTCTACATTTCCTATACTATTCTTAACCTCCCCCTGTCTGTTTTCTACCTACCATTTATGCTACTTATTCTCTGCATCTTTTCCCCCTCTCTCCCCCTCCCACTCCCCTGTTGATATCCTCCCCTACCTTATATAAATCCCTTTAACATTTCATACAATAAAGGCTGGGTGATGATGAACTCCTTGAACTTGACCTTATCTGGGAAGCACTTTATCTGCCCTTCTAGTCTAAATGAAAGTTTTGCTGGATAAAGTATTCTTGGACGTAGGTCCTTGCCTTTCATGATTTGGTATACTTCTTTCCAGCCCCTTCTTGCCTGCAAGGTCTCTTTTGAGAAATCAGCTGACAGTCTTATGGGAATTCCTTTGTAGGAAACTGTCTCCTTTTCTCTTGCTGCTTCTTAGATTCTCTCTTTATTTTTAATCTTGGGTAATGTAATTATGATGTGTCTTGGTGTGCTCCTCTTTGGGTCCAACTTCTTTGGGACTCTCTGAGCTTCCTGGACTTCTTGGAAGTCTATTTCCTTCACCAGCTTGGGGAAGTCTCCTTCATTATTTGTTCAAATAAGTTTTCAGTCCCTTGGTCTTCCTCTTCTCCTTCTGGCACCCCTATGACTCAGACGTTGGGACGTTTAAAGATGTCCTGGAGGTTCCTAAGCCTCTCCTCAGTTTTTTGAATTCTTGTTTCTTCATTCTTTTCTAGTTGGATGTTTTTTTCTTTCTGCTGGTCCACTCCATTTATTTGAGTCCCATTTTCCTCCTCATCCCTATTGGTTCCCTGCAGATTTCCCCTCATTTCCTTTGTATTATCCTTCACTTTTTGCAACCATTTTTCTTCCAATAGTGTGAGCATCCTGATTACCAGTGTTTTGAACTGTGCATCTGGTAGGTTGGCTATCTCTTCATTGCTTAGCTGTATTTTTTCTAGAACTTTGATCTGTTCTTTCATTTGAGCCATTTTTTTCTCAGTGCGCCTGTTACTTTAAGGGGTGGAGCCTTAGGTGTTCACCAGTGCGGGGTAACTCACATTGTTGTGTTGTGACGCTATCTGTGGGGGCGGGGCCTGAGAGACCAATGGCACTTGCTCTGTTCTCCGCACTTCCTCAGCTACCCACAAGTAAGTTGGGCCCTTCTTTGCTGGCTCCAGGGTGAGTGGACGGGCCTGCACAGTTCCGAGTCCCTGTGGGTCTCCTCAACGAACTCTCCTGTGAGGCCGGGAGTTCCTCCCGCTGCCGCCTCAACCCCCACAGGTGTTTTCAATCGGTGGTTTGAGGTCTTATTTCCCCAAGTTGATGGGTTGCTGCTCGGTCCGCTTTCTCCCGGTTCGTCTGCACAAGAATGAGGACCCGCCTGGTTCACCAATCTCGGCCCCGCTGGGTCCGGGTGGGCCGGGTGCTGGCCACATTTTGGCCAGGCGCGCCCGCCGCGGGTCTCCCGGCAGCTGCAGCGCTGCCCATACCACTCCACAAACCGCCGTCCTGCCGTGCGCTCTCTGCCCGGCTCCGCCCCGCTTACCGGTCTGGATGGACGTGTCTTCTTTAACGCCTTGGTTGTCGGACTTCCACTCAGTTCAGTTTTCTGTCAGATCTGGCTGTTTTTGTTTATTTAAATGGCTGTTTTTCCTCTTTAGGTTGTTTGAGGAGGCACAGTGTGTCTACCTACGCCTCCATCTTCTCTGTGGGTGTTTTGGATGTGACCAAATCTGCTAATCGATTAATTGACCATCTAAATGTTGGTCTGTTTCTTTATTCTCCATTATGATATATTTGTTTATCCTAATGCCAATACCTCATTGAATTGATTACTGCAGCTTTGTAGTAATGTTTGAAGGCAGATAATATACGTAAAGTGTTTGAACTTGATTCTTTTTGTCAGAATTGCTTAGCAATTTATTCTAAGTCATTTGCATTTCATATAAACTTTGGGATCAGCTTTTCAATTTCTACAAAAACACTTGGTGGTATGATACTAATTGTATCGAATCTCTAGATTTATTTGAGGAAACATGGTATCTTAATACTATTGAGTTTCCTAATCTATGAATTAGCATATCTATCCATTTATTTAGATCTGTAATTTCTCTCAGATTTAATACTTTTTAAAAATTATTTTATTGTTGTTCAATTGCAGTTGTCTGCATTTACCTCCCCACCCCAGATTTAATACTTTTAAGTACAGAGGTTTTGCTTACTTTGTGTTATATTCATTTCTAAACATTTTATGTTTTCTGATGTTATTATAAATGGAATTAATTTTAAATGTCCATTTTTTTAGTAAATAAAAATATAATTGACTTAAAAATGTATAATTGGTTTTTTATATGTTGATCTTGTACAATGAGATCTTATTCCTCATGTTTATAGTTTGTGTTTTTTTCTTTTTCCCTTTAATCAATTTTTTATCCTCATCTGAGGACATTTTTTCATTGCTTTTTCAGAGAGAGGAAGGGAGGAAGAAAGAGAGACAGAGATAGAGATAGAGAGAGAGAGAGAGAGAGACATTGATCAGTTACCTTCTCTCACATGCCCTGCCTGGGGATCGAACTTGCACCTTGGGTATGTGCCCTGATCTGGAATCGAACTTGTGACTTATTGGTCCCCAGGATGATGATCCAACTGACTGAGCCACACTGGCCAGGGCCTTTTAATCTATTTTATTTTATTTTTTATTATTTATTTATTTTTATTTATTTATTTTTTTAGCCAGGGGAGAGCGGGAACACAGTCCCCCACTACCCCAAATTATGCAGTTGAGTTTCCCACACTTGGGGAGATTGCAGGGGTCAGCACATCTGGAAGGGCCATGGATGAGCCTCCCCCTGGGAAAACCACCTTCATGATCACGGCGTCTCCCCTGCCAGGTATGTATCAATTTTATTATAGGAGTATTTATTTTAGTAATATTTTGAAATAAGTATATTTGGCTTTGAATTTTTCCTTATTTTTCTTTCTATTTTATTGATTTCTGCTCTTTATTATTTTCTTTATTCTTACTAAGGATTTATTTTACTTATCTTTTTTCTATCATCTTAAAGATCATTGAAATCAGCTCTTTCCTTCATGAGCATTTAAAATCTTACCTATCACTCTAGGCAATGTTTTAGCTACATCACACAGCTTTTTGGTTTGTTGTACTTTTATTGTCATTCAAATAAGAATTATTCATACCTCTCTTGTGATTTTTTCTTTGATCCATGGGTTGTATAGAAATGTGTTATTTTATTTCCATATGTCTGTGGTTTTTCTAGATAGCTGTTATATTCTAATCTAATTTAAATTTCTTGTGATCAGAAGACATCTCTATAAGATTTCAATCATTTGAAGTATACTGAGACCTTTTGTAAGCCCAGCCTATGGTCTATGCTAAAGAATGTCTCATGTCTCTGAAAATAAATGTGCATTCTACGATGGGAGGGGGGTAGTGCTCTACAAATGTAATAAAGTCAAGATGGTTAACAGTGGTCCAATCTTCTTTATTCTTACTTTTTTTTGTCTAGCTATGCTGTCAATTACTGAAAAAAAGAGTGTTACAAACCCCCAGTTTGTGTATTTGTCTATTTCTCCCTCTAGTTCTGTAAGTTTGAGCTTCACGTGTTTTAAAGTCCATTGTCATTTTAAAATTTTGTGCTTCCTGATGAATTCACCCTTTTTTGATATATGAAATATTATACTTTATCTTGTCTTAAAGTTTATTTTTTCTCATATTAATATAGCTACTCCAAAAGTCATATGAGTGGTATTTTCATGATATAACATATTCCATCATTTTACATTCAACTTATTTGTATTTTTGTATTAATGTGCATCTTTTATCGACAGTACAGAGGTATGTATTTTTTAAGTCCATTTTGTCAATCTTTGGCTTTTATTGAAGTGCTTACTCATTTAAGTTTAGTGTAATTATTGATATAGTAGACTTAGGTCTGCTATTTTGCTGTTTACTCTCTATTTCATATGTTTTTATTTCTCCTTTCCTGAAGTTTTTGGAGGTAATAGAACATGTTTATGTTCTATTTTATTTCCTTTATTGACTTTTTAGCTATACTTTTTTTGCATTTCTTTTTGCTGATTTCTCTTGGGATTACAATATGCATTGTTAACTTTATAATCTACTTAGAGTTAATAGCATATTACTTAACATAAAGTATAGTTACCTTGAAACAGTGAGGATTTATTTACCCCTCATTATTTGTGTTATTTTATCATGTATGTTAGTTGTACATGGGTTATAAATCCCACAGGTAATTTTATAAATGATAACATGTTACATGTAACTTTTAATTAAGAGAAGACTATGTATGTGTAGTCATTCTGACTATTCATGGTTTCTGTATTTGCAAACTTACGTACTCACTAAAATTTATTTGTAACCCCCAAATCAGTACTTATGTCTCATTTATGGTCATTTGCAGACATGTGTAGAGAGGAGACAAATTTGAATCACCTGATACCTGCAGTCCCAGGTGAGACCAAACAGGGTGCTGCTCTGCTTTCTTGTGTCATCTCTCATTGTTTGCATTTTTTGTTTTGCTTTGTGTTGGTGATTTTGCTCTTTAAAATAATCTCCAAGTATAAGACTGAAGTTCTGTCCAGTGTCCTTAAGTGCAAGATGGCTGTGAGAAAAAAATGTGTTAGGTAAACTTCATTCAGGCATGAGTTATAATACTGTTGACTGAGTTCAGTGTTAATGTTCCAACATTATATACTAAATAACTTGTCTTTAAACAGAAACACATATAAAACAAAGTTATGTACTGATCAGTTGATGAAAAATTTGTGACCAGAGACCTGTTGGACTAATCCCTTAACTTGTGCAGTCTGCACTGAATCCAGACAGTGCGTGTCTGAGAGCTGGAGAACTGCTGTGGGAAGGGACACCGTTTATGCGTGCCGAGGGGAAAAAAGTCCTCATGCGGTGTCAGAAAGAACCCAAGAGTCATGTTTTCCTGCATATTCATTGTTTAGTGACATCACATATATAGTGATACTGGGCACTATAAATGATATTTTGTAGAAACCCTGGATTCTATTTTGTTCTTCTGAAAAGTGAAATTTGTTGTATAGTGCAGTTCACTTGGCTGGACTTCAGCTCCAAATCACATCTTTTCTGTGTAGAACAGTAGCTGAAATCTCTGTTTAAGTCTTCAGCGTCTAGAATCAGGGGTGTCCAACCTTTTGGCGTCTCTGGGCCACACCTTAAATTCACAAACACTAATGGAAACTGATGAGCAAAACAACATTTTAAGTAAATTTACGATTTTGTGCTGGGCTGCATTCATAGCCACCCTGGGCCTCATGGGGCCCGCGGGTTGGACACCCTGGTGCTGCAGGTTCTGTCTGGACTCCTTGCTGCTTTGTCTCCAGCTGAGAATCTGGTTTGATTTTTTTACATAGCTTTTTGGTCTCAGCCTGTCTGTGGGCCCCTCCCTTGCATGAACCCCTGACTTGCCCCTGACTCTTTGGTTATTCTGTAATCCACAAACCTGTCAGGCTGTGGCTTTCTGTCACTTGCATCTCTTGTGAATTAGGCAGTACTTTTAGACAAAACACCACAAACTTACAAATGCCATTCTTCACAATTCCTCTTTCAAGGGCACACTCCCCCGCTTCCTGTCTGCTTACTTTTGGTCGTTCTTCTGAGCCTTCAAACAGTTGTGTGTGTGTGTGTGTGTGTGTGTGTGTGTGTGTGTGTGTGTTTAAATATTATTTTCCAGATTTCATAACTTTTCTGTGAGAGAGTTAGTTTGACAAACATATTGCACTGTTACTCAGCTCACTAGTTTATAATTTGAAAATGTGGTGTGATCTTGAAAGGAAAGAAGCAATGTTTATGCACTTGAGTATTTACACCTCAGAGCTTTTTCCTTGCTGCTCCCTCTGCCTGAAATTTTCTTCCCCCAGATAGTCTCGTTGCTAGTTCCCTCCTCTTTTCAGATGTTTGTTTAAAGTTATATTCTTTTTTAAAGGTATGTTTTATTGATTATGCTATTACATTTTTCCCAATTTTCCCTCTTTGCCCCCCTCCGTAAGTACAACCATCCCCTCCAGCAATCCCCTCCTTAGTTCATGTCCATGGGTCATGCATATAGGTTCTTTGGCTTCTCCATTTCCTATACTGTGCTTAACATCCCCCTGTCTATTTTGTACCTACCAATTTGTACTTCTTAATCCCTGTACCTTTCCTCGAATTTTCCCCCTTCCTCCTCCCAGCTGATAACCCTCCAAATGATCTCCCATATCTATCATTCTGTTCCTGTCCTGCTTGTTTGCTTGGTTTGTTTTTAGATTTAGTTGTTGATGAGTTGCGAATTTGCTGCCATTTTAATGTTCATAGTTTTAATCTTTTTCTTTTTCTTAAATAAGTCCTTTTAACATTTCATATAATAAGAGCTTGGTGTTGATAAACTCCTTTGTCTTTACCTTATCTGCCCTTCAATTCTAAATGATAGCTCTGCTGGATAGAGTAATCTAGGTTGTAGGTCCTTGCTTTTCATCACTTTGAATACTTCTTTTCAGTCCCTTCTAGCCTGGAAAGTTTCTTTTGAGAAATCAGCTGATAGTCTTATGGGAACTCCTTTGTAGGTAACTCTCTGCTTTTCTCTTGCTGCTTTTAAGATTCTCTATTTATTTTTAACCTTTGGCACTTTAATTATGATTAAAGCAGCTTTGCACTCCTACTCTATCTAAAAATCACACCCCTCAAAACCCCCTTTTTGTCTTATTTCCCTTAGCATGTATTTCTCTCTAACATAGTTACCATATACTTTCTTATTTCTCTTGTTTAGATTCTAGATTTACTTATTAGTTATTTACTAGAATGTAAGTTCAACAAATGCAGAAATATGTCTCTTTTTTGTTCACTGTTAAATCCCTAGACACCTTGAAGGATCATGCACATTGTAGATGATAAATAAATGTGTGGAATGAATAAACTCTGTTGACCTTCTCTGGAATTCTATTAAACATTCACTAACAAGAACTAATTTTCTCAGTTGACTCACATACAAGCAGCTTTTGGTCTTATAGAAGTTTCAGAGCCTCACATTTGTATTTTCAATTCAGTTCCTGCATGGGAAAATGTTGCTTTTTTATTACACCATAGGGGGTTTGTACATTATTATTACAAGGTGAATACTATTATTATGAATACCACTGAAACTCCAAATTTAGTCCAATGAAAATATCTCTATGCTCTGACCCATGGCCCCATGACAATAATACTTTGTTGGTCTTGATATACTGACATTTTCTTATATATATTACATATGTGTGATAGATACATAATCTCAGTACAATCAATGTTCTTTTACCAGTTGTAGTGGCTTGTGATAATGAAAACATCTAACACCTGAGTATATGGCATTATACAAACTGGAAAAGAACTATGACACAGTAGTTCAAGCTAGTGTAGCACAAATAAGAAGTAAAATATGATTTTCCTAAAAAAAATTACAAGGGATTATAATTGACCCAATTCTCTGGGGAATATAACAATCCAAAAGGAAACATCAGAGGGAAAAGAGGATTGGCTTCTGCAAGAGTGCAGTTCCGACATGGTCTGCATGGTTGGGCAAGTTTAATGAACCTATGAGGAAGGTCGTCCCTGCTTTGTTTTATGTCCAGTCCTTGACCCTAGGAAAACGACCTAGCAGCTTACTGGCAATGAGATTTTGAACAGTGCTGATTGCAGTAAATTCCAGCCCAGTGAAAGAGCTTGTGCCTTTTTAAAAGTTTTTTTTTTAATGATGAAATTTGACTTATATTATTTTTACAGATCACTATAATTGAGCATCAAGGGGATATGTGACTTGCACAGCAGGACTAGTTTTCTCTGATTATCCAGTCCTTGACAGTTGAAATTACTTTCATTTTCTAATACTCAAATGCCCCAGGCAAGCGAGCCTCCCTTTTCTACTACCACTCCCCACCCACCCTTCATAAGGGTTCCCTGCGTCCCAAGGCTCCCTGTGCCCTCTATTTGTTAGCCAGCTCCTGGGCTGTGACAGAAAAATAAGTTCCTAACTTAGTGTCTTACCTAGTTCACATATAAATGTCACTCTGCTTTCCTGATTGGGGAGCACAGGCATGTAGCAACAATTGTAACAGCTACAGTATTATTACTTGTCTCCTTTTTCATCAACTCACATAGCATTTGTGACTTAATGAAAGGGAACTAGACAAACCATTAATTCTAAACTGCTCAATAGATATAGTGATAAATTAATGGATTGACCAGATAGGTTGAAGTCCAAGATCTATAAGTCACTGCTTCAGTTTCCGCCTCAGCAAAACAAAATTTAGTCTCTCTGATTAAGCCTTCTTGACCATCACTCCAATTCTATTCCACGCCTCAAAACACTGTTTTCAATATTTACTCCTTTTCATCTAGAGGGATTCATTTCTTTCATATTATTCTTCACTATGCATCTTTAATTAGTTACTTAAATAATTCACTCTAACTTTAAACAAGCGTTATAATAGATTTTAAATGAAAATAAACACATATTTATTGTGTAAAGTATATAATAGCCAAAAAAAATTATTTCTCAAAGACAGCCACAAGTAATTTTTGAAGTATTACATATATGTGATTTGAAATAGAAATATATATATTTGATATATACGATATTGGTATATATGAAATATTAATTATACACATAAGTACAGATGATAAAAATTATGTGTCTATATCACCACATATATTTTAACTTATTTTAAAAAATAATACCTAATACCATCTTTACATGGAATTAAATAACCATCTATACCATACTTTTTAATGTCTTCTTAGAGAGGCAGCATGACTTCTGAACGAGACTGCCTAGATTCAAGTCCTACTTTCACTACTTACTTACTAACTTCATTGTCATGGGTTAATTACATACCTCTGTGTAACTCAGTTTCCTCATTTATAATATGGAAATAATAAAAGTACCTTCCCCATAAGGTTGCTGTATAGATTAAATTGATTAATATATACAGAGCACTTAGAAGTCTGCCTGATACACAGTAGGGGGTATACAGTGATCCCTCACCTATCATGGGAGTTATGTTCCAGAGTCCCCCACGATAGGTGAAAATCCACGAAGTAGCAGCATTATATTTATTTTATTATTTATATATTTAAGGCTTTATAAACCCTTCCCACACTCCTATAAACCTTTCCCACCCTCTTATTAACCTTTCCCACACTCTTATAAACACTTCATATGCTCTTAAACATTTTCTACACTCTTAAACCTATGTAATTTTAACAACATATACATTCTATATGGGTACTCATCAGTGAAGTATACTACAGCTTGGATGATGAAGATCATGATTATGTAGCTGTGCAGTACTGATGGCGATGAAGGTGATGACGATGAGATGAATGTACTGCACAGCCAAGAAGAGCATCACAGCTCTTCTGAAGGCACCACTTGATCAGGCGCTTCATCAGGTGGTGCAGTATCTTCGCCCTGGGCCGTAACTTCTGTTTCCACTAAAGGCATAGGTGTAAATGATCTCTTTGTCCGAGTGATGATCATAGTTATGGGGAGTTGCTGGCACTGCTTTTTCTTCTGAGTGAGAAGGTTTTTATAAACTGACATGCCACTCTCAATTGTATTTATGAAGTGCAACGAACAAAGCATCTGGGGGTCCCATTCTTCAGCCATTCGCTGAAGTTCTTTGGCCATTCTGACCAGTGTTGCAAGACCATCAAGTGTTAGGCCAACCTCCTGCTCTTCTCCAACCCATAGTTCATCTTGTTCCTCATCCTCTTCTTCATTTGCTGACTTCGTCATTTCCGTCAGGTCTTCATCCGTCAATGGTTGTGAGTGGACATCCGCAGAGGCAGCTTCTCCATGCAGATAAACACTCTTGAGTCCAAAGCGTCTCTGAAATTTGTCAAACCAGCCCTTGCCGGCACTGAATGGGGTTGGTCTGGTGGGAGAAGCACTTGATGGTCCTGCTTCTGTGTCGTCGTCCTTGTCTTCATCCTCGTCACCATCGTGAATGTCCATGCTTTCTGCAAAACTATCACAAAGTTTCTTGGCCTTTGTCTGGATGGTGTTGGTATCCAGTGAGATATTCTTCCTGCAGTCATTTATCCACAGGGCCAATGCAGATTCCATCCTTACAATGGCCTTACTGTGGGAAGTGAGCATCCTCTTTGCAGTTTTGCTAAAAGTCATTGTTGCTGTGGACCTAATATTCTTCTCATATTTCTTTATGTAGTGAACAGTAGATTCGTTGATCCCATAATGGCAGCCTACAGCTGCGTAGCTTTTGCTTTCCTTTAACATGTTGAGAAATTCCACCTTTTCTTTGATGGTAAGCATATTCCTCTGGCACTTGGGTTCACTGCCAGAAGCCTTAGAAGGCTAAGAGCATTTGGGTGGCATCATAGGGCTTGAAATAAATTCAAACTTTTGTGAAAATTTTATAAAACACAACACCGCGGAGCAACACTATGCGCAGTGATCAGACGTCAATGTGAAGTGGACAAGGAGAGATGCTGAACCTATGGGCACAGTGTAGGAGAGCAAACAGACCGATGCTAGGGTCACTGAACCAATCAGCACCCAGGATACAGAACGTAGTGCTGTGGTTGGTCTCCTTCCATTCCATCAGCCAATAGTGTGCCGTGTACAATCTCACGTTGGCAAACTTGTGCAAGTGGTAGTGGCGTACTGCATTTCCATTGTGTACAGTACGGTATTCATCCGCTGATGAAATACATACTGTATTTTATTTCAATTTAATATTCTTTAAATATGTTTGAATTAACAGTTTTTATATTTTTATATTGTTTTAAATTTTTTAGGCAAAATAATTAAAATCATAAATATTATATAAATACCTATATACTGCAAAATCCTGCGATATAGTGAAAACTCCACAATACAGAATTAGATACATGTATTTTTTTAACCCGCAAAACAGTGAAGCCGCAATAAGTGAACCGCGATATAGTGAGGGACAACTGTATAGGCATCTATTTGCATCAGCGTTACTATTGTATTTGGGGACAGTAGGGCTGCCAAACAGAATACCACACATGGGGTGGTTTAAACATCTGCAATTTCCTTTGTCACAGTTCTGAAGAAGGAAATCCAAGATAAAGGTGCTGGCAGCGTTGGTATCTGGTAAGACCTCACTCCTTGGCTTGCAGACAGCTGCCCCCTTGCTGTGTCTTCACACGGCTTTTTCTCTGTGTGGTTTCTTGCGTCCCAAGGCTCCCTGTGCCCTCACACTCCTGGCATTTCTTCCTCTTCATATCAAGACATTAGTCCTTTCATTGTAGGGTCCCACCCTTATGACCTCATTTAACCTTAATTACTACACAAAGACCCTATCTCCAAATACAGGTTAGGGCTTCAACCTATGAATTGCTCAATCACATGGCTAGCTATCCATTCAGGGTGTTAACTTTCAGCTTTTTCTCAACTCAGGGTCTGTTCTCCCTGACTAGCACCTACTTCAAGTTTCATATCAGGTTTCTTTTTCTCACATACATATCTAAAACAATAAAAAATATACTTTATAGAAGGTGGAAATAAAATGGACCCTGTAGATCTCTTAAAGTCAGTCGCCCCATTTTATGGTTGAAGAAACTGAGCCACAAGGAGCCTCAATGACATGCCTGAAGTCCAGTGAACGCTCCCCACCGTCTATGTACACTATCCGAATCTTCTCCAAGTGTCCATTCTATCACTGATTTATGAAAAGTGCTTTTGTTGTGTTCTTGTCTCACTGTTGGGCCTGCCGTCACTCAGCAGGTATGTTTGTTCCTATCATTACATCCTGGGTGGTTTTGTTTACTCCTCTGTTGCTTAAGGAGATCAGGACAGAACTAGTAAAACTCTTAAATCTTCACATTGGCAGTGACCTTTAAGACCTATAAAAGATTAATTACCAAGAGAACCCATAACTTTGCATGATCAAAGTAAAAATTCTATTTTTATGGCTTCCTGCCTTTTGTCCTCTATAAATTTTATAATAATGATTACGCTCGGAGTATGAACATAATTTAAGGACATCAGAATGTCTCACACCATCCTTATGGACAGTGAAACACCTGCAGCAAATACGAGGAAGCAGAAAGCTCCCAAGCTTTCTGCGGCATTAATCAGTGGCGCTTCTTTAAGGGAGAGAGGGGGAGAGAGAGCGGATGTGACAGTGATGGTGGCCTCCTGTCACCACAGTTGTATGTGTCCCAGCGTTCACATAGGCAGAGCGTGTGTGGCATCTGACAGGAAAACACTTGTTTTTTTAAATCCCTTCCTAAAATAGTCAGACTTATTTGCCAGAAACACCTTTTGTCTTACACTGACTAGAAACTCGTTAGAAGCATAGGCTCAGGAAGGACTTTAGAGAATGCTGCTTTTCACACCACTGGTTTCTCCCACCTGTGCCCAGAATATGCTCAGGTCTATAGACAGGCACAGCGCCATCCCCCAAGCCTCTGCAGCACCTTCCCTCTCCTCCGTCTTTCCACTTAATTCCACCTTGGATTGATTTTGCCTCCTAGCAAAGATTCAAAGGTTATCAGGCAGGGACTTAAGTCCAGGCATGCTAGCAGACGTGTACCCAGGCGACAGCAGCTACAAAACGCACATGGTACAAGCTTTCAGGGTAAACATCAATTTCTCCAATTTGCTATAGCCGAAGAACCTTATAAGCCTGGCGAATGAATTGTGAGTGTGGATTTTGTGCTGCTTGAGTGGAGCAGGGGTTGTTTCTATAAAGCTCTGCGAATGTACACCGAGTCTTCTGTTTCAACATCGTGAAGGAGTAAAAAGGCACGGCTGGTTCCCTCACCATCCTCCTTACATGCACCACTTTTAATCTCGGACAGAGGCTGCTTGCAGTCTCTCGTCTGGATTCAGCCTGGTGCTGACAGGACGGGTGGCCAGAGCTTGTCCCCAAACACCGGAGCTCTCACCCCATCTCTCTGCTTATTGAAACCCTATCTCCCTCTTGGAGTCCATGACCTAGACATTGACTCAAACTCTTACTGGCTGTGCGTTGAGCCATGACTTGTGCCCTATACTTGGAAATATTGTTTGTTTCTGTGAGAGTCCCCCACCGACCACAATCGGGACTGAGCTCTTTCCATGTGCTAGGCAGTGTGTTAAGCACCTTACCCGGACTACCTTGTTTAATACTTACATACCTATAAGATAGATACAGTTATTATCCCCACCTCATAGATGAGGAAATTGAAGCTGAAGTGAAACAAATTGCCCAAAGTCATGGGACTTCTAAGTGTTGGAGCTGAGATCTGGACTCAGACAGCCTCAATCCATTCAGAACGTCCATGTTTCCTCTGGGCTGTCAGATTGGCTGAAGCTGCCCGAGACCTGGGTGTTAGTTCTGTGCCCTTGTTACCCACCCCCCTCCCCTTGTGCCAGGAACAGGCACATATTTGTCCATTTCAAAGGACCAAAGCAATCCTAGGAAAAGCCAGGATAACAACCAGAACCTACAAAACCAGTAGGCCTCAGAATGAACAGTTCTCCCCAAAGAGCCCTAGCCTTTCCTCCTGATGATGGTAAGAGGCTACAATATGATAATTTAGTTTAAGGACAACCTAAAACAGAAGTTTCATGAATCAGAATGGGTATTCTTACAACAGTGAGCCCTGGGTTGAATTCTAGAACCCTCTCTATGCTTTGTTAGTAACAAAGCTGTTATGAAAATAATCTGATGAGATAGTCCGTTGCGATGGTGTGACTTGACTGTGTAAAAAGGGTACCTTAACCTGGGGTTGGATCATACCCAAGTTATGCAATGCTAACATAATGGATTATGCATATTGTATCGAGTTAGAAAGGAAACCCAGTGAAGTATTACAGCAATTTAAAATATATATATCAGGGCTTGTTCAGCACAGATATTTAAAATTTAAACCTGTTTAAATATTCAACTGAAACTAAAATAAATTTCTGAAAAATGAAATTCAATAGAAAAGCTCCATTAAGAGTAAAAATGCTTCTCCAAATCCATTTGGTTCTAATAGAAACCCATCGAGTGAGGCTTTCATTGTTGCAGCACCAGCCAAGGGAAAAATTATACATCCATTTGGGTCGAAGATCAGCAGTGGGACTGGTGACGCGAGCATCCCTTAAAAAAGTAAGTAAAGAGGAGCCTCAGACCAGCACTCAGACCAGGCCACGATTTGTTTAGAGGGTCCTGAGCTCTTCCTTAAATGGCGTCTTCTCATTCGTTCCCTTGCTTCAGTGAAACCTCATTTTACCTTCGACACCAGCTGTAACTCCTTAAAAAAAAAAAAAAAGGCACCTTTTGCTGTACTATCAGGAGACTGTCCAATTTGCCTCCGGAGAGCCAAGCTTTATTTCTCTGATAAACATCCTGCAGGATGTTTTTATTCAATTAATTGGAAATGATTGCTTGCACAGAAATGTACCACTTTATCAAGGTCTGCTTGAATATCAGGCTTGGGCTTGGGCCTAGGCTGCAATTTTATTCCTGAGTTCTCCTGACTACAAATGCGTGAGGACTTTGACACATAATTAAAACAATCAGCAGCAAGAATTAGCCAGCTCAGTGACTGCACTCAAATAGCAAAGGCAGGTAGGTAAATAGGAACATGTATGTATGGGTAAGTAAAAGGGAACATTCCAGAGATAGAGGGAAAGCTGTTAGGAGGCATAGCATGTAGAGTATTATGAGAAGAAATATAGGATAATATAAACAGAGTCTAATCCAGAGGACTGTAAATCCCTTTTTCCTTAATTGGTTTAGAAACTGCGGTCTGTAATGGGAGACGGAGGGCTCCGCTGCCTTTCTTCTGTGCTGCTGGAATCACATTAAGTGGAAAACAATAGCAGAGCTGACAGCTCCCTTTCTGTGGGGCACTTAAAGCTAATCTGCTATTTAACTAATACAATTAGGTGGGATTAGAATGAGTTGCTAATGATACACAGATTGGGGAATTCTGGGGCGGGAGTCAGGGGAGGTGGGCTCTTTCAAAGTAGGGTATGGGGGCTTCAGAGGGACAGTTTATCAGCCCTACAGTGCTCTTAATGATTCTAAAAAAATCAAAGGTATATAATCATAGTTTTGTAATTCACTCGGGATCTTAATTATGAACTGTAATCCAAACAAAACTAGTTTGAGATTTCTTCACTGGTGCTTTACCTTATTCCGCTTACTTTTAAGATGCATTGATTGATTGATTGATTGATTGTTAGATTTCAATAAGTAGGTATTTCCTTTGTCTTCTCCCAATTTGATTGATGGCAAAAAGCCTTTTGAGATGCTAGTTTTATAATGGAATTGAGAGATTTCCTTAACAATGTCTGACTGAAGTTAGTACACCTTTTGACTTGTTTTCTCTCTGTGAGTTTCACCTCAGTTTCTCAAGACAGAGGGGAACCTGTATTTAGGAATTTAGAAACCACAACTGGCCAGATAGTCATTCCCTGGTATCCATTTTCATTCCTTTTGTAAACTTGCTGGATAACATCCAGAGTTTTACAGAGTGATTATGGGAAGTTACCAGCACTAGGGAGCTAATTCAGCATTTCCTGAAGTATCCCCAGGAATCTGACATTACATGCTCTCTCACTACACAAAGGAGGGGTGTGATATTTATCACATGAATAAACGAGAAGGACACAAGACTTTTTAAAAAATAGCTGTTTTTCAAAAAGCATCCCCAGTTTCCTCCTTGAGCACTTTAAAAATGACCCCCAGCAGAACAAGCACTACACATTAGCTCTCTATTACTTTGCTACTCAGTCTTTCAGCAAGTAGTTCCAACTAGGTTTATACTTAAACATTTGTTAAATAAAAATAGCAAATAGGGCATGATTTTTACATCCTCAGCATGGCATAACTAATGATTTTCTAACTTAATTCTAAAACTATTGGTCCTAAGTAAGTGCCCCGAGAGTGTGGCTAGTGACTCCACCTTCTATATGTCCTATTCAAGTGACCACTCAATTCTGAGCAGCTTTTCAAGATCAGAGCGTCTTTCTGGGGCTCCAGGAATTGCAAAGAACCCCTGGTCTAAACGTCCATCTGCTCTTTTTGGTTATGGAACTTTCATCAAAAGGCCCACGTTTTAGTGCATGTGTAACAATTTGGGATGTTAACTGAGTATTAAAATTTGTCTCAATGTGAAGCCCAAAGCCAATGAGATTCTGGTGATTCTGATCCAGGTATGTAAAGTAGGGGAGGAAAGAAGAGAAGTATAAGAAGAATAGATGGAGGCAGACATTAAGGATTTCACATATTAGTGTCTGTGAATTGTAGCTACTTCTGAGTTTGATATCAGAAAGATTAGTTCTGGGTTGTTCCTTATTCAGTACTCCACTCCTTCGATTATCCGTGATTCAAAACAGTCTGGAACCAACCCCTCGGGCTTGGAAAAGAGCATTCTGAGAGGACAGCAAACTCTGATGCCAGGCATTTTACAGGGAAGCCTACTACCCTCAGGGCAACTTTAAGAGATAGACAAGATTGGAGTCCTTAAAGCTGAAGTAGCTTACCCACAGGGAGGGGCCTGAATCCCGGAGATTCTATCTCACTTCATTCCACAGGCTGTTCTGTGCTGTTTCCCACCAACATTGCCATGATCGTCATCATCACCGTGACGGCCACTGTCTGTGGGGCCCTGCCTTCCGCCAGTGTTGTCTCTTATAGACATCACAACAGCTCTGTAAGTCAGACAGATTTGTGTGTGTGTGTGTGTATGCGCGCGCGCGCACGCACGCGCGCGTGCCTACTTTACAAGAGAGAAAACGAAGTTTCAGAAAAGTTAAGTAACTCGCATAAAGCCACACCTTTAAAAATGTCAGAACCAGGCTTCAAATCCAAGACTTGTGAAACTGGAGCTTATCCTTTCCATCACACCATGGCACCTTTCTAGCTATTGTCTGGTTAGTATGAATGTGTGATACTGTCCATGAGTTTGTCATTCCCAGCATCAGTTCCTCGGATTTCCCACTGGTGAACTCTAACCCCAACCTTAGGAATGGGCACATGCCCAAGTCTTACCAGGTAGAGCATTGTGTTCCCTGGCCAGAATGATTGGCAGGGCTTCGTGGGCTCATGACCCATGCAGTTGCATAGGCCCCCCCACCCCCCACAGAAAGGTCCCACCCTTGATTTCATGCTCAGTGGTCACTGTCTTGAGATTCTTGGTAACTTATGACAAAGCCCCCTGAATTTTCACTTTTCATTAAGCCCCACAATGAAATCTGGTCCTGACGATTGCTCTAGCTCTAGACATATAAAACAACAACCCCACCCATGAGACTCAATTCCAGGACTTTGTTGGGCTTTTTGAGAAAGTGGAGCTCTGTCTATGGGGGTGCTAATGCTAAGCCTGGAGCTTCTGGGGGCCAATTCGTGGGCGGAATCTGCCTGATAAGGAAGCCAGAGGAAAGCAGAGCTGAGTGTGATGATTAAATCATTGAAGTCCATGGGTCTGATCAATTCCCCTTGAATTTTTTGGCTAAGTCAGTTTGGACTGAGTGTCCATGCAACCTGAAGAGCTCTGACTAGTCCTGCTACAGACTGGCTTCTCCAGAGCGGATTCTGAGACAGGGTTAAGGCAGGATGTTTACTGGGGATTAACACCTGTGAAGGGAACGGGAAGAAGCAGGACTGCGCAGAGGAAGAGGTCAAACTTCCGCCTCTGGCAGACCCAGCAAAGCCCCAGCCCAGCTGGCAGAGAGCTCTGGACTGAATAATTCTTGTCTGATGTACTACTGTGTGGTGGGCCTGACAGGAAAGGTGTGGCTTTGCACGAGGCAGCTCTCTGTAGCTGAGGCAGACCCTGAAGGGCTGGATAGCCCAAAGTTGTCTGTTGACCTCACTCCCTGTAGCTGGGTGGCAAGTCCTTCTTTGGAGAGGTCACTGGGCCCACATCTTAGTTTGAGTTCTTCAGAAAGAGATAAAAGCTTATATGCATGATTTTATTAAGGAGTGAAATTCTAGGGAAGCAGAAATGGGGAGAGAGGAGACAAAAAAGGAAGGATAGGGAATAACGGGGGGGGGGTGGTTATAGAGCTGTTCTCTACTTAGCACTCAGCACAACTGACGCTCCATCTCTGCTTGTGTCCTGGGGCTTTCTGTCCTAAGGGAGAAAGGAAGAAGAGCATCCACAGGTGGTCTTCTGCTCTGGACAGGAAGAAGGGGCATTTAGTGTCTCTGGTGTGGCTTTATAAAGTTGTGAATTCCAAGTGCTGGGAATACTGAAAGATAACCTTTATACTTGCTTACCTTCAAGTTCACCATCAAATTGGGAAGAAGAAACCCATACCAAAAAGATAATATAGATTGAGCAGGCAATAAGTGTAAAATAATGTGCTAACAATGTGTGCTGTGTCTGAAAAGCAATAGATGTGGGAGACTGGAGGAGCCAGCTAAGTGTTCACTTAGAGGTGGGACTAGGGTGGGACCGTAAACTTAGGACTTTTCTAATTAAAGAAAAAATGAGCAGATGCACAAGAAACAAAGAGACCACATCTCAGAGTAGCAAAGGGGACAGGAAGGCTGGCGGTCCACTGTACAGTCAGCAAAAAACTGGTACTGAGAATAAGAAAATGGGTGAAGAGCAGGAAAAAAGGGGGCAGAGTGTTGGTGGAGACTGGTGTTATCATATGTACAAAGCCAATATTGCTTTAGGACTGTGAGATCAAATTCTTTTCAAAAGATATCTTCTTGCCCATTCTCAAGTACCAATGGTGTTGAATTGCCAAGAGCATATTCTGTGTCTACACATTCTTTATCTATACATTGTTTGTGGAACTGTTTGCCATGTAGATTTTGAAAGTGCTTAATTTCAACATTGTTAGCAATGACCACACATCTATTTCCTGGAAACATAAAACACCCTTTTAAACCATTAAAACGCTACAATTTGCTGAAAATCTATTCTTTGGCTTGCTAACATTGAAGGAAAAGAAGCAAGCATTAGAAATGCACACAGTCTTGCCAGCTGCAAGACAATGAAAGAGATATTCCAACCATGCTTTAATTTGTTTCTTTACATGTGTTCATCATATTTCTGGAGTGCTCAAATGTAGCAATTGTATTGAATAAAACATATAAAAATGGGATCCTTAAAGATGTTGCTTATTCAGGAAATGGGAAGTTATAGATTCCAGATCTGGCCTTCTGGTTTCTGCCAGGAACTGCACACTGTAGGTTGGGAAGTTTTGTCTTTTCCAGAAGTTGAAGTTCGTAGAAAAGTTTAAAGGAAAAAAGGAGATAACTTTCAGAATGATTTCTTTTCCTTTCAGGTATTCACTATGGATGCTTGTACATCTCTGTTTGAGATGATCCTGCTGGTATATGCAGAAACCTTGGTGTACTGACAGATGGTTTGGGGAAATTATAAATATGAGAGGGATTTGAGGACGTCTCAAATAGACACAGTGGTTGGGTGAGGATAAGGTTAAATTCAGGGATCCTAGGTCTCCTCCTCAAAAAAAATTCAGAATGAGACTTGTTTTCTTTGTTGCAGAATAAATAGACTGTTAGGGTATTTCTGCTGTGTAGTATTCACAGCTGTGGCAAATGCACGCCCATGTAACTCTATTCTCTGATACAGCCCCACACCTGGTCATTATTTGTTTATTATTTGTTTAAGGGAACAGAAAAACGGGTCTCTACTTCCAGGGAGTGGGGAAAGACACCCCTTCCTATTTTCATAAAGTTCCAGAGGGAGGCCTTCCCCCTGTCTAGGGCTATCGAATCCCAATTTGAGGAGCCCCCACTCCCACCCCCACTATGTCATCAGAGGCTGTGTCCTTGTTTTGTAAGTCACCTTCCTGAGGCAGGGTCACTGTTATTATTCCCAGTTTGCTCATTTTGCACAGTGGATCAATTTTCAATTCCCAGCAACTGAACTTTCCAAATTTTTATATGATGAAACTTAACTCCAATCATATGGGCATAAAAAGCATGCATACCCACCAGAGCATTGTTAGATTTCAGGAAGAAATTTTATTTCACCTTAATGCATGGTCTATTGTAGCCTAATTGTGAAAAGTGCATTGTGTGTGGGCCTCTTTTGCATATTTAAATATGGAAGAATGTGAGAAGTCTCCAGATCATATAATTTTCATTTAGACAAATATCAAGTGCAATGAAGAAAATGCAAGTTTTGCAGTGTGATTTATATATGCTCATATACCCTTCACCTAAGTCTATATGAAATGTAGGCATTTATAGTTACATAATCAGAAGAATAAATTTGAACGTATAGTAAAACAAGACATTCATTTTAAACAGGTTTTAGAAACAGAACTGGGGAAGTTGTCAGGAGTCCTTAGTCACTAATATCATTGGTTGTTTTGCTAGATGGCCACTCAGATGGAGACCTGACAGGCACAGGGTTGAGTTCTGAGTTTGGCCTGATGGATGCAGGAGATGGAGTGATGGCTTCCTGGGGAAGATTGAGATGCAGCAACACAGTCATCCAGGCTGGCCATGAAGCACACGATAAAGCCAGTATGAGAAATTTTTCCTGCCCACGTGAGGCATCCTTATTGTTTTACTTTTAAAAGAAAAACTATTTTACAGTTTGGCTTAGATCATTCATCATAGTGCTTTTCTGTTTCAAATATCTCCCAGCTGTGTTCTGTGTCAAATTTACAAAAGATGTAATCATTATTTCCACAAAATATTGGAAGATTGAGTGGCCATTTGCCCATTGGCACCTCTCACCGCCAATATAACTCCTTTGGGCATGCATTATAGAAGCCACTTTCAGTCCCCAGGTGTGGGAAAGGGGAGTGTTAAAGAATATTCCTTGCTGTGATGGGCAGCTGGTGGTGTTGACTGTCCAGCAGCTTTCCCCCTTGTCCTAACAGAACGTGGCCTTCTAGTTGTAAACCTGTGTCCTACAGTTTGAGTGAAGATGAATCTGTTCTCCCTCCAATCCTGCCCCCAGGGATGTCATGTGACCCAAGCTGGGCCAACCAGAGTCCTCCTAAAGACTTTTCCGTGAGCGTTTTAAGGGAAGACTGGTTCATTCCAATAGTGTTACTAAGCTGGGGGGATATGGGCTGAGAGCTGCTGGCAGCCATTTTTATTAAGCACATGGAGAAAAACGTCCTAAAAACTAAAGCCAAGCAGAGTTGAGCTCAGAGATGGAGAGACACCAAACTCATTACCAAATTTGAGTCTCTAGATCCAGTCATGCTGATTCCAGTAATAAACCCCATTTTATTTTTGTGAGCTAGTAAACTTCCTTTTTTGTTTGATGTCATTTTAGTTGAGTTTCTTCTATTACTTGTCACACCCCCAAAGCCCTCATACACTTGCAGCTTATAAGGGAACAACATAGATGGTCTATATTTACCAGCCTTCCTTATAGCCAAGGTTGTGATAACTGTGACTAGTTCTTGCCAATAGACTGTGAGAAGTGCTAAAAGCTGAGGCCCTGAGGAGATGGTGTGCCTCTTCCAGCTCTCTCTTCGGTTTTGTGGAGTCTGAAATGCCATGTCTCTAATATCACATGGCTAGGTGACAGAGCCTGCATCAGCCTGGGCCCACTTAGATTGTGTAGAACAGAGCCTCTGCCAACCTTTGCTGTGTTAATCCACTAAGATTTCAGGAATAATGTGTTACAGGGATAGGGGCTTATAATAGAAATTAAGTTTAGCCTTGGAACAATTACTGTTTTTCCTTTTTCCCCTGAGTTGGAGGCTAAGATTCGTGTCCATCAATTAGCATGTTATAGTGCTTCCTTCTAGCATAAGAAGTATAGGGAAGAGTTGTCAAAAAGACATAAAAGAGTCAAGAATAGGGAGGCAATGAACCCAGGGCTTCTTCAGTATTGTGCTTAGAGAGAGTCATAGAGATCTTGACTTCAAAGGAAACCAACATTCACGGAATCCAACTGTGGGTCAAGTACTTTGTCTACGTTATTTCATTCCACCCTCACCAAGAAACCATGAGATAATATGATTTTCATTTTATTGACAATGAAACTGAATTCCAGAGATATTAAGCAGAGCCACAGATTCCTGGCTAGAAAGGGACAGCTTTGAACCCTATCTGTCCAGCTGTACATTGTAGTCCAAATTATTCTGGTATTACTATTAATAGTAGTACAAATATTACTTACAGATAATTCTTTCCAGATTCATTCAAAATACAGGTCTTTTTCACCCACCCTTAACACAGAGAAAGCAAGATCCAGCCATGTCTGGTCTGGGTCTTTGGGGTGAAGCACACCAGGGTTGTAGGATCAATATGCACTCCTTCCAGTGCCCTGACACCCAATTCCCCTGTCCCTGGATTCCCCTGTGCCGGTCTTTTTCTTCAACACCCAATCTGGGACACTGCCCTTCTTAGCTTAATCAGTTTTGTTCTTGGGCACACAGCCAATTCAGGTTCCATAATCCCTTGTTTGCAGCTCCTCATATTCTCTAGGTTATTTCTCTGTGCCTTGACAAATTTCCTGAATTGTTAGTCACCACTTCAAACTAATTTGTCACCCAATGTACTCCCTTTAGACTAACCTACAAGTTCCCTAATCTAGATCCAATTATTTTTTTCTTCACTTATGAAAGACTGCCCCATTATTCTTATCTCTCTGAAACACTAGCATTCTAAAAATATATATATAAGTGATCAGCTTCTGGGTTCCCATTAAATAGGATTTAAATTTCAATTCACAGTAATTTGGTAAAGGAGATTATTCCTTCTCAAACTTCTGACTTATCTTTGACTCAAAAAGTGTCTCTTACTCAAAATCCCATGCATTTATGACAAATACACATTTGCTATCCAAAATGTAAAATATAGAGTTAAAGAGAAACTGGTTGTTGCAGGATTCCCCCAAACTAGACACCAAATGCAAGAATATACCTGGGAGTTTGAAAGAGAGTCAGTGGGCCTCCAATAATATATAATTAGGAGAAACTCTACTGCTTCATTGCTGTACGTTAAAAATAAAACAAAACCTTGTCGATGATTACATAACTTTTCCAAAAGAAAATCTGGGGAAGAGACTGGGATTAATTTTCTGAATTCTCAGAAAAGGACACCAGTGATCATGAGCTGTCAGGACATTCATGCCTTCAGGCTTAAGCAAAGTAACTGTGCTGTCGCACAGTTAGGGCTCCTTCTGGAATATCACTTAGGTCAGTATTTACAAGGGCTAAGGCTGCAGATGATGAGCCAAATCTGGCCTTTTTCCCACCAGTGATTAAAATAATACATAAAAGCCCATTTAGTACATCTCTGTGAATATCCTATTGTCATGAACTCATCCCCGAGACAGTGAATTTTATAAGCCTTAATGGGTTTTAGTCAACAAACACCCATTTAGTAGTCAGACAACTTTTGCCACTGACACCTGCCAGTTTATAGTCTAAGAAAAAAATCACTGAGCTTATAGAGTTGTAATTTTGAAAATAAATATGGCTCATTGTATCTTTCTGACTGCTCTACACTATCAATCTAGAAAACCTCTGAAGCTTTTTGGGGGAAAAATTGTTTTTGATCAAAATCAAACACTGTACTTTGCCAGTTAACAATGGGTTCTTTTCTGCCTTGAGTTCTTAATAATTTTATTGAAATTGGAAAGTAGGCAGAGGTCCCTGCCATCTTAACCTAAGCACATATCTTAGCATTGGAAGGTTCCTAAATAAACTACATGAGAGAAACGGACCAGGTTTCTAATTCATTTGCAGCCCGACATTCTCTGGTCATCTGCCTCCGGCCATTGCACCTCTTCTGGTTTCTGCTTCCACTGTTAAACACTGTTGTTAGAACCCGAGTTTCTGGAAGGTACTATCCTATTTTGTAACATTCTGGCCCTGTAGAATGATTCCCTTTCTGCAATCAGATGGGATATCATGGTTTTTCCTGCACAGCTTTCTTCTGATGTCTCGAGCAAGCGAACTCCTATTCAGCTTTCAAATCCCAGCTCAAACACTGGTTCTTCTCTGGTCTTCAGTAGAGTTAAGACGTCTTCTCCAAGTTTACATGTACTTTATAAAGAGGCCACTCTTCATACTCTAATATATGCTACATTGCACAGGATAACAGTCCTCCAAAGATGTCCATGCTGTAATCCCCAGAACCTGTGAGTGTGTTGCCTAACATGGCAAAAGGGAATTTGTAAATATAATTAAGTTATTCATCTATGGGGCAGGGTGATTATTCAGGATTATTCAGGTGGAACCAGTTCAATCACAGGGTTTTATGAGAGGGAGGTGTAAGAAGGGCAACATGGGAAAAGATCTGATGTTAGAACGAGGCAATTTGAAGATGAAGGAAGGGGCTATGATCCATGGGATGTAGGCCTCTAGAAGCCGGGAAAGTAAAAAAATAAAATAAAAAACCAAAAAAAAACCACCCCAGATTCTCCTCTGACACCTCCAGGAAGCACACAGCTCAGTCAACACCTTAATTTTTTTAAATTAATTAATTGATTAATTTAAATTTAAACGTTATTGTATTGTTTCCATTACCATTTAGTCCCCTTAGCAATCCCCAGCAATCACCACACTGTTTTCCATGTCCACGAGTCCTCTTTCCTTTTTGCTCAGTCCCTCCACCCCCTAGCCTCCCTCAGCCTTAGCTGTCCTCCTGCTCTCCATCTATGACCCTGTCCCCATTTTCCTTGTTAGTTCATTTTGTTTATTAGATTCCATATATGAGCGAGGTCATATGGTACTTGTCTTTCTCTGACTGGCTTATTTCACTTAGCATAATGTTCTCCAGGTCCATCCATACTGTTGCAAAGGGTAAAATTTTCTTCTTTTCTATGGTCAAGTAGTATTCCATTGTGCAAATGTCTCATAGCTGTTTTATCCACTCATCTACTGATGGACACTTGGGCTGCTTCCATATCTTGGTGACTGTAAATAATGCTGCAATGAACACGGGAGTGCTTATGTTCTTTCAAACTAGTGTTTTGGGTTCTAAGACCTTAATTTTAGACTTATGACTTCCAGAACTGTAGGAGAATAAATTGGTGTTGCTTTAAGCCATTAAGTTTGCTGTCATTTGTTACAGCAGCAATTGGAAACCAAAACAGAAACTGTGATATATAATATAGTATAGTATAACTATTTATTTGTCTGACTTGCTTCTTACTAGCCAATGAACTTCTTGAGGTCAAGGACCATATATTTTTATCTTTATATTTTCAATTCATAGAGTAGTCCTTGGTACATAGTATATTGTGAAAGATATTTATGGCATGAATGAATGAATGAATGAATGAGTCTTGTTTTACAAAGATAATGTGAGAATTTAGGGGATAAATGACATGCCCAGGGCTTCACAGTAATAGGAATCCTGCCCAAATATTGTGCTTTCTCTGGAATGTAGTATTTTTTGTGATTAACGTTTTCACTGAGAGTGCAACACCAGAAGATTTAAGTGTTGTCATTATCACTTCATCTGAAACCACACTATGCAAATCTAGATTCCTGTAGAGACTAGCTCTTATTTATTTATTTTTAAAGATAATTCTTGTGATTCCATAGGGGGGGAAACCATTCAAGCCTTGGCAGAGTACATTATATTATACAGTTTTACTTGGATCTCTTTCAATGATTCCAATTTAATGCTAAGTAGTCCAGATTTTGAGTAGTAAAAATATTATGTGCACTTCATCTGTTTGTTTAAAATGAGTGCTCTAAACAAAATCTACATTTTGCTGAAAGTTACTAGTGTGAGTGGGTGTGAATGTGTGTATTTACACAACACAGAGTGGAAAGGGATTGGGTGGGGGAGGGGAGGCCGAAAGGACCACCCACCTTGCATCCTTCCCAGAGTAAAGGTGCAGCTGAATTCCCACTGGCTTCTCCTGAGGGTTCCATGCAGGCTATGGCAGGAAAAAGAACACATCTTTGAGCACAAGGCCTTGGAAGAAAGCACAAATGTGACTGCCATTTAAACTGCAGATGGTCAGGGTTGTCTCGATCTTTGTGTGAACAGCTGCTTGTTGTCCTCTCATTCTTCCAGGAGAGTTTGTTCTGTTGTTGGCAAGTTCCTTCATCCAAAATGTATTCCTATTTGAAAAGGAGAGTTGGGTTAAGGTCAAAATGTAAGAAGAGTTCGAATATTTTAAAGCAAGTGTCACTGAGAGAGAAGTCTGCAAATGTCCATTACAGGGAAGCACATTAATTCAAATGGTTAGATCCTGCCCTGATTGTTCAAAAACTTACTATGTTAGACGTTCAAATTCTGCTTTTCATCAGAAAATCTATATTTAAATTTTCATTTATATTTGCATCTAGCAAATCTTTAGGAAAAATCGATACTCAAGTTTTTTTTTTTTAATGCTTCCTCCTCAAAGGTAAGACAAAAGAAGAAGAAAATTTAGTATGTTCCCACAACTGAAATTTCAGTTTTACTGAGGGGATATTACCCACATCAGTGAAAAATTAGTGCGCAAGGCACACACATTACATACTTTTATTGAAAAGATATACCAAAAATATTCAATAATTTTGGGAACAAAAATATACGCATTCTTTTAGCAGCCTGTCACAACCACTTTTATTTGAATATTTCTTTCTTGCCATATGTGGTCGGTCATGAACAAGAAAGCAATATGCAGAAACAGTATGTTTCTTTTTTTAAGGTATATTTTATTGGTTATGTTATTAAAATTGTCCCAGTTTTTCCACTTTTGCCCCCCTCTGCCTGGGACTCCCCTTCCCTCCAGCAACTCCCCGCTTAGTTGATGTCCATGGGTCATGCATACTTGTTTTCTGGTGTCTCCATTCCCATGCTATTCTTAACACCCCCCTGTCTATTTTGTACCTACCAACTATGCTTTTTAACCCCTGCACTTTTGTCCCCATTGTGTCCTTTCCCCTTCCCATCTGATAATCTTCCAAATGATCTCCATATCTATGATTCTGTTCCTGTTCTGGTTGTTTGCTTAGTTTTTGTTGTTTTTGTTGTTTAGATTCAGTTGTTGATAGATGTGAATTTGTAGCCTTTTTAATGTTCATAGGTTTGATCTTCTTTTCCTTAAATAAGTCCCTTTAACATTTCATGTAGTAATGGCTTGATGATGATGAACTCCTTTAGCTTTACCTTGTCAGGGAAGCACTTTATCTGTCCTTCCATTCTAAATGATGACTTTGCTGGATAGAGTAATCTAGGTTGTAGGTCCTTGCTTTTCATCACTTTGAAAATGTCTTGCCAATCTCTTCTAGCTGCAAAGTTTCTTTTGAGAAATCAGCTGATAGCCTTGTGGGTAATCCTTTGTAGATAACTCTGCTTTTCTATTGCCCCTTTTAAGATTCTCTCTTTATCTTTCATCTTTGGCATTTTAATTATGATTTTTCTTGGTGTGGTCCTCTTTGGTTCCAACTTGTTTGGTACTCTCTGTGCTTCCTGGACTTGTATGTCTATTTCTTTCACCAAATTAGGGAAGTTTTCTTTCATTGTTTTTTCAAATAATATTTCAATTTCTTGCTCTTTCTCTTCTCTTTGCATCCCTATGATTCAGAAGTTAACATATTTGGAGATGCCCCAGAGTCTTTTTATACTATCCTCATTTGTTGGAATTCCTGTTTTTTCTTTCTGTTCTGGTCGAATGTTTATTTCTTCCTTATGTTCCAAATCATTGTTTTCAACCCCAGCCTCCTTCCCTTCACTGTTAGTTCCTTGTAGATCTTTCTACCTGCCACATGTGAGTATGAGGCAGCCTGTGCCCATTCGCTGCTGCCTCTCCATGCCACACTGCATCTCCTCGCCCCTCCCCCACATCTCCACCGCTCCACCCCTCCTACTCACCTGGATGAATGTGGCGTCTTCATATCCTTGATTGTCAGATTTCCAAACAGTTCAGTTTTCTGACAGTTCTGGGTGTTATTTGTTTTAAGATTTAGTTATAATTCTTTTTGTGGTTGTGTGAGGAGGTAAAGCATGTCTACCTATGCCTCCATCTTGACTGGAAGTGAAACTCCCAATCTAATGTGGGACTCTAACCTGCTGTGATCATATTATACTGTTTGATTTTTTTCACAGTCCTTATTTCAATATGAAATTCTTTTCCCCCATTTATTTGTTTGCTTGTGTATTCTCTTCTAGCCCACATTAGAAAATAAACTACATAAGAGCAGGAAGCTTATCTGCTTTTCCAGCTGCACCCCAAGTGCCCAGAACTGGACCTTGTATGTAGTGAGATCTTTTATACTTGGGACTGAATTAACAAAGTATAAGCAATCAGTCTTTTGTCTAAATTATGATGAACATGACTCAGAAAAAACACAAAACAAAATTGAAAATGACTAAAAACTGCATACAGTAAAATTTATTGCAAAAAAATTGACTAAAGAATCAATCTTATTGGGTAACATTGAAAATTCAAAACTTTATCTGTGAAAAAATATACTTGGTCAAAATAATCAGCACAAATAAAACAGACAATGGCTAAAACTGAATATGGAAAAATTTGCCCTTGACTAAAAAGTGACTGAAGGACCAAATATTCTAAACAAAATTTATATCTATAAAATTTAACCTTGGACAATTATACTTGATTCAAGTAAGGGTCATAAAAGAAAACTCATAAGAGAAGAAAATATAATCAGTAACATTTGATATGTATGCGGAGGGAAAAACCCTGAAGGATAAATCAAATCTTCAACATAAAATTCATGAGAAAGAATTGATTTTGAGAAAAGTAATTTTAGTTAAATGAAAATGGAAAAAATAGAAACTGTTTAAATGGTTTATATAGACAAATTGATCAAATAATAAAATTGGTTCAATGTAGTTTAATTCAAAAAATCTTTATTGGCAATGGTGATATAATTGTGATTAAAATGATTGTGTTCATAAATACTGAATCGATATATTCTCATGATCAAAATAGTGGGATAACAACTTCCTACAATCTGGCTATATATATATATATATACTTATATATATATATTTATATATACACTTTAGAGCAAAATAAATAAGAAACCACTAAATTGTGATTTGTAAACAACAGACCAGTGTGTAGTGCACTAAGAATAAAAAAAATTGGTATACGTTCTCATGGGAGTCTCTTCAGAAAGTGGGCAGCCACTGATCAGCTAGCCAGCCTTGGGAAAGTTGCTCAGCTCCTCTGGGTCTTTGACATATTCAACAAGAGTGTGAACTTCCCATTTGGACTAAAATCAACGACAGAGAGCTGATAAAAGAAAAGTGTGTATACTGAGGAGGGAAGCAGAAGCAGTGAGTAACAGATATTATGGGCTCACCCTTAGGGGCTACATTATTTAGGGAATAAGAAGATGACAAATCACTGGAAAAAGAGGCAAAGATGTTACAAATAAATAAGAGAATAGAATGGTGCAATATGTAAGGGCCTGATGATCTGAGCATATTTAAAAGCAGACAATCAAATATTATTGGGAGATAATGTCAAGAGCAGAAAGAAGGCTCTCGAATTTGTCTAGAAGGCCTACTTTGAAATGAAACCATTGGTGTTGAGGCATCATACCTATACCTCAAGGTGGTCACTGAGAACAAGAGAATACTAGGAGTGTGAAGGGGAAGCCGGTTGGTTAGAGCTTTTTAGTTTCCAGTGACAGTAACTGAACTTGAACAAGCATAGACAGTAGGGTGACTTTATTGGCTCACCTGTTCAAACTGTAGGTGGGGCATAGGTGTGGTAACTTCAGGGTTGGGCATAATCAGGGACTGGAATTCTGCAGGGACTATTTTCTTATTCCATCTCTGCTTTTCTTTGAGTTTTGGCTTCATTTTCTCCTACTGCAGACTATTTTCATAGGCAGAAAAATTGTGGCTGGGAGATTCTACAGAGCAGCTTTGCCACCAAAGAAATATCATTACTTCCAAAAATAAAAATCCTTGGGCAGGATAGCCAGTTATTCTTGTCAATGAGATCAGACTATGTAGGAAGACTCTCCAACAGAAAGAAGATTCCCAGAATATGGAAGAGATGCGGGACAGACTAAATGATATGTCCACTGCAGTCAGTTAGGAAACATAAATGGTTTTAAGATTGAAAAAGAAGAAAAAAATGTCTAAAAGTAGAGAGAAAAAGATGAAATTAAGAAGGAGAAAAGACAAAAACAAAGGAGAGATGGAAGAAAAAGATAGGAACACCAAAGTTGATACCCCCGAAGTGAAAAATTGACTAAAATGGGGCCTTGAGTTCACAAGTAGCTTAGTCTTCTTTGTCTACTAGGTTTCAGTCCTTTTTTGATTTCTCTAACTTGTACTGTTTTAGTTTGGTGATCCCACTGACTAGTCCTCCGGCTTCACCTCCTGATCAGAGTTTATCTTCTCCCCTTCTGTTCTGACTTCCAGTGGCTCCCTTGGCCCTGCACATCTGGGAAGTTCCCAGAGCCTTGCACTCTGCCTCCTCCCCAGCTTGGGACTAGGAAGGCTGGGCAACAGACAGCCGGGTCTCTCAACACCCAGGAAGGGATGGGGTCAGGAGCACAGATGGAGAAGTCAGCTTGCAAAGGAGGGGGAGTGGGCATTTTTCATTTAGACAAACTAGCAGGAAGAAATAAATGGATCCACTTATGCAAAGATGGATTTGGGAAAAGAAGGAGACAGGTTCAAGTAAAGGAAAAGGTGAATTGGGGGTGGGTGGCCTCAATCTCTTCAGAAAAGTAGAGGTCGAGGTCATTTACTGCTAAGAAAGATAGAAAATGTAGGTGTGCAGGAGTGTATCAGTTTCCCAAGGCTGCAACAAATTACATACTATAAACCAGGTAGATTCAAACAACAAATTTATTCTCTCATGGTTCTGGGGGCCAGAGGTCTGAATCAAGTGTGGTTAGGGCTGCATCTCCTCCGAAGGCTCTAGGGGAGAACCCATCCTCACCTCTTCCAGCTTTCGGGGCCTATTGGCATCCCTTGCTTGTTGTGGTATTATTTCAGTCTCAGCCTCTGTCTTCACATGGCCTTCTTCATGCTGTGTGTGTTCGGTCTCCCTCTGTCACACTTGACATTGAATTCAGGGCCCACTGGATTATCTAGGATGATCTCATCTCAAGATCTTTAATTTAATTACACATCTCCCCAAATAAGGTAACATTTGCAGAGTCCAGGATTAGAGGTGTGCATATCTTTTTGAGAACTCCAATTCAATCCATTAAGAGAGGAAAAGGTTTGGATTAGCTGATATGGAAAGACAGCCTTAGAGTATGAAATAGGAGAATATATATAATTACTAAAAAGGGATGATGTCCAAGTCAGAGTTGGACACACAAATGTTTCAGAGGCCAGGACTGCACGGCTTGCCAGCAGCTTTTGGCGGCTGGGAAGCAGGAGCCCAGCAAGCAGACCGCAGAGGTAACTCACAGCAGGGTGTTTACAGGTGGGCTTAACAGAGGGTTAAGGACATGAAAGATCTGCCCTTTCCCTCTTCCAGCTGCAAAACATGACATGTCTTTTATTTGAGTGAATAATACACATTAAATCGTCTTGTAAACTGTAAATCATTTAACCAAATAAAGAGGTATAATTTCTTTTTTAAAAAGATTTTATTTATTTAATTTTAGAGAGAGGGGAAGGGAGGGAGAAGAGAGGAACAGTCAATCGACTGCCCCTCACAAGCCCCCAAATGGGGACTTGGCCCGCAACCCAGACATGTGCCCTGACTGGGAATCGAACCAGTGACCTTTCAGTTCTCAGGCTGGTACTCAATCTATTGAGCCACACTGGCCAGGGCGAGGTATAATTTCTATTTGTTCCCCTCACCTGTCCTTATACCTTATCCTTATATCCCAGATATATTCTTACTATGCAACTCTACTTTCCTTCCTATTCTCTCCCAAATCCCACATACATACAACTTTAAACAAAATCTCTTTTTCAGTGTATCCAAACTTTGTTTCCATGAATGATGCCTGCAACAACCATAGGACTGAGCACACTAGTCACTGATAAATACTCCCAACCTCTCCTCACTCTCTGACACCCTAGTGGTGGAGTAGCTGTCTATATCACAAGGTTTTTAAAAAAAATATTATAGAATTTTCATTTATTGATGGGACCAGAAATATCTCAAAAACCAAGCCCGCAGGTCATATTTCCAGGGCAACGCTCCACCTCATCCTGGAAGGGTTGCTGGGAAGTGAAAAAGCACAGGTTAATTCACAAGCTGCTAGATCTGTGATTTTTAAAGTTCATTTTTCCTCTTTATCTTTTTCTGTCTTCTTTTTAAAAAGCAGCAGAGCTCTCTCCTCAAATAAAAATTTATATCAAACAGATAAAAGTAGAGCTGTCATGGTTTGCAGTGGGGGAGGGGAACTGAGAACTGCCTCCTCCTGCTTCCCCAGCCCCTCCCGTCTCTCCCCACAGGCCCCTCCTCTGATGTCCCCAGAGTGCTTCTAAGGGACGATTTCTGAGCAGCTGCACTACACAAGTGTGGAGTAGGTTTAAATGTGCAGAGAACAGAAGAGTCTTCTGGTCCAGAGAAGTTCAATATCTTGTCCATGTTACATCTGATTCAGACTGAGTCTCCATAAATTAATATTACTTAAATATTGAAATTGCCAAATATTTACATTATAAGAGACGTTAGATAACATCTAGGCCAATTTTATTCTTTTGGGTCAGTTCTGGGATGATTCAGCAATAGCTAACTCAAGTTCAACTGCTCTTCCCAACAGGAGCATACAACTTCTTTGTTCTCTCTGTGAACTTTGCAAGAACACCATTAAAGAATAGCCGATATAGAAGTTTCCAGGATAAATGGTTCCATATTCACTAGGGTTGACACCTTACCGTTTTTGAGAATGCTTACATGCTTAAGTAAGGCCTTTGAAGAAAAGGTGTCAGGCCAGGCTCCATTCCACACTGGGCCCACATCTCCATCAAACCACCTTCCAAAGAGCAGCCTTGTCTTCTTCCCCACCTCTCTCTTCAAGACTTTTTTTCTTCTTTTACAAAACTTCTTTCTTCTAATCTGAGGATATTACGCCTATTTATTTCTTAGTCATCTGACATGCCCAAGATAGCACAATCCTTGCAAGATCTGTTTTTACTGCATTCCAGTTGGCGATTCTCCCTGCTTGAATAAATCCGCACACATTAAAAGTTTTAATAGAGGAATGAGGATTGCAAGTAGGTGTTAATAGGGCAGGCCTCCAAAATGAGCCAAGTACAAAGGTATTTGGCAGAAGAAAAATAGTTCACCAACTTGAAATTGCAAGTTAAATAGCCAATGAAGTTAGATTCAAATGCCACTATTTGAGAAAGGCATTCAGTAAAGTCCCTTAATACAAATCAATAAATACTAATCCAGTACCTCCTACATGAAAGAAATTGCGCCAAGCTCAGTTACCGGGGGAGGTGAGGATGGGAACACAACAGTAAGTGAGACAATTTCTTTTTGTAAGGAAATGACCATATTGCTCCAAGGATTAGTCAATGAACTATAATGCAACACTAGGAAATTATTTAAGATAGATTTTGAATCATGAGGAGCAGTCCATCTGGATGTGAAGAAATGTAGCTATTAGTGAGAATGGAAGGAAGAGAAGATATTCAAAATTTGTTGCAAAGGCAAACTATATGTAATGTGTGTGTGTGACTGGCCACAGGAAGTGAGGGAGAAAGATAAATCAAAGATAATGGTGTGGTTTAAAGCCTATATTAGGGAGAGAGTAGAGTGTCATCAGAAAGGGAGGCAAGCATAGCTATAAAATGAGACATTTTGCTTTGGGTGGAAAAGGTTCAGGTGTTAAGAGATCAATACAGGTGCAGATACTGATAATCAAAAAATCAGAAAAATGGGGTCTTGAGTTCACCCAAAATCATGTCATACAATTGTTACAGGGTGCAGCCAAGAAATGGGCCCAAACAAGGATTTGTAGTAGGGTCCAGAACTCAAGGTATCCAGGAAATATTAGAAATATGTATATAGAGTGTCCTCACCCCCACAAGTCTGAACTGGGGTGGGGGATGGGACTCCTGGAGCAGGGCCATTCAGAGCTGTTGGGTATGGCAGCAGCTTTGCAACTAGCCTCTGGCATGGTTATTTAACATATCTATAACCTTTAACTGGTTGTATAGATATGTTCAATAGCTGTGGCCATGCTTTGAGCCAGGGGGATGGAGGAGATTTCCAACCAGGATGTAGCCAAGAGGCAACTCCCCTAGACACAGCGCCTGCGTGAAAACTTGGAGATGGTTGGCTCTGGGCCATGGGGTCACCCCTGCCCACAGCTAACATGGCAGCCCAGAAAAACTAGAGGAATATGAAGTGCTGGCAGGTGTAGCCAATTGAAGGAGGAGTTGGAAATGGGGCTGCAGAGGAAGATCGGCGAGGGGGATTTAAACCCAGACACAGCAGCCATATCTCTCTCTCTTGGACCACAAGGCTGAGGAGTGGGGACCCCTCAGCCTGAGAGACAGAGGCAGGACCATATGGCTTTGTGTGCCTTCCTTTGCCACGCGGCCTAGGAAGCAGGAGACACTTTGCCTGGAAGAAAAGGGGTGAAAGAACTTTTGCTGGTGGGCCATGAGAAGGTGCCGCATGGTTTTGGAGTAACATGCTTTTGGATTAACATGCTTTTGGAGTAACTGGAGGTTTTTTTTTGGATTAACTGGAGTTTTCTGGATTAACTGGAGATCGCGGTGGCGACACATCGGATGGTGCCAGAACTGAGAATCTGCCTGAATCACGCACGCTTCTACTTCTCCTATGGTACCCTGGACTGGGAAAGGGGGGGAAGGAAGGACTGTGGGTGTTTGTGGGTATTCTAGAGAACTTTAGTATTTTAAAGGAGACCTTAAGTCATTATTCCAAGCCTGTATAACTTGTAAATAAGTAATTCTTTTCCTTTTCACAAGTCTCTGGCGTTGAGAGATGTCTTTCCATTGGTGGTGAGCATTAACGAACCTGGAGCAGAGTTGGGGCATCGTTGGGTGCTCCGTCGCCCCCTTGCTCTGTAACACAATGACTCCTCAGAAAGAAAATGAAATCCTCAGAAAACAAAAGACAAAACAACACAAGAACAAAAGTAAAACAAGGATAGAGACAGAAAAGGAGAGGGGATAAAGCACTGGGAAAAGAAATAGTTTTAAGAGAAAACATGAAAGTATCCATGGCTTCAAAAAGGAGGAGGAGGAAGAAGACTGACATGTTATTGGAATTGGTAATTAGCAGGCCACTGGGGACTTCCGTGAGAGCTGTTTCAAGAGGATGGTGGTTTGTCCTTACTTCATTGCCCCTGTTTATTCATAGCTTCTGCTTCTGCATCACTTGAATTTGCAATAACTTTAACTTCATCTCATGGCTTCTCTTTATACTTTTCTGTTCCCTCTGTTAATTGCTTCCTTATTTCCTCAGGCTTTTCCAATTCAAATACCTCACAGTGAGAATTCACTAGTTTTAGAAGTTCGTCTTGGTCATGTGCAGGCATTACAAGTTGTCCGTCGTCCTGAGGATTAGTGCCCTTGGGTTCGGTGCTCTTCTGCTCCAGATGTCAGTAACCAGGGAATGGCACCTGTCACCAGTGTAGGGCGGACCCTTCAGCAGGAGCTGGGGTGAAGTCAGCACCAAAGGTGACGTGTCTAGTGCATTATGTCCATAATATAACACTCTGTGTCAAAAAGGTAAAGCTTTAAACTCTAAATAGTTCTTGAAATCTTTAATAGTACCTACCAGGAAAGAAAAGTTCTCTTTACACCAGCATGTAATCAGTTCATAGGTCAATATTAACACCTTAGTTTGCATAGCACTTTAAACTTTTCAAACACCTCTGTAAAACATTATTCTAAAGGGGTTCCAGAGACAGAACAGTATGTATAGACATACGCTACGAATGTAAATGAATTAATAAAAGTATATGATGATTATGTCTAAAAATTCCCCATAACAAATTGTCACAGTTTTAGGTGCTTACCAAACAACAACTTCCTTCTCTATTTTCAACTCCTCTAGTAATTGTGCAGGTGAGTGACAGCAATGATTAATTTGGAGATCCAAAGAATTTGCCTTTCCACGTTCCATTGTTACTACAGAAATTGACGTTAGGTCATAACGACCTATGGCCTTTCCTCTGGATTTGGTGTCTTAGACATAATGTTGAAAGTGGGCAGAAATCCCAGACCCATGCAAAAAAATTAATCCAGTTCAAAGCATAGCAGATCTTCTGAGGTTCACAGTAGCAGTGAGAAAACTGAGGCATCATGAATTAATTGAGGTCATATCACTGCTTATGGGCAGCAGCTGGACAAAAATTTCTATCTCCTAAGTCTCAGCCTGCTAAATACTCTTCCCAATACTCCATCATTGAATAAGTAATGTGATATTAGAAGATGGATCAAGAAGAATGGAAAAAAAGAAATATTTTAAATTCTGACCCACCCCATCTTCTTCATTTTATTAAATGTTACCACTCTCTACCCAATTACTTCAGCCGGAAATATTTTCTTTTTTCTCCACCCATCCACCAACTATATCCAATCACTAGTGAAACTTGGCTTCTAGTTTCATTTAGAGTAAAATCTGAATACCCTACTCAGGCTCTGCATGGTCTTGGCAACTATACTAAGATCACTCTCTCTCCCTCCCACTGACAACTCCAAGCACAACAGTCTTCTGACAGCTCCTAGGACGTGCCAAATGCATCCTGCCCCACGACCATCATGCCGTTCCTCCCATCTGCCTAGACTGTGCTTCCCCGCTCCTTTCCTGTCTGGCTCCTACTCAACTGTCGACTCTCACCCTCATGGAAGGCCAGTTGGTGACAACTCAATTCAAGTAGCCACTTACTCCTTGCCCCACCCCAAGTATTCTTTACTACATGACTCTCTTTCTTTCTTTCCTAGAGACCATCACAATCTATATACATTTTAAATGTATGTAGTTACTTAAGTCTTTCTTCCGCACTGTATTAGAACCTCCACGAGAGCAGGAATCTTATTTGTGTTATTTTTCCAGTGCAGCCTCAGGGCCAGGCCCAATGCCTGGCATACAGCTCGTCTTGTCAGTTCTACCTCTGCAATACATCTAAGTGCACACTCTCCCTTCCCTATCTCACTGTCACCATCCAGTGTCTTTTCCTTGGACGAATGCAATAGCTTTCCCATTGACCTTTCTGCTTCAGCTCTAGCCCAGCGCTTAATAAATATTTGTGATGGAATACGTAAACATATTGTTGTGGGAAGAATAATATCTAAAAGAGATGGAAATCCAGACCCTGTAGGAAAATTGCTTAGTTTTTTCCAAGCCCTGAAGGAATAGCAAACAGTTCTTACCAGCTTTTGCTACTGAGTAAGTAACATGAGGCATTTTATACAAGTTCAGGCACAACTCAGCTGAGAAGCAGCGTTGAAAACAGAGAGTATTCCATTTTTCTATCTGTGACTTACTTTTCTAGTCGTACATACAGGGCTTCTAGGCTCCAAAATAGAAAGCATACAAAACAAACAAACAAAACCCCAAACGCTCAGTACTTCAACCATGAACACCACAAGAGAAATAAGAACTTAAAAAGGCCTCCACAGTCCTAACCCTGACCCTGACCGCATCAGAAAAAATAATCTGGAGACTTTTATAACATTTACACCTATGAAGTTGGGGGGTTATAGATCCTAGACAGAAAATAGGAGAACAGTTAACTAAAAAGATAGCTCAAAACCTTTCATTACAGCTTTAAATTAGTGATAAAAGAATTATAGCTCCTGAAACCACTTCCCCATTGTCAGCCCCGGAAACAGCTTCTTTGCTAAGAGGGGAGAGAGAGGAACAAAGGAAGTATGCAATCCCTCAGGATGCCGTTTCAATCATGCCAGGCCTGCTCTACAGTCTGAACTTGAATTCCACCAATTTCTAAACACCCCAGGCACTATCCATAATACATGCTTGCATGGAAAGTGCAAACGTGTGTACATATGGACTGTGGCAGCTGGTTGTGTTGGAGGCTGAGGGTGCTTGAAACTGGTGAAGCCAGGGTAAGGAGCACCTGCTACTTGCCTCATTTGAAGTGACTTGGAGGGAAAAATCATCCTGAAGTGACAGAAACAATTATGTAAGTTTGTCTAGAACTGACAAAAAAATGCATTGGACTGGCACAAAGCAATTAAGGCTGCTCTCTTCCACGCTGGCACCAGGCAATCACCCCAGGTTAAAAATTCAACAGATATCATAGTGAAGGTTAGTATCATCTCGATAGTGCGTTTCTTTTCTTCATTCCTCACCACCTCCCATGTTAATTCAATGAGGTTCTGTGACGCAGCCTCTGGGGCTCAAATGCATCCTGAGGGAATATTCTAGATATCACCGGTTAGTTTCATTTTGGTCTCTCCCCATCCCCCATGTAGATTTGTAGGCTGGTGTTGACCTGAAATCCATCCTCGTGGTGAAACCTCAGAGCTTAATCCACTAAGTCGGTCTGGCTTTGAGCCCCAGAGAAAATGGGATTTCTATAAAATGTTCACTTTAAAGAGAGATTTGCTCCCTTCACAGCTCCTTTTCTGTGTCACACACCATTAACTCACAAAATGCTGGCCATCGTCTGAAGCAGAGGCTCAGGCTGGTCATGCATGAAAGGGCAGACTCCCGCATTTGCTGTGTATCCTAATGAGCTCCATTCGGTTCACGTGTGCTGGGGCTTCTCTGCCTTAGAATCTGTATCACAAAACATACCAGTTCACTCACTTTCGTGCCTCCCCTGAGTATCATAACTTGACACAGTGACAAAAACATGGAGATGCCATTGTGACTTTGACACCCCGCCACTTGCCCCTGTTACAGAAGCTTCAGGATGGATCCCCTCCCAGCTGAGCACAAGTGCACATGCGGAGCCAGGAACCCATGCATTCTTCACTGGGAGTCTATGCAATGTGTCTAAATCCCAAAACCCATTTCAGAAACACCACTGACTAGACATCGCTGGACCCCTGCTTGCCACATGGAGAGCATGTGGTCATTTTCTGTTCATTACCTTCCCCATTCATTCTCCACTGTGCTCTGTCCTCCCTTGTGCCCCAGCAGAGTGACTCCTGGTGGGTGGCATCACCCAGGCTCCTAGCCAATCAGCTTCTTCTTGGGGGATGCCCTGGCTGGAGGTCAGAGGTGGGGGAAGAGCCAGATCAGGGTAGTTCTTCCCTCTCTCCCTCTCGGCTTTAGTGTTCAGTCTCTTGGAGTAGCTGTGTCCCTTCAGAACCAAAAATACTCACCCGGAGATCCTTCTTCCTAGGTTTCATTTCTTAGGTCTTACACCACTATTTCCTTTCTCTGCTGCTTCAGTCCTAGGTATGTCTCACCCTTAGTCTGTGGTTGCCTCACCATCCTTTAATTGATCCTTAATTCTGCCAACACCTATGCAAATAGTCCCTCCTTTAAGGGCTCTTCATTTGAACCTCTGTGTTACTTCTCTTTGTCCCTGGTGCAGGTAGAAACACCTGCCTGGCGGAGAGGCTCATCCCAGCTCTCAGAACTCTAGTTTTCACACTCAGACATCTCTGCGTCAAGTCACTCTTGCTACTGGAGTGGTTTGTCCTTGAGCCTTTGCCCTAATAAAACATTTCTACTTTCTTCTGAGATCAGGCTGTGGCCCCATTTAGCTAACTAGATGTGTTTCTTATGACCAAAGACCGGGTTCCTGGCCTAGATACCCTGTGTGGTACCCCAGACTTTCTAGAGTTTTAATCCCACTTTCATCTCGAAAACTTCCCTTGCTCCAAATCATGACACCTGTATTCCTGTTGAAAACTCTTCTTCTCATTAAGCTCACCTAATTAGATATCTAAATAGTACTTGCCCTTTGTTGCCCTTCTGCTGTGCTTTATTTACTATTGATTGCATATCCACAAAGACAATTGCTTGCCATGTCAGCCAGGACAATCACCTATTGTGTTTTTCCCCACATTCTCCAGATTGCATGTATACTCTGTGTCAGGGACCTGCATACTCAAGTTCATCTCCCAGGACCAGGTGTCTCCCCCACCCCATGTGTTTCATCTTGCTCGTGCTTATCTATACATCTCTAAAGACAACTGCCTGCCAGGATGACCACCTTCTCTTTTCCCCCCCATATTTTCCAGATACCATGTCCTACCTGCTATTCAATCAATTAATGACAGCTCACTACAATCTAATTAATCAATAGCCACCCACTTTACTGAACCCTTATCTGAGTGTTGACCAATCAGCAACAGTCTAATACTTTAGAGGGTCAGCCAATTAGCTGTGGAGTCACTGTAGTGACAGTTCTGAAACCTAACCAATCAACAAGTCTTGCTTCCCAAACACACTTTTAAGTTTGATGTCAACCAACTATTGCTTCTGTCACCAACATGATCCCCAAACAATCCCTGACCTCGGCCCCATCTAAGATCAGCAGGCTGCTTTTCACAGAGAGGTTATGGCTAACGAGCATACTCTTTCTTAAGTAATAAATTCAACTGTTTGTTTCGCTTACTGAGTAATAATACCTTCTCTTCACAATGCAAAATAACAGCTTTTAGCAACCTAATAAAACCTTCCTTCGCTTGATAAAAGAAGTGGACTAGACCTATAGGCAAGCGTGATACTTAATGGTGAAACAGCAGTGGCCTCTCTATTAAAAGCTCTTATTGCTAATGTTTCAGTGAAAAAGGTAATGCCAGGGCAATAAATTAAGACAAAGAAATAAGGAATAAATATTAGAATTATTGTGATTTTCCAGGAAATGATTTTTTGCCAACAAAATCCAAAAGAATTGAGTTATAAACTGTTAGAACCAAAAGCGAAGCTCAGGAAAGTGGATGGGGACACGCCATACTAACACCATTAACGGAAGTCATTAAGCTTTACTGAGTGCTTGCAATGTGTTGGCCCTATTCTAAGTGCTTTGCAGGTTTTATTTAATCCAGTTCTCACAATAACCCTTTGAAGTGTGTACTCCAACCCTCCCTATTTCAGAAGTGAGAGACAATGAGGTGGAGTAAATTTCCAAGAACACCAAGTTTGTACATGATGAGTCCAGGATTCAAACCCGAGCAAACCAATATGAGAAATCTTGTCCTTAACCACAGTTACAGTGGCCTCCAAGATTTTTATTCACAATTCTCATGAGTAAAAAGGCAGAGCAAGCACCCCCAATAGAAGTATATGTTTATCTTTAAACTGTATGTACATTATAAAATGAATAAAAATGAAATGTTTAAAGAAAAAGATAAAGAGGAGCTAAAAAATATTTTCAAATAATTTTTGTGACCAAAAAATAGCTCCTTAGCTCTCCGTGAACTAGTACAAGTGATGGGACTAAATATATGTCTCCTGATTTTCTAAACCGATAGCACTGACACCGTATCAGCCCATCCATTTGTGCTATCACCAAGTCCAACTTCTTTTCACACAGCAGGTAACCACTGTGAACATAATTGGTTGGAGATGCAGACACAGCTAAGCTTTTGCTTTACATATATTATTTGAATGTTTTAAAAATAAGAGTATATTAATTTATTCCTAATTCAATTTTTTAAAAAAATTCAAACCCAACCTTCATTGGATTCCTGTTGCTCTTCGGATAAACACAAACACGTTTGCATGACCTGGCCCTTGATGGCCTCTCGGGTCTCAGCCAACACTTTCAACACTTCCCTCTCTGCTTTCCATTCACAGTGGTGTCCCGTTCCTTCAAAAATCTATTCCTCCGCCCCCTCCTAGTTTTCGTGTATACTCTTCCCCCTGGAAGGCTTTTCTCCCATCACCCATACTTCCCCCCCAGCTCTTCCTTATCCCTCAGAGACATCCCTTCTCTGGGAAAGCCCTCCCAGGCCCACCAATAGAGGTCAGACCCAGGTTATAGCTTCCTTCACGTATTACAGACTCTAGGTATACATCTATGTGTATGATTATTTGATGAATGGGTCTTTCCCATAAGACACTAAGTTCTACCAGACAGAAACTACCTGTTTTATTCACCATTGTAGCTTCCCACTCTAGTACAGTGCTTGAGTGTATATGAGATTTTCAGCAAATTCTTGATGAATTCATGGTTGGATGAATTCATTCCCATTTTGTGATGCTAGCTTGGATTTGGGGTGAGTAGCAGAAGACTCTTAAATTAGCTCCCCTCAATGATACTTGAGAAGGAATTAGCAGATTCTCACATGCCCCTGGATGTGGGATGGCTACTGTGTCACCTCCAGTGCTGGCTTCCTCGTGCTCCCCGTGCCATGGGTTGAAGTGACAAGACCATCACCATCTTGGCAGCTTGTACCTTAGATTTGAGGAAGAAGCATTGGTGAAGAATTTACCAATGTATGAATGCTCTAAAAACATACACTTCGCTCAATAGGTGCTGAGTTTATTTTCCCCTAAAAGTAGAGCCCAAGACAAGGACTTGGGCAAAGGTAATTTGCTCGGGTGATAATCACAGAAGTAGGAGCAAGGAAGCAGGGAGAGTGAGACAGGGACAGAGGAAAAGCCAGTAGAAAGATGCATTAACAAGGTTTCCACTATAGGCAATGGGGGATCCATTTGGTTGAGACCACTGGGAAGTATAAAGAATGTCTTCTAGGATTATCTATCAAAAGATGGCGACCAGGGCATTCATCTGCAGGCTCCCATGCCCCCTTGGTTCATAGTAACCCGTGGGCATTAAGTCCTCTGCACTTCAGGCTGCACAACTTCTCAGGCATCAACCTGAGTGCCACCCACAGACATTCAACATGATGGTAATGGGAGCAGCAGTGAACAAGTGGCTCTGATTTGTAATTGCAACCTAACCACCAGGAAGACAACTGCTAGGCTGCACATTTCATACAATAATCAGAAATTTGGAAATGCAGCCCCTAGATGAAGACACTCTTTGTCTGTGATGATGATCATGGCTTTTGCTCAAATTGACAATTTAAGTTGGCAATGCTGATAACTACAGAGCAGGGTGCCCTGTATTTCTCACCAAGATGCATTGATTTTAGTTCTCCCATGAGCCTCTTGACTTCTTTTTCCTCCCATATCGAGGAGAGTGACAAGTCACAAGCGTCCCAGCGAATAAGGTCAAGAGGAAAAAGAGAGGCTATTTCCTGCCAAACTTTATATCCTCCGTGTACAATTGCATGCTGTCGGATGACAGCTGCTGCCAAAATGAGCGCGAGCACACAGCCGAGCTTTAAGAATCACACAACTTGTAATGTTGTTGAACATCCCATAGCTCACGTCTGTAGCCCGGTTCTCCCCTGCCTCCCTTAACCTCCTCACTCCCCGCTGCCCCCTTCACTGACAGACCTCAAAGACAGTCAAAGGATCAAACCCTAGATGTAAAGATCAGCTAATGGCACTTCCAGGTCCCTCCTTTCCACTCTGTGGCTGAGCCAGCCACCACGGCTCAGTGCGATCACCACCCTCACTCTCCACCTCACCTCCCCACCACACCCCATGGGGCCGTGAATCCTTCAAAAACAAAAAACAAAACAACAGGTTCTAACCTCTTTGTGTTTACAAACACTCCTGGAGATCTCTATCTCTTTCTTTTGCGTTACTCGCTTGACAAGTATTACAAATCACAAACTCATCCATCTCCCTCGGGTGAGTAATGTACTTCCGTCTTTGTACAAGCACAAAGTACTCTTCCTTCAGGCTACAATATTTGATAAAGAAATAAGTTCTTGACATTATTAATTCCCTGCACTGAGATTTTGTTTAATAACTGTTCTGTCAGTGATAGATCTGAATAGGTAGTTTGTGTTTTTGCCTGTGTGTGTTCGAGAGAAAGAGAGAGAGAGAGAGAGAGAGAGGATGGGAGAGAGTGGGGGAAGAAGGGGAGGATAATTTGATTGTGGCCTAGAGACTAGGCAGGCTGATATTGCAAAGTATCTCTTTATCCAGAAGCTGAGCACCACCGTGACACATCATGGCTTTCGCTCCCCTCAGCCCCACCCCACTATCTGATTAGGCCCAACCAGTCAGTCACAGCACACGATTTGGGAAATATTTCCTCTTTGACATTTGGGAGAACAATCCCTGGCTGAGAAAAAAAAAAAAAACAAATATTATAAAACAAATGGAAAGGCATCAATCGGCTGGGAATGTATATTCTACTGGTTCAAGGCAAGCGATGTTTTTATTTAAATGGGATGGAAGGCAGGGAGGTTTGATTTTTTACAAAGAAAACAAAGCAAGCAGGGGATTATTTGCATATAAGCTATTGCCTTTTCCTTCTACATGGTAGATTTATACAGCAAAACGGGCAACAGATAGTTATCTGTGAGCCAGGAATCACGTGGTGGCTGGTAAATTACTTGTCTAATTTGGTGTAACTGGAATAAAAGTGCAAAAATAATTTCATTTGTGTGTGTGTGCATGTGTACACACACACACACCTTCCTCAGATGAAAGAATGGTCAAATTGCAGAAGAGGAAATAGTTTCCCTTTGGAATGAGCCTCTTTCAGGGTTTCAGTGATTGGCTGCATGCTTTCATACTAGAGAGGAAGCTGGCCTGGCTGCTAACCCATCACACGGGACTGGCTCTCCCCAGACCCAGGCCTGCTCAGTGAGGCCCTGACACATTGATCAGCCCCTCTCTCCCCTCCCCCTCCCTCTCTAATCATGACATAACCTCTACCCTCCTGCTGTCCCCGCAGATAAAGAAAGAGACATGTTTGTATGACTCATAGGTCCATGAACTGAATCCAGACGGTATATAACTCACTGAATGAAAGAGATATGTCATTTCCAGGCTATAAAGATAATTCACTGCCTCACCTTTTCCTAAAGGGGCCTCGTGACCTGGTGCTTTCACGTCTGCCCCTGCAGCTGCAGCCCCACAGCCCCCGCAGGGCCCCACCGGCCCCACTGGCGGTGAATGTGGGCTTGCACCGCACTGAATGACATGTGCTTCCTCCTGGATTTTGAAAAGAAAATTAATATATAATTATATGTATGAATATATAAATTATAAATACATAAATATATATATTTCCTATTTGTGATAACCCCAAGTACTTACAGGGACAGTTTTTCCCTCATGCATTAAGAATAAATGCACACACACTCCAGTTTTTGTTTTCCTTTCTTAGATAAAGGACAGAAGCTTCCACGACAGAATACATGGATTACATGTGAACCTGAATTGGTTCTGGGCGAAACAGTGCAGAAAGCTCAATTGATTGTCCGTCGTTTTCCCCTCTGTCCTTCTCACCTCTCATTATGCCACCTCCTTACCCCCAACCCAGGCTCACCATTGCACACGCATGCACACACAAACTCACACTGACAAACAGCTAGTTTATCTCACCAGTTCAGAGCACCCCTTCCCACTTCCCTATAACGGCCCCTTTAATTCCCTCACTGAGGCCTGTCTTTTCTCCTCGGACAGCGCAGAGAACCAGCCTTTATTTCATCCCTTTCACCCACCCAAAGTCAATTCAACCATCTCTTCGGTTCTACCTGCATTCCACCCACCACACACCACCCCTGACCCGGACGGACTCCCTCTTCCCATGTCCCACCACCTGCAACCCACCCACCCAACCTCGTGTCCAACATCCTAGGTTGAGTCGTTTCCCTCTCAGCACCTGCCCCCAATATTTCCTCATTCCTCAGTTTTTCAGGCAAAATATTTTTTGTTATTTTTGCATTTTTGTTTGTTTGTTTTTTGCTAGGTTCTAAACTCCAGTAAAGACAAGACTGGTGTCTGCAGTTACGTCGAACACACACATACACACGCTCCATCCAAAAATTTCACTGCACGGAGCCAGTGCTTTGTAAATCTTTGCTATTAAATCTTAGCAATTTTAAGTCCTGTGAGAGAACCCTGGAAGAAGACATTTGGAGACAAACAAGAGTTTGAAAGCAGACCAAAAAAGAAAAAAAGAGCACATTAGCATTTGGCAAGTTCCCTAACCGTTCTGATGCTGGGTATTCTCGCATGTTAAATGGTGATAATAAGGCCTTGCATTGCGTGAATGTGGGAATTAATAAGACGGAGTGTGTAAGGTGGGGGGCAGAATGGCTGGCACATGGTTGCTCTCAATAAGATATGGTTAACAGAAGTTGGCTTCTTCTGTTAACCATATCTATACGGTTCACGTAATGTTGGCTTCTTTGTCCTCATGGGTCAGCCTTGCTACTGACTCCAGACTCGCCTCAGTGATTTCTGGGGTGTGCAGTCCTGGGGGTCACTTCACGGTCCGTGCCTCCCCCATACTTCCCATTTTCAGCACGGCTGTCTGAACACGTTCTCCCATCTCCCACTCTTCCTTGCTTCTTTCCCTAATTTTGCCTTTGAAAGGCAGCCATACCAGGGCAGTCCCTTCTTTCCAAGGCACACAGAAAAAATAAATATTCGAAAAGCCTTCATTCATGACATCTCTCACTCCGAAGTGTATCAAACAAGCTATCGGGGGCTGCCACTCGAGCACCTGTGCCTGGCAACCATCTCCCTAGCAACAAAGTTCCCCATGGCCAGTTGGCGTTCCTTTTGAAGCTCTAGCAGAGCTTTAGTTTCCAAAGCATGTCTGCTTCTACTTGGATTAATCAACATCACCTCTTTTAGTGTGTGTTTAAGTGAAATAATAGATTACTGCTCAACCACAGTTGAATGACAGAGGGTGTTGATGACTTTCAGAAAGCAAAGTAAAAAAGAAAAACAATCTACAATGGATTTTGTTGAAAAGGAAAAACCTAAAAACCTCTCTTTCTTTTGCTGCCTGGATTCTTACAAACAATTATGTTTAGAAAAATGGTCTTTTAAATCATGGATGATTTTCTTCGTTTCACCAAGACTTGGGGGGTAGTCCAGTTGTTTCTTTCTTTTGTTTTTTTTTTTTTTATCTGCTCTGAATCCTTGAAACCCTGCAGATGCGACCATGCTTGTCTCACAGGGTAACACTTATCACAGCGTCTGATGTCATCTCCCAGGGATTCTTAGAGCTCTGTGTTTTGAGATTCTGACAACTATTTTGGACTGTGCCTTTTGTTTTTTGGCAGGAAAAGTTAAAATGTGTTTTTGAAGCTACATTTCTCAGGGAAAGGGTTTTTTTTTTTTCCTCTCTCTCTCCCTTGGAAGCTTTTCCTCAGCCTTAGAAAGTTCTTACATTTCTACGACACCAGGAATTTGTCTGTGTCTCCTCTTTGTCCTTTTGTGTTGGAACCAGAATTCTTCATTTGTTCTCGTGTGCCTAAGGTCCTCATCCTCACACCGGGGCATCCAACCCCGTGGCCTGCAGGCCATGTGTGGCTCAGGATGGTTATGGATGTGACCCAAGACAAAATCGTAAATTTACTTAAAACATTAGGAGATTTTTTGGTGATTACATGTTGCAATGTATTTAATGTGTGACCCAAGACAACTCTTCTTTTTTCCAGTGTGGACCAGAGACACCAACTGGTTGGACACCCCTGGCAGATATTTCAAATGGAGCCTGGCCATTGGCATGGGTCACCCATTAGTTGCTGATTGACTTTCTTCTTTAAATCCATAAATACTTTTTCTTTTGCTAAATACTTTAGAAAAGGTAAATTAAGAGAGTGGAATCAGTTCTGTCATGTATTCAGGTCTAAGTACTTAAAAGATAGTTCTTGACTTTTAAGTCAAAATGGGTTATTCACTGCCTGGCAAGGAAGAATACAAAAGAAGCCATGTGCTTCATTTCACATGTTGTTAGCATGTGCTGGAAATACATTTGCCTTTGTCTTGCACACACTCATTTTACAGACGATTCACAGAATGGATTAACGCTGAATTTTTCCTCCCTTGGCTTTAGGAAGGGTACTAAATTGGGGGCAGCTTTATCCACAGGCAGGCCTTCCAGAGAGTCCTAAAAGTCACCACAAGGTGGCACACCAGCACAATGTGAAAAAGGACTTCTGTCCCAGGGGGCCAACTCCCAGCCTCTGTTAATGGCTTGATTTTCCACTTACAAGCAAGAAAATGCCATGGAAACTTTTGTTTTCCTCTTCGAGTGAAGGAGGAGGGGAAAGGATGGGGGAGGCTCAAAGCCCCTCACACCGTGTGCTGTGCGCTGCCCCACAGTCACATCTGGACGTTATAAATCATACATTGTTGGAATCCAGCATTTTCTGATCTTAGCGGCAGCCCCATTCTTAGCAAAAAGGAACCAGCATGTTCTGTTTAGCTTAAAAACAATCAAAGTTACAAGTAAGGGGAATAAAGAAAATCAATTAAACAGAGGGAAAAGCATCAGTGGGATTTATCTGGACAGCCCATACCAGGCAAGTAACTTTAGAATTTACCAAGTTGTTGGTTCCAGGTGCCAACGGGTCCGTACCTGTAGCTCGTTCTACGTCTCACACAGAGACATGAAACTACAGCAGAGTTTTACCTTAAAGCCTCGACTCTGCTCAGAGCCCCTTCTACTGACGCCCACTCCCAAAGTAATTCCGTTTTCTTATTGTTACTTTCTAATGTGGGCACGTGCTTGACCCTGCACAGTACCTGCTCAGGAAAGGTGTGACATTTCTGCCTTTCTGTATGAAATCACTTCTGGGTGGCTGTGTTCTAGCTCAGCCGAGTCCAGAGCTTCCAGGCGTCCATCTCCTGCATTCCCAAGCTCATGGATGTCCATACAAAGTACCTTTAGACCATGTGCGCTAGGATCTGTCTAATCTCATTAGATTTCTCATTTTCAGCATAATACCGTCTTGGCGCTGTGCACCACTGCCCCAGATTAGTGGCTTGTCAGAATGGTGCCCCACTAATGAGCTAATCCAAATAATGCTCAAATCCCAAATCAGATTTAAGACGATCCAGTCTGGGTAGAATTAGAGAGTGAGAAATGTTGTCTGAAAGAACAAGTTTTCATTCTCTTTGTTTTGTCTTAAAATAACGTAGGTGGAGTGCTGTCAAACTCCAGAGTTTTTTCCCCTTTGCATGACATTAACCTCCAGTGCACACTTGGGAATAATAAACAGAAAAGAGTACATCTGTATAGATTGGTATAAATTTCCCTGAGAGGATTAGAAAACACACATACACACACATATGCAAGCTTAATATATTCAGCAGATCTATGTCCTTCACAGCTTCTAGTTTTCCTGGCTTTCCTGTGAGGCTGGCCTCAAGACCTTGCAGATTTTTGAATCTGATGTGTTTCAATGGTGACCTTAGGATGTAGGGTTAGGTAAAAAAAAAAAAATTTAAAGCTTATTTGTTTCCTTATTTCCCCTCAGGGTAAAGCTTGGCTCCAGAAATCCCAAAATGTATAATAGCAATGTTCAGGTCAGGCCCTTAACAAAGGGGCTAGGAAAACAGAATGCAATCAGCATCATTGTGGTTTCAGGTGTTCTGGAAAATGAAGTCTCGGCTGAAAAACGGATGCTTAAACTGCTCTCTTATTTCTGTAATTCTCTAGTCTTTGGAGAGTGAAAGAAATTATTTCTGTTGGCAAAAGGCAGTTTGTAGGGTGACCAACTTGTGGGCCAGCACAGAGGAAGAGGGCAGCTGTGGTCTGTTCTCCTCCCAGCGCAGCGACAGAGGTGCCCGCACAGCGCGGAAGGTGAGCCTGTTACCTCGTTGCTGTATGAAGCCCAAAGATCATCATCTGACTCTTTAACAGTCAAGTTCAGCAAAGCAGGGCAGTGTGACGGTGTGTTTGGATGCACAGACCCAGCCAATTTGATCTGGGAATGGTAGTGTCTCGGAGCACATGTACGGACCGTTCTGTACTCTGACTTTTTCATCGGCCCTCATCTCTGTGCTTCCTAAGCAGTGGACAGCAGTGCATGAGCCAGGGTCTTCAGAAATATTTTTTTAATGAAGCTCTGATCAAGTGCTTCAGATTTAACCATCTCTCCTCCCTTTCCTCACTTCTGTATGATATGCGTTTAGTTTTATGTTCAGAGACGAATCTGGAAGAGGCCAGACTCAAAAGGCTATGTATGATTTCATTTACAATAAATTTTAGAAAGGCAATACTGTAGTAACTGAAAGTCAGATTAGTGCTTGTCAGGGGTCCGGGGTGGGGTAGGAAAAGGGGTTGACTGCAGAGTGGCAAGAGGGGACTTTTTTGGGTAGATGGAAATATTCGGAACATTATTTGTAGTGCTAACTACGCAAAGGTATGTATTTATCAAAACTCACAAAATATTTAGTAAAGGTCAATTTTATTGCCTGTAGGTTATATCTCAGTGACAAAACCCCTTTTGGGTAAGTTTTTGTATTTGCTAAAACTGCCGTGAAAGGCAAACACAACAGCCACAGCGGACCATTCTGTGTCCGTGCCACCTGTATCAATTAGATTTGGAGCTGCGGTGGAACTGGGAGAAAATCAGAATGATACAAGCAGGGAGGTATAAGCAAGTAGGCATAGATAATGATGGCGCCGTCGTTTGCCAGGCCGCCACAGCCTTCCTGAGTTTCTTTACCCAGTACACAGGGAATGTGAACCCGTTCGCATCAACTTACTAGAATCCTGCTAGTCAACTTCCCAAGCTGCTTCTGTCAGGCACACCCAAGGCAACCGCCTCTGCCATCCTTCCCTCCTTGCCCTGCGCGGACACTAAGAACAATGGGAACCACCGCCTGCCTCCTCGACTTGGCCCAGGAACCGGGTGCAAACTGATGATCGTTTTTCTTTGTGAATTATGACACAGGCACATCGACTCACCCCTGGAAGAAAGCGGCCCTGCCAATATTCTAAAACAGCCAGGAGAGAAATGAGAGGCCTGAGAGGGCCTATCTGCTTCCCTGCTGACTCTAATTACCCAGTCGGGAATTTTACAGTCCTGCCTTCCCAGCCGCCCCCAAATTGGAATGGACGACACTGCACTCTGCAGACTGTGGCTGGTTCTTTTGTGTGCCCACGGCTGCTGAGTGGATTGGGCTCCTAATGAGCTTTGACACTAATGGAACTGCGAGACAGTGTGATTACGGATTCTCCCCCTACGCGGCACAGACCGAGCAGGAAATGACCCGAGACTCTGCACCCTTCCACCCTCCAAAGAATGCTGTTGAAACCATCTTCAGCGGCCAGCTGGAGCTCTTCCCCCACCCCCCTCTCAGTTCAGTTCCTCTTCTCTCCATCATCCTGCAGGTGGCTGAAAATAAGATTTTATGGCCTGATGCATGGTGGGTTGGTTGACAGTGCTGGGGACCCTCTTTAATTCCGGGAGGCCGTGGAGCATAGAGGTGAGATTGGAAATGGGAACTGGGGCCCATAAAAACAAAGACTTTCCCAACTCGCTTTTTAAAAGCATTCTGAGGAGGAAGGGGGCTAGGGACTGTGCGGTTGTTTTCTATTAGATGCTTAACAACGTGTGTAAGTGGAGGTGATTTAAGAAAAAAACAACATGTGCTTCTGTAATTTCCATGTTGCGTGTGGTACAGGTGGAGGAGACTGGAGCTAACTATTGAACTGTGAGCTAATTATAGTAAGAAACAGATGTTGTCCTCTAATGAGGAGACAGAGCCGCAAGATACTGCTTGGCTGGGAAGCCGGAGGAAACCTGTTGCAAGGCTTCTTGGAGATTGCTTATTCCTGGCGAAGTCCTCCCTGCCACACACGTGGCCACTGGCCCGTTCTCACATCCGCTCCAGCAGGTGATAAGTAATTTTCACCTCACCGTGTCTGGGGAGAGGACTATGTCCCCATTTTATTAACCTCTATGCTCCTTTTATTTTTATTTCCCAGAAGCGTATCACTCCTGACCCCCGGCTATGTATTAGCAGGAGGGGTGCCCCTTTTCCGGCCCGCTTTGATTTCTTTCAGTCCATTCTCAATTTTCTGTGTTTCCAGAACAATCAGATATTCCCAGAGCTGTCAACTATTTATCATGCAATATAGATGCTTCCCTAGACCACATTTTCTGTTTCTCGGTGTTACAGTTTTCTCCCCAAAGTCCCTTCAGTGTGACTACACTTCTCTTCTGTGACATGGAACGCGGAATGCAGAGAGTTGGTGGTGAGTATAAAGCCGACTTCCCATTTATTTCTCATTCCAAACAAATAGGAAAGTGTTAGTTTAAAATGATATTTTTTAAAGTGCTAATCACTGATTTTCCACATTGATAGAGGCATTCAAAGTATGTTAAACCTCAATACCTTGCAAGGAGGGAAAGCGTCAAAATGCAAGTAAGCTGAAGAAGCAGGTGCTGTTTCATTACTCAAAGGTTAAAAATTCCCCCTTTTGACCACATGGAGAGTAGGCAATTTAAAGTGACCACCCCCCTCCCCACTATGTATAAAGTATTATTTATTGTGCAATTGAATTAAAAACAAGGGCTCGCTATAGCAACCACCCTAACAAGAGGCACTATTCACAGGCTGCCTTGGAAGCCCAGGGGCCAGGGGCCCACGAAGCGCCTTTCTGAAAGCACTCGTGGGCCAGTGGGTGGCCTGTGCATCTTTTATAGCAGGTACAAGGCGGGGCTTGTACCATAAAAGATTTCTCTGCAGACTGTATTGCTTTTGGAGGGGACAGGGGCACACCAACAGCTATGTTTTTCTGTAGTTTGGGATTAGTGGAAATTTAATTGAACATAAAACACAGAGTAACTGTGGTGGCCACTGAAGGGAAGAACAAAGTTCTTCATCGGGCCAGCCCACATGGCAGCCGAGGGAAGCTGCCGTTGGCCTCATCCGCTCACTTTCCTGCAACATCCATGGCCTGGGAATAATCAGCCAACCTGTAGTACTGCCTGTGACCCAAGCATTCCTGAAAGAGCTAGGGAAGCTTCTGCCACACGGCCAGAGAAGGGTGTGTTTCATTTGTGTGTTGGTGCACGTGTTCACTTAAGGTCACTGTCTTATTACTTCTCATCCAGTAACCTTTTCTTATGTCTTCCTCCTGCACTTCCTAGAACCGTCTTTGGCCTATATAATATCTCTAAAATCTTTATTTCACTGCCTTTTTTTAACCTCAGAGGAAATAATCTCTCTCTCAATGAATTCTCAAGAAGACAGATATTAATTACAACACACTGTAAGCAAAAATTAGGTAAGAATGAAGGGCTGAGAGGACTTTACCCTCCCGAAGACAATGACCCAAAGTCTCTGGCTAATCTGAGTGGCCCTCTTAAAGCTTCCCAGGTATTAGAGAGGAGCAATTGTTTTCTGCTGTTTTTCATCCCTTTCTATCCCCAAATAATAGCTTCAAATGTATTCTGGCATGAATGACTCCAGCGCTGAGCCTCTATGTGAAGGTGATATCTGTCTAAGTGCCCCTTTCCCTCCCGCTTTCTTCTTTAGAATAGCAAATGTTATCCCTCAGTAATATCACTGTGGCTGAAAGTCGAAGCATCTTCCAGCCTGTGACGTCTGGAGAGCTTGGGAGGCTAGGTCCCCAGGTTGTGTGCCATTTATGTTCACTGCCCTGATTCAAAGTGGCAACCTCATAAGGATTCTTCTTCATGAATATTATGCTCTGTAATTTAAATTCCTGCCTGCTAGTGTGTTTACACCCTACAACTTCCACACCATTCAGAGGTTATGTCAGATCCCAACATGGTGTTTTGCACATATTGAGTGTTAAATCAATGTTTGTTGGAATGAATGAATGAATGAATGAATGAATAGGCTGTTCTGCATTGGAAAATAGCAATTTGGTTTAACCTATTTGCAGATGAAAAAAAAACAGCTTAAAACACAACTTACTGAAGTGACAACTAGCTCCTTTGAGGAGGTTATATATAGGACCCTTTGATTGACTTTAAAGTAGTTCAATAGTGGGGAATAAGCAAAACTAGCACAGTAAAGCATTCCTAATTTTGACAATCCTGCTTTTGGAGGGGAGGACAGATTCTATATAGGCTACAGATCCACAATTCTTTGTTCATAGTTCTAGAATCCAAAGAGCTGTGATCAATAAAAGTTTTTCCTAAGGTATTTGGCAGGAGACCTGACTTGAACTGGCACAAGGCTAGTGTAAGCCCCTGTTTATATTTATGCTCCCGAGTGTGGTATTCACATGCACTTCTGCAGAAATATTAATGTTTGATTGTAGGGAGCTCCAGATGTCCACGGAGTGTTAAGTAATAGATGGCATATTCACCACATTTATTCTCTTTCTAAAATCTAAAAAATCCTGAATTTCCACACATATGGCCTCAAGGAGTTTAGAGAAAGGATCAGGGATCTATTTTAACAAAATGCTTTAGTAAGTCCAGGTTTATTCAGTAACTTGAACAGATTGTCAACAAGACAAGGCATTCAGAGGCATTAAATATTGTTTATAAAAGATCTCAGTGCTTAGGACTTTCCAACATTATAGTTTTAAAAAAAGCATGAGTTCCTTACATAGCAAACAGATCATGAACGCAGACCAGGCAGCCGGCATCCTCGTGTGGTGAAGACCTCAGGGAGGGCGGTTATCCCCCTTGTTCTTAAGGAGCTCAGTCTGCTGAATAATTTTATAAGAAGTGGCATAAAAATTACTTACTGGGGGCTTTAAAACATGCTTTTATTGAAGATCCATTTGAAGCTCTCTTTGCTTCTTTTAATTTTTTCTCCATTAAGCCTTGAAAAAATCACAACGTGATTTCTTCCTTGCAAGCACATTAACTGACACAGAATATTAAAGCATGGGACATTTTCAGTCTCAGTTGGGACCTATCCCAGTGCTTCTAGCACACAGTGTCTTCTGTGGACAGACAGCACCACGGATCACTCAGCACACCACCTGGGGACAGCAGATACTGGTGTGGGCTTGGATCAAAGAAACTTTCAAGTCACCCCTCAAGGTCCCAGCTCTGGCAGGACGCATTTCTGCCTCTAAAAAGCCACAGTTACTCCTGAAAATTAAATGGGTTTAAAAAACTCAACCACTAGCACTAAATCCCAAATCACCCTTTCCAACATGATTGGGAAAACAAATGGGTGAGGGCCTGCCAGGTGGAAGTGTTGGGAGCCCAGCTCACTCAGCATGTCTCCAGCAGAAACCTTGGCTTCATTTGCTCAGGCCTTCAGAGTCCAACTTATTAATGGTTCTGTTAATGCAAAAGCTATACATTTCACTGTATCAATAAAAACTGATGTTAAGCAAATTATGTGTCTGACAGGTGAATGCCAAACACCGCAGCCTGGGTTACATCCATTAGGAAGCACTGTGGCGCCATGGTGCTTAAATGTGCAAAGCTTTTGGATGAAGGTGACGTCTGTGCTTGTGTTAAGTCTAAATTACAGAAGAGCTTTGCCATGTATTTAGATATTTTGCTGCACTGTGATTCCATGAGCTTTTGTAGGCAGTGTCGCTGCCAGTGTGTTTGCTATGTACTTTCCTTGTAGCAGTAAAAAGGCCCACAGAACTTGCAAAGCAGGGTCAAAAATACCAAGGGTTCATCTAAACCTTGGCTTAGGGAATGCATTTGGGTCTCCCCATTGTGTCTCATGGAGTCTTTGTTAACGGGAATTTTTTTGTCCCAGTCATGGGACCCACACACGCTGCTGGCACTTGTATCTCCAGGGATGCAAACTCTATTTCAAGAAAAATAACACCTCTTGTCTTCCAAGAGATCTGTCACCACTGCAGAGTTTGAGAGGTGCTGCTCACAGCCCTGGGTGGGGAGGCAGCTCGCTGAGTCAGCCCTGTGGAGTGTGAATGGTGCACAGTCATCAGGGTGACAGCTTCCATGGGAAATGACCTGAAGAATTCCAGTAATGAAATTCCGTGCAGGAGTCTTGAAAGGCCGGCGAGTACCAATGCATTCTGGAGTCTGAGCTCACAGCAAACGCCATCAAGCATGAAGTCGAGTATTTCAAAGCATGCTTTGACATGGCTTTAAACAAAGAAGAGCAAGTCCCTGCCTCTGACTTGTATTCATTCACATCAGATCTCAAGAAAGAGGACAGACTAATCTCCTTTGTTGTTGCTGTCACCGTATTGGATTTCTGACCGGCCAGAGGTCACTCCGGTGGTAGTCAGTGAGGATTCCTAATTCGTGAAGCTTTGGAGGGAAAAAGGGATGAGGATTGGTACTTAAGTGGTCTTTGTTTTTGTTTTGTTTACCAGGAAGGTGGCAATCCAGAATTCTGCTGTAAAATAAATGTTGTGACCCAAACCAATTACAATAGAATAATAATCCTTCCCCCAGTTTTCTGTATCTGGTTTTCTTAATTGGGTGGGCGGAAGAGCAAATTTGCACATGGCGCAAGTAGGTGGGCACAGGCTGTGTAAATCCCGTACACACAGTCCTTGGCAGGGAGACACGCTGCCATTATGCCTCTAAATGTCAGCTGAGGTAGAAACCGTTTCCAGCTCTGAGAGGCGCCAGACACCTGCTCTCTCGGCTCCAAGACTCGCTTCTGCAGGTCAGTTGCCTATACACAACCCTTTCCCAACACATGCTGGTCCTCTGGAACTAGGAGCAGCTCGGAGTTCTGTGAATGTCCCCATTCCCCTTCGTCTCCAAACTCGGATTTCCCTCCCACAACTTGGTCTTTGGATAGGAGGCTGAGTGGGGCATCTGTGCTTTCATTTGGTACCTAAGTTCTCAAAATCCCCGAAATGCTCCCATGCTGCCTGTCCCCTTCTGCTGAAGGCTGTGGCCGTTCAAAGGCCCACATGCCTCAGTTAGGCAGCAGCGACTCTGAGACCGGCCTTCCTTAACCTAGAAGATGAGCTGCGCTGGTTGAACTGCTTCATGGAGGCGAAGCAACGGGACTGATTTAATTGGCAGTAACCATCTTCTGGGTTATTTACAGTTCTTTTAGTCACAAATCACTTTGATAAATGGTTTTGTTCACTTTTCCTAAAATTGAGTGTGGGTGTAACTATATCTGAAATACTTGAGTCCAGCAATTTAAATGTAGCTACCAATGGTCTGATACCCAGAGCTTTTCTTGGGGAGTGTGGATCCTTTGTGACCACTTAAGCCACCATATCCATCAAGTTAGGACTTAAGACAAAACAATAGCTAGTATTTATGGAGCATTGACAGTGAGCCACACATCAATAGCTTAAGAGTATCCCCCTCATAGTCAGAACAGCCCTACTAGGTAGGCGATATTATTATCCCTATTTTACACGTAAAGGAACTAAGAAGCAAGGGCACCGAGAAGCTAGCTTACTAAGTTTCGCACAGCTATGTGGTTATAGCAACATTCATATATCACTTACTTTGGGCCAGGCACCATTCTAATGCTATAGAGCACTTACTATATATAAATGTGTTAACTTACTCATTTTCACAACACTCCTGGAGGTAGGTAGTATTATCATCTCATTTTACAGACGAGAAAATTGAGGCACAGAGAAGTTGTCACATGCCCAAGGTAAACAGAGTAAGTGGGGGGAGGGGCTGGGATTTAAAGCTCGACAGTCTAGTTTCTGATTCCAGGCTCTCGATCAGAGTGCAAAATTGCTTCTCACATAGTCTTTAATAGTGTTACTTTAGTCTATTTTCCCTAATAAATGCTTCATAGGGCTATTAGTAGGATTGCATGATGTGCTCTATGTGAAGAATTTAGCACAGTGCCTGGCTCACAGTAATAATATAGTAAATATTAGTTACTATTATTATTAGTTATAATAATATTCAGTTTGCGTGATTTTTTTCCCAGTGGAAAAAAGAATAAGCAGGACACATTTTTATCTCCCGTAAAGCAATTATGCAAAAGTGCCCAGGTATTGATTGTAAACAACACTTTTTGGTGAAAAGTAATATTGATAAACTATTATTTGCGATCCCTCCTATGATTGTGAAGCATTGCAACCATTTCTCTCCTTTGGAATGCTCATTCATGGTAAGCCTCAGAGCCAAAAAAGTTCAAGTGAAAAAAGAAGGAAGTTCTGTGAGATTTTAAGTAGAAAAAACAAAAGTTAAAAAATACTTCTCTAAAGCACAGATGATGATGCCACCTTAACTAGTTCTCAGAGAGGGCATGTGTCTCACCAATAAGATGGCAAATACAAAGACCCTCAGGAAAAGGGCAGCCTAATCCCAGCAGCATCGTGAATAGGGGAGCACGGCTGGAGGACTCCCAGCCCTACACAAGTCACAGACACCAGAGCAGGGCAGGACACACTGGGAGGCTCTGGCACAAAAATGAGGAGCTGAGAAGAAAAGGGAGTCAGTTTGTTGGAGGGAAGAAGAGAAGCGGTGGTGTTGGAAACCAACAGGGAAAATCCAAAAGGGAAAATCCGTGGAATAACAATAGAAGGAAAAGCGGTGATTGTGTAGGTAGCAGGTACCAAGAACACCACTCAAGTTAATGTCAGGCACTTCCTTCTGCACAGCTGCAGAGGGGCCTGCCCTGAGATGGCCTGGCCTGGCAGGTCAGCCTCCCCCCCAGGGCCAGACAATACCACAGGGGCAGTTGCTATAGCAAGTCAGTGACAAATCCCTTTATGGGGGCAGGGCGGGGTGGTGAGTGGTCAGCAGGCCACACATTCCAACTAATATTACCCCGCCACTGGAGCCACCTCTAAGCACACTGTGGAATGTGTGACTTCAAGGAAGGATTAATGTGTTCAAAGGCCAGTCAAGCCAGCCACAAGAGGACTTAGAAGAACTGAAAAATGCCCAGGAATTATTCCAAAGAACCCACTCTGTGCAGCCTCAGCAATGGGCCACTTTCTTTTGGCTTTTCACTAGGTGTCTCAACAATGACAGTCAAGGAGACACTATCATTTGCTGCTCTGTGGAGCTGCAGAAAGATGAGACAGGTAAACACCTGTGTGACTTCAGTGCCACCACTCAATTCAGAAGGAAAAAGGATATGTGGAAGAGGGTAATTCAAGATCTCTCAGAACATCACCTACTAAAAGATTACCCTCGGGCAAGTGCCCTTTACCTGTCCTTTGAGCCACTTCGGCCAGAGCCGCCTGGTCAACCATACCTTCGGGTATTAGAGGACTTGCAAAGAGGCTCATTTGTTAAAATGGAAAATTGTGATTTAGTATCCTTGGAACTAGCCAGATTAGCAAATGAGAACACTTTCTAATAATAAATTGTGCTAATTTAGGGTCCATCGGTCAAGTGAGATGTTATTCTGTATTTTACAACCAAGTCTGACAACAAGAATACCTGAAGATGGTCCAGTCATAATTCTGAGGAGTGTTTCTGCCAGGACTCCAAACGATTCAGCTGTAACAGTTGTCTCGAGATTTCCTTTAGTACACAAAGCTATTTTGGCATGTTTATGTGTTCCTTGTGAATTTTTGGAAATCAGTTCTTGGTTATTTGGATAAACTGCTTTGCAAGGGTTCATGAATATCAACACATGGATGATGTACAGAACAGGACACCGTTTATCACATACACTTTTCCAAGGTAACTTTTTTCCATTTTTAGGAGAAATACACACACATTGTAAAAGATACAGAAATCCTGAAAAGCAGCAAGATTAGTCATTATTTGTTTGGTAGTAACAAAAACTTAGTTCAAATCAACTTAACTGGTAATGTAAGGAGAAAATCCAGCTGGAGTGGATAGCTTCAGGCGTGGCTGGTTCCAGGAATTCAAGCAATGTCTCCTGTGTTGTATTTTGTGGGAGAGACAGACAGAAAACTCTGTCTGCACAGTCTGCTACAAATAGCCAGAAACAAAATGAAGCCCATGCTTCCAGCACTCTGAACAATCCTGGTTCATATTTTGGGTTATTTTCTTCCTGTCTCTTTTTCATGAACATTTTCCCTGATTCATAGGTAAGCTGAGCCAGGTATTACATCCTAAAAAGAGCCAAGAAGACATGAATGCATTTTCATCAGCCTCATCCAAATAAGTGTCCTGACGTTATCACTCAGAGTCCTTGCAGGTGGGTGTTCAGGAGGCGCTGGGTGCAGTGCCTGCTCAGACTCTGTAGCTGTCATTCTTCGGCAGACAGTGCCATCCCAGAGAACTTTCTGCAGTGATAGGCATGTTCTGTAATCTGCACTGTCTGATGCACCAGCCATTAGCCACAGGTTGCCTTGGAACATTTGAAATGTGGTTAGCGCCACTGAAGCTATAAAATCTTAATTTTATCTAATTTTGATTAACCTAAATTTAAATAGCCACTTGTGGCTAGTGGCTACTGTATTGGACCAACAAATTATATGAGTAGAAGCCACAGCTTAAAGATAAATACATGTCAGCCATACCCCTTGGGGATAACAGAGGCATCATTGAAGGCTCAGGTCAGAAAAGTCTGATTAAAAGACATTTAAATAAGCTTTAGTGGTGGCTCCTTTTTGTCCTGGAGAAAAGCCCTTACTGTGGTGTAGGATGAAGCATTGTTCTCCCTACTCACCCAACGCCAATGTTAAGTGCTTGCCTCTTCCCCTCACAGAGCAGAGTTCTCAGGAAAATTCGCAGGTTTTCCAGCACTGTCTTGGTTTGCAACTCACTTCCTGTTTTGTTCTGAAGAAGGCAAATCTGGTGCGGGGGCTAAAGATGGTAAGCAGGAGCCAGTCTGGATCCCAGACCATGTCTGTGAATTCCCTCAGCTGTAAAAAATAGCTCTCTTCCACATTTTCTTTTTCTGTTAGGGAAGCTTTGCAGTGTTTTGGCAATTTAAATACAGACCCTGTGTCTGTCACGGTGATATTTATTTTATCAGCATCAGAGTTGTAAATACCCTAAGTGGTGCAGCAGAGCACTGGAGCCTTCAAGGAGTGTCAAACACAAGACATCGGCAGCTCACAGAAGAGCCAATATGTTAGTCTGGAAAATACAATAGCAAAGCCTCTTTGGGAAGAGCCATGATAATGTGAAATCTGTTGTGTGCCTTCTGTTCTGGATTGCTAGCTCTTAAGAGGCAGGGACCCATCTGTCCACTGCCCATGTTGGTACACTTGTTAGCAGGCCAGCCGGAGCCTGAAGGCAGGCTCTCAGCTCTGAAGACAGTGCTTTCCCAACACCAGCCGGTCATGTGTCCCCCAGCACGACTCTGTATTGCCAGCACTGGGAGGGGCAAAAAATGGAGAGAATGTTCCCCAAAGAAAGCAACCAAGATACTCAACAGGCTTTGCTTCTTTTCCTCCAATATCTTTAGTCGCAGCATTTCCTGAAATACAGCCCTCATGAAGCCTGTTAAATGAGACAGTTTGGGTTTTGGGTTTTGGTTTTGTTTAGTCATCACACGAGGGGTTTCTGGAGCAGGCCAGGTGCATACTGGTTACTCATGCACCGTGTCCCGTGGCTCCGTTTGTCTGACATGCCACAAGGGTCTTCCAGGTGAACTCGTACTTACTTTTGTGGATGTTCCTGCCAAGGGGGAACAGACCACTCAGCCCCTTGCAATCCATCTGAGCCTCAGTCTTCGTGTCTACAAGGGATACAGTACAGCATCTATCTCCTTGCAGGAGTTGGCAAACTACATCTGTGGACCAAACCTGGCCCACCACGGGCCAAAACTAGTCATGCCAGTTTGTTTGCATACTGCCTGTGGCCGCTCTCATAATGCGAAGGCAAAGCTGAGTAGCTGCGACATAGACTGTGTGGTCTGCAAGGCTACATGGCCTTTTCCAGGAAAAGTTTCCAGCCCTTGTTGTAAGGACTGAAGAGTGCTTGGCACACAGTAAATGCTCAATAAATATCAGAGGCTAATATTACTGTTGTCAGGCACGCTTCCGTCTTGAGTTTTTGTCCTTTCTGGTTTGTTTCCCTAATTTCATCCCTTGCTCCAAGGTTATCTTTTTCTCTATTACTCTCCCCTGAACTCACTCCCATAAGAATTTGTTAAACATTCTCCTTTTTATGGGTTTCAGTTCTACCCTGTCTTTTCAGATCAAAACTACTTTCTCGACTTGAATTCTCTGGCTCCAGTGGAGTCCAGTGGAGTACGTCCATCTTTATTGAGCGGGGCCTGGGGCTTCCTCACCTCTGCTGGAGTCATTTCTCTATTCCCTATTCAGTTGCCCACTGCTTTGGCTTTACCTTCTTAAGGACTTGTCGGGGACACTGGTTGTGTGTGGCCGTGAACACTGGACATTGCTCAGCCATGTGCAGGGGCTCTCCAGGCACAAAGATACCAGCTCAGGCTCCTGTATGGTCCTGTTTCGATTTCCGCCTGACTTCCTGTCTTGCTTGGAGTGGGAACCACCATGACCCCTATTGACTTTCTCCCTTAAAGTTACATCTTCACTGAGCAACTGCTATCTTCTCTTTCCCTGGTCAGCACTCCGGTCTGCTTTGCCCTCCCAACCGGAGAGGTTTCTGGAGAGGCTTCTTAGAAGAAAACACATCCAGCCTAAGTTTTACCTAAGTCAGCTTAGGTCACAGAGCTGAAAAGTCTGCCAGAGGAGAAGGGACGCCAGCGTGAGCCCTTTCCTTCCTTCCTTAGGAGCTCCTTTCTCCAGGACACTGCAGTGGTAATTTCGGGGCTTCAACTATGTTCTTTTTTTTTTTCAATATTTTATTTATTTTTATTTGTTTATTTTTAGAGGGGAAGGGAGGGAGAGAAACATCAGTATGGGGTTGCCTCTCACATGGCCCCACTGGGGACCTGGCCCAAAACTCAGACATGTGCCCTGACTGGGAATTGAACCAGTTACACTTTGGTTCGCAGCCTGCACTCAATCCACTGAGCTACACCAGCCAGAGATCAACTATGTCCTTGGTAAAATATAGAGTGTCCCTTCCTGGGAGCTGAATGGTGAGAGGAGGAAATCCAGCACTTGGCTTTCCCTATGTTCCATACACATGCATAATTCTCGATCCCACAGTTTCAAACCGTTTCTGGAACATGTCTGAGTTTAACAGGCAAAATGATACTAATTCCAATTTACCTATCATTGTCTATTCTATCTTCTATCAGTCTTTCTTCCATCCTATACTCAGAATTCACTTTACTTTTTTTTTTTTAAAAAAAACTAAGTGTTTTGGCACAACAGAGATTTTGGACAGTGATGTTTCCTCAATAAAACCAAAGATGGTCTCACACTTCCTAGTCACATAGGGGCAGGATTTTGACAAAGAAGTCAACTTTCACACTTAAGATCAAGATGTTATTTTGGAGCAGGTGTTTCCAGCTGGTGGGTTACGGGTATAAGAGATGATAGGAAATAACTGGGGGGACTTTTTCAAATTCTCTATGGCCACCAAAAATTCTGATACACCTCAAATCTGATATACTCCTCTCTAAATTAAAAACCCTGTATAGATTAAGGAAAGGCATGACTAGGGATTAAGTCTGTGAGAAGCTAAATTTTGCTTGGGCAGCTCTGGGTTATCAGAGGGTGTTTTAAAATCTGATCAGTCACATTCTTTGGTCAAAAGGCCCGATCTCCTGCATTAAGACGACAAATAGGGATAGATGGACCACAGCCACATCACGCGCCTATTCTGCCCTATCCAGGGAACCACAAAACAACAATAACAACAAAAAATCTTCGAATTATGAAATCCAATTTTATTTAATTGCATTAAAATTTGTCGAGTTTTCACTTAAACTTAGGCACAATTAGACATACAGAGAAAGTAAGACATGTCTCAGTCCTCAAGGAGTTTGCAAGTGAATTGAAAGCCATATCCAGTGGGAGATTTTCCCTTCTCTCCTAAAAGGCATAACTTAAATTGTGAAGAAGAAAAAAAAATCCTAACAGGATACATTGCTTATGGAAGGCATATAAATTGAAGCAATTTTTAATGAATTTTTACTAAAAGGACTTTCCCCTTTTAAGGACTTCTAAAACCTGACCCCACACAATAAGAAATGTAACCTAACCTAACATTAGTCTTGGCGAATCCAAATCCAATTTAGGTCTACGCAAGATGTGGCCAATGTTGTCATCCTCCTAAATCCCTTCATAAGACACCAGAATTTCAATCAAGAACTGAGCACTGCTCTTCCGCCTCCACAAATCCTGTAGTGATTTGCTGTGCACTGGCTACCTGTGCTTTCCCCCCCAATAAGATTGCAGGTAGCTGAGATGGAGAATTACATCGTTTTATTCCTTTGTGCATCCTCCTCTTCCTAAATCCCCCAAACTCTTAGCATATATTTCTTGGTCATAACAACATGCGTATGTGCTATTTGCCAGGCACTGTGCTGAATGGCTGATAGTTATTATGTGTTTATTCTTTACAAATACCCTTGAAGATATGCAAACTGAGACTTTAAAAAGTCAATTAATTGCACCAAGGCATAAGGCTAAAAAGTAGTAGATAGAGGACTGGAACCCAGGCAGTCAGTCTCCTGCAATGCTCTTTGGCTAGGCTGACCGAAATGCCACAGGCACACGATTGCTTGTGGAAGGAGAACACGTCTCCCCAGGAACAACAAGCTTCCATGATGTGATAATGAACATCTGCAGCCTCCCTGTGAAACCAGCTGATGTCCAGCCTGATCAGTCTCACGTATTCTATTGGAAAGTGTTCAATAGTATCTGTATGAGATACGTGTTCTTTTTCCATAGTCATTCAAGGAGGCAAATTGCTCACAATTTTCCCGTTATGGATAAACAAAAGGCAGAGAAAGAAGAGTAGGTCACCCAAGTTTAGGAAGAAAGTCAGTGGGAAAGCCCATGTTTGCCTCTGCAGCTCTTAAATTCTCAGCAGTCTCTTAATCCAGGCTTTTCTTTTCCCTGGGAAAAGACCCCCAGTTATGTGATGGTGAAAACATATGGGCGTGAGACCCTCAAAAGGAAACAAGATAAAACCATGAAAGACAAAAAGAACAAGATAAAACTCTGCTGGAGAAGAAATTACAAGTCTTTTACTAGTATATTGGTAAAAATGATTTAATGTCATTTTCTGTGGATAGTAACATTGCATATATTAGAACATTGCATTTTGATGCATTCTGATGAGTCAGATTAGTTATTTGTCACATAGGTTGGTAATGCAAGCAAATGTATTCTGCCCAGAAAATTAATCCAGGTAGCCAGTCACGAGCAGACAAATGAAAGCAACCAAAAGCAGATCATAGCAGATACATTATGTTTAATATTCTTGGGATTCTGAGTCCACAATAGCTCTTTTCATTTACTACACTTTCTAATATATAATTTGAAATGCAGTTGTAAAAATCACACTCTTTTTTTCTTTCAAAGAGGTATTAGTCATATAGCCCAACTATCACTTGGTTTAGAAGGTCTGTATTGAAATGTAGAGTATGGAATATGGAAATGGGCCTGGAGAAGGGATGCTATATTTAGGATACTTTGAACAGTGGTAGGTATATTTAGCACATTCACTTAATGCTGTTTTCAGTGATGTATAGTCTGGGCACTGTTATGCTTAGAAATTATTCTGGTTATGTTTAATTTGAAAACTATTTTAAGACGTTCAAAACAAACAAATGCAGGTCCAAGTTTTCTTGGATGGCTGGAGCAGAGATAACAAAGACCCTGATACAAATTCTGGACACAAAGTGGGCTCTAGCGCCATCTCTACTGCTCCATCATTTTTTACTATCTCTGGCAGAAAGAGTAATAAGACAACTTGCTGAATTTCAAATGTCCTTCAGTAACTGGAACATTGCATTCTAATGCATTTTGATGAGTCAGATTAGTTATTTGTCACATATGTTGGTAATGCAAGGAAATGTATTCAGCCCAGAAAATTAATCCAGGCAGCCAGCCATGAGCAGATGAATGAAAGTGACCAAAAGCAGATCCTAGCAGAAAGCTGAGGAAGGTAGTTTTAAGGAGGCTATTCAGTAGCCAAATCCTTTTAATATTGAGTAACAGGTTTAAGAGGTTAAAATCTCTACCTTTTTGTGAAGAAGGCAGGAATCTTTTCCTTGTTTGGTGGAGGGCAGGAAGCAAAGATACTGGAATGAGAAGACTATATAATTTTCTCTTTCCCTGATTATATATGTCCCACTTCTAGGACATGTGTATTCCACTAACCAGTGGAAAGAAGGAGATGGGGGAAGGCTTTGTTGCTAGCAAGATGCTTATTAGAGGTTAGGAAAGGGTTTGGATTCCCTGACGCAGCTGGCTGGGGACCCCTTGCCTTGGATATCAACAGGAAAGTGAAAAGTCTAGGCTGAATTTTACTCTGTCACTGGTCAAATTTCTCCCAGAGCTGAAAATGACATTGCCCTTCCCAGGCTGTTGAAATGAGATAATGTCACATCCCAAATGAGATCACTAGGTCATAATCTCATCCTCAATGTGATTTTCTTGGCATGTGTGAGCATCGCTGGGAGAAGGGGGAAAGGATGAGCACCAATGGAACAAAACCACCCCTTTAATTAAGCTCATAGCCATGTCACCTTCTGCTCTGATCCCATCAGATATCAGCAGCTAAGCGGGGCCGGGCTAGGGGTTGGCAATTACTCTGTATCTAGGGCATGCACTATTACAAGATGTAAGTTGAAGCCTTACACTGCTGCCCAGGTGTGTGCTGCTTTGTGGGCTTTGCAGAGAAGAATGTAAATGAGGCAACAATTCTAATGTGCCTTGGGCTCTCTGAAAGGTTGGCATGACATAAATGAAGGTTGTATGTTTCAGCATCTATATTCTGATACCCCAGTGAAAGAACCTTGGAGACAAAGCTTCTTTCACCAAATCAGACAGGGCCTGCTCTCAACTCAAAGAAATTCCAGCCTTCTCAGATGTTCGGTCGATGGGAACAGCCATCAAGATTTAATATTTGAAGGGTTGTCTCTGGTAAACAAATCCCTAATCCTGGCTTTGGAGGAAATGGTTGAACTCAGGGTTCGTGTACCATAATTTAGTCACTTAAATGTGGCAGAAACTTGCTGAGACCAACTGTGGATATTTCAAATCCCATTAAATGACTACGTAATTATGATGATATTCTGCTGCCTGCTTGCCAGAGCCACTTCCTCTTTTGACAAGGAGTCTTCTACTACAGCCACCCTGGCTTTGGCCCTGTACCTTAGCAGGAACCCTCAGGAACAGAAGGACCTCTTCTGCTTGGCTAAAGGCAGATTTAGAAACAAACCATGCTACATCTTCATCTCTGTGTCTTCACACTGGGATGGTAGTATGAAGGAAATGGGGGAAAAAAAGACCCCAAAACAAAACATAGCCATCATCAAGAAGAAGAAAGAGTAAGGGATAGCATCTGTGAACTGCCTTCTGCAAGTCTGCTTCGGTATCTGCTTTAATCTTTTCCATTTCCAGGTTTCTGGAAGTAAATTCCAGAGTCAGAGTATATCCTCATAGATAGACTTTATTTTTTATTATATTTTATTGATTATGCTGTTAGAGTTATCTCGATTTTTTCCCCTCTGCCCCCTCCACCCAGCACCCTTCACTCCCTCAGGCAATCTCCCCACCATTGTTCATGTCCATGGGTCATGCATATACCTTCTTTGGCTACTCCATTTCCTATACTGTACTTTACATCCTCGTGGCTATTCGTAACTAGTTATTTGAACTTCTTAATCCCCTCACCTCTTCACCCGTTCTTCCATATCCCCCTCCTGTCTGGCAGCCATCAAAACGCCCTCCATATCCATGATTCTGTCTCTGTTCTTCTTATTTGTTTACTTTGACTTTTAGACTCTTGTTGATAGGTACAAATTTATCAGCATTTTATTGTTCATAGGTTTGATCTTCTTTTTCTTAAGTAAGTCTCTTTAACATTTCATGTAATAATGGTTTGATGATGATAAACTCCTTTAGTTTTTTCTTGTCTGGGAAGCTCTTTATCTGCCCTTCAATTCTAAATGATAACTTTGCTGGGTAGAACAATCTTTGCTATAGGTCCCTGCTTTTCATGACTTTGAATATTTCTTGCCAATTCCTGCTAACCTGCAAAGTTTCTTAATTTGGTGAAGGAAATAGACACGCGAGTCCAGGAAGCATAGAGTCCCAAACACGGTGGATGCAAAGAGGCCCACTCCAAGTCATATCATAATTAAAATGCCAAAGGTTAAAGATAAAGAGAGAATATTAAAAGCAACAAGAGAAAATCAGTTAGTTACTTTCAGCGGAGTTCTTATGAGACTGTCAGCTGTTTTCTCAAGCGAAAATTTTCAGGGTCATCAATAGACTTTAAATCTCTTTGTTCCATCCAGGGAAAACTGCAACAATTGGCATTTTGGTTTGATAAATATCCTTGCCCTTGACCCTCACTCACCCTTGGAAGAGTAGTGAGGAGGAAGGAGAGGTCAGGTAAAAGGGGAAGAAAGGGTGGGTTTGAGTCAAAGATGCCGTATCCCCCCATTCTTACTCTCAGTAGTCCACCAGTGTACCATGCACAGAGCAACAACAAGGCAGAGAGAAGGCACCTGTCACTTCGCTCTTCCACCTTATTGCTCATGACCCATTTTGATCCTGCCTTTCTTCTGGCTTTAAGCTTCTCTTTAAGCTTAGCTTTGGCCCTTTGGGTGTCATTACCTGAACTAGGAGAGAATTTATTTAGAGAGAGGGCTGTCTGACAGAAGCCAGGCCTGTAATATAGGAATGGAGCCTTCCCCAAACTGCAATCTGGTAAGCAGAATGGGCTCTTATTCCGGAATTTGCTTCCGGAAATCCAAAGAGGTAAAGGATTAAAGGAGATGATGATGATGGTGATGATGATGATGATGATGAAACCAGACATACATAATAAATACCTGACCTCTCTCTCTTCTTACCCTCTGATGTCCTACCAATGCCTTTCACTGGCTGAAGCCAACCAGTAATCAGAGGGCCAGGGCACCCTTTGCAGTCCCGTGGGTCAGCCCTTGGGGTACGCAGCAGGACGGAGGGTGGGGCAAAAGGAGCAGATGGTGACTATTAGTAGAACCACACACACTGTCGGCTATTTTGTTCGTTTGCTTGATTCTGGGATCTGATCACCGATCCAAAAGGCTACTCTTTGAAAGCAAGCACAGTCTGGAACAGGAGGACAATTTTTATTACTCCAAATAAGTATACAGGTTTAACACACGCTCAATCAAAAGCTCAATGGAATTGAGGCAGGGAGAGAGGGCAATACTCTATAAAGGAAGCCTTTCTTCTTCTGAAGTATTTCTTTCTAACACAAGTTTGCCTGCAAACCTACTTTTACATTCTAGAAGGTCCCAAATGTATGACCACTAGCTCCAGATGTGTTAATACCGCTAAAGCGGCTCACAACAGGCTCCTTGAGTTATTGAATAAAAGAACTCAACAGGCAGCTAAGCCTTCCGACCACACACTTTCACCTTTACACATTCTGAGTCAGCTTTCAATAGGCATTAAATTCTCCCCTTGTTTTCATTCTTTGCTGCAGTAACTTTGGTTGGGGACACGTGAATAGCTGGGCTCCGGCTAAGTGCCCTTAAATATCAGTATTTGAGAGGTCTCTGAGTGTATGCAAGTACCATGCATAAGTAATGTCCAAGGAGGAGGTTGAAACACTGAAATATTGAAATAAAATATAGGAAGCTTGAGTCCTTCACCTGGTCCATTATTTTTTACTAGCCCCGCAGTATAACTACAGACACATTCACCTTTCTAGGATTCATGCTTTGCTACTCCAAAATGGAAAACAGAGTTGTGTTATCAGGGAGGAGATGTGAACTAGAATATGCCGACATCCATAGCCCTGGGATTTGCCAGAAGCAGATAGTCCTTTGGGGCCAGGAAAGGTGAGTTCGTTACAGTGTTTGCTTGTAGGCAGTTGCTTCAGAGGATTTATGGGTTCACAATTGAAGACACAACCGACCATGAGGAGAAAACTTCCATTAAATGGCGCCTGTGTTTCTTGTACTATGACAACCCACTAAGCCGTGCTCCCTGGCTTGGTTTATTCATTTTCACATCTGAAAATTTTTACATTGCTCCATTTCCTACTGCAGTTTAGAGGCTTCCCCTGAAAGTATTTCATGGTAAGTTATTTATTTAGTGTGACAGGAAAGGGATTAAAAATGCACCGTGTTACAAAAATCATATCCTCCTCTTCTGCATGTCCACATAAGGAACCAGAAGCAGCAATAACATGATGGCTCTGGGATGGCATCCAAAACAAGGGGAAATGAACCCTCCTCTGCCCATCATCCAAGCCTCTGACTGCCGAAACCCATTTTCTATCTTTCTCTGTATTTGTCCAGGTGGTACGTTCATAGACACAAGTTTCTCACACTATGCTTATACAACCAGAAGCATTCAGGGACTTTCTAGATCATTTGAAATTCTTCCTAATTCAACATCTCCTGGAAGAAAAAACCCCAAAACATCCATGCCTTTGTTTTAGAACCATTTTTATGAGCTATTTTGTGCTTATAGTTTTTATTTTAACTGGGATTAAAGGTTGTATGACAGATCTGAGATGCCGCTTCATTAACTGCAAAAGGAGAAAGAGAGAATTAACAAAATGGGTTTATCTAGTGTTAAATGAATACCAGTAAACCTGACTCAAAGGAGAAATTATTCAATAAACCTGTTATTACACCCTCACAGTCTTCAGAATGCTTAGCTCCTTCAGGAAGCACTTATTATTCAGAACATAGCGTTTATTTTTTTCTGCATTCATGCTTACCTCCAAAGAGCTTCTCTGCTGAATGGAAGACCAAATTAGCAAGCCAAAGAATAGAAACACTTAGGCCTTGAGGGGGAAACATTAGAAGGTGAGAAGGGAAAGAGAGCAATAAAAGAAAAAGAAAAGCTCACTCACTAAGTCTAGAGCAGCTTTGTAAGGAAATCTGCCTCAGTGTATCTGTTCCTGTCTGCGGAACAAGAGGGATACCTTGGTTGTAGTTAGAACTTCAAGGATGATGCATTTTAGAACAACGAAAATGGTAAATGTGTTTCTCAGCAACCACAACATGGCCAGGCTTCCAAAAGTTCAGTCATGAATTTATTGCCTTCATAATTTTGATTATAAGTATACAGTGGTGGCCATGAGAATGGGCCTCTCAAATCTCTGATTACAGGGAGCGTATCGAGGGAGGGTTCCAGCTGCTGCCTTCTGAAATCCACAGTCACAAGTGGCAGTGATCCAAGCTTCCCGCAGGCTGCTCCCAGCCAATGACTGAGTGAGTACACCAGGGATAGTAAGGCAGATCCATTCCTGCGAGATGTTCCTAAGAAGAGCAAACATCCCAGGTGGTAGGTGAGTCAACTTCAGGTACCATGTTGAATATGTTTAGTTTTAATACTTGTGTATTTCTTTTCACATGCAATTTCACAGATGGTATAGTTCAGGAGAAGGCTGAGCCTGGATCTCCCTAAAGGGCAGGGCAAATGCTTGGCAAGGAGTTCACTTGGAAAGGTATCCCAGGAAGCAGAAATGGGGATCTGGGAAGGTGAAACAGGAAAGGAGAGAGACCAGTACAGGGATCCAAGATTGAGCTGACCATTGCACGGACTGGGCTTGAGGACTCCAGAGACAGCCTTGCCACACTCTCCCAGTACTGCCCCTCGGTCTGAGACTTGCTGCCTCATCTTCCTTCCTTCCTTGCTTCCCTCTCTCTTTCACTCGGGATCACACCTGATGTGACCCTGATGGTTCTCGGTCTCTCTTGGCTCCCTCTCCACTTTCCCCTATAGACATTTCTCCTAATAATTGTATTGCCTACTTAATTCTATCTTTGTGTCTGCTTCTTGGAGGACCTAGATGAACACATAGAGGTAATACTACTTGCATAATGTGTATAATTATACACAATTATATACCATTATATATTTATATATAATCATATGCCATCTTGTCTATAATATGTACATATTTATAATAAACTTACAATGGCATATTGAATGCCTCTAGTTCATCACTTAATTACTCTTGGGCCCACCTGTTACTCCAGCCACTGCTGTAGCAACTAATTTCAGGTAGGTCTCAGATTTGCACATTTACAGATGGTTTAGCACCTCAGACCACCTGCCAAAAGTGCCACTCACGTTTGTGCACCCCAGCCCATGGGCCCATCTTTGATCAGCGGAGGATGGGAATCCACAGATAGGTCCTTTCCTCTCCCCGCCCCGCCGAGACTCCTGTCATCAGGTGCCTCAGAAGGTGCTGTGGATTAAAAGTTAGTGGTCAGCCCGGCTGGTGTAGCTCAGTGGATTGAGCGCGGGCTGGGAACCGGAGGGTCCCGGTTCGATTCCCAGTTGGGGCACATGCCTGGGTTGCGGGCCAGGTCCCCAGCGAGGGCCATGTGAGAGGCAACCATACATTTCTCTTTCTCCCTCCCTTCTCCTCTCTCTGAAAATAAGTAAATAAAATCTTAAAAAAAAAAAAGTTAGTGGTCAATTCAATCATGCACCCTTCTATCGGGCTCCCTAGATTCCTGTTTTATTCTCCCATACCTTCATGTGTACTTTCTGAGTGTGAGATCTTTCCAAGTGAACTCTCTTTGCTGTTTTCAGGGAAACCCAAACTTAGCATCTTCCTAAACAGTGTTCTTTATAAAATCACACATAAAAATAAATGCATAAGTATCAAAACTAAAAATATTTAACACAATATGTAAAATTCACATACCACCTGGTATTGGCACACCATTGTAGGAAACTCTGTAACAAAAGATGTCGGGATGTTTTTGCTCAGACACTACTCTCTCTCTCCACAGCTAGCGTTGAAACAAAATCAGGGGTATACCATTGAGTAAAAATGTCCTGTGAGTTCAGAAACTAACTAATGGAATCCAGGTCTCCTTGGTATATTTTGCTTTCATATGATTTGTACACACTTAGTGACAATGGGCCTCACTGTAAGCATTTTGTTCTGTTTGGTTTTGTACAATCTGGGTAGATTGCGGTTTAGCTTTTTCCAATCATTTGGTTGCAGCTTTGTTTCTTGGAAGGATTATCTCAGGGAGTTGAATTTGCAGACCCTGAGCTGGGTATGGGAGACAGAATTGTAAAGAAGTCTCCCGATATTCCCATAGCCAGGTTATTCAGTCAAATTCTAATGTAGGAACTGTTAAGGGAATTTGCAGATGGAATTAAGGTTTTTAATCAACTGACCTTAAGATAGGGCAACTATCCTGGAATTATCAAGAGGAGCCCAATGTAATCGCATGATCCCTTGAAAGCAGCAGAGAGCCGTGCCAGGAAGAAGGAGTGGAGGCAAGACGGGCCCCGGGGAGGGGAAGATGCAGTTGCTCTCTTGTGACCGTGAAGCAATGAGCAGGAGGGCAGAATGCCGTGTGCGAGTACGGGCAAAGGCAGCTGAGTCCGTTTCCACGATGTCCAGCAGTCACTGCCCCTGTCCTGGTTCTCGTCCTCTGCACCACCCCTGCTCCCACCTCTCGTTACACCAGGAAAACAAGCAGCTACTTGATTAAGCCCCTCCTAGTTGGGTTTTTCTATTACTTGTACCAAGCACATTTTTTAAGCAATATAACCCGTTCCAGAAAGGGTTCACTGATACCCAACAGAAATTTCTAGTAGTCTTGTCAGTAAAATGCACTAACATTTGCTTTATCATACAAATAAATATTATGGACATTGAGCTTCGTGGGCTAGTTTCTCCTTGAGGTGATGACATGAAAGTGAATGACAGGCTGAACACTTCTTGCTGTGAGAGTGTGATGTCCAGACCCAAGCGCTCAGTGATTACCCCCCCCCCCAGGGGTATCACATGATAGATGAGATAATGCAAATCCGCATTATATCTTTCTTTTCATAGCTACACATATTTACAAATACATTAAGTTTATTTGCAAAGGCCGAACGTGGTTGCCTCAACGCAGAGCAATGAATCCCTGTCAAATCCCTGAGATCATTTGCTTTCCTGTATTGGTATTACTTAATTTACCTTCCTGGCCTAAAGTTTATAACTGGTGACTACAGTCCTTACATCTTGCCCCAGTGATAGGATGCCATTAGGATTTTGCCCGTGGGTCGGTTACCTCCTGGGTAAAGTATGCACAGTTGTCATAGCGTTAAATCAGTGCTGCCTAGTGATCTCCCTCGGAACAAAAGCACTTCCCGTTTGCAGTAGCAATCACCCCATGTGGTTATTTGTCAGGTAGTTGCAATGCAGCTGACAAATCCTGAAATCCTGTTGTGAAAGACAACCCTCTCCTGACTTGTTCAGCACTTCCACTTTGCAGCCAAACTGTAAATGCCATCCCAAAGGTATTGGGTGGCTCTTTTTCTCTGTTCATGACAAGAAACAAGAAAATGAAAAGTTGCACGAAGCTGGGAAAATTGCAGAAAACTGGCAGGGGATGACTTTCACCTGAACAATTTGTCAGGTCCAAAGGGACATCTGAAGCAAGTTTTAAGAACAAGAAGTATCCGGTTCTCATTCCAACCGTTTTGCCTAGTCATAATTAATGCAATATGGACCAACATCCTCAGCCTTACGGTGCACCTGTGTAGGCTCAATAAATATAACCAACCTGCAGTATTAATTATCGTTGATGACAAAAGTCAGAAAGGCCTTTATTTATTACTGTATGTTCGCTTTTTTAATGGGGGACCTATCATGTTTTCTAGCTCCGTCCTGTCTATATATGCTCACCTATACACTGCTCTCACCTCAAGGGGAGGGAACTCAGTGTCCCGTTGCCAGACCCCCTGTGCCCAGAGCCACGAGGGAACTAACCCAACTGACAGTGCAAAGTGGTGCATGCCCCACCCCCGCCCCAACAAAATGAATGTGCTAGCAGTCAAGTCATTTCATAAACACATGCCTTAGGTGGAGAAGTCTAATTTTAGTGCCCTTTAACCCAGTCCCCTGGTCCCACTAGATTTGTCTGGACCTAATAGATTAAAATAATACCCAAAGTGAAAGGTCAATTTGAAAAAAAAGGGTAGTGGATTTGAAAAGAATTCAGGGTCAAGGGTTGTAGATTCTAAGCCTCACTCAGTCACTAGTTAACAGACCTCTTAAAGCCTCTTAATTGTTGTGCATTTGTGTGTGGGAGAACTGAGAAGATTGCCCTTTCTTTCAATGTTCTGAGGATTATAAGTAAGTGCTGGGAAATCCCTTGGCAAATATGAAATGCTGTGTCACAAGCTACTTGAGTAAATATTACTGAAGAGATCTTGAGCCAACTGGCCCTTCCTGACTTGGAACAGCCACGCACACACTCTCAGACGCACACATACACACACACTCAGGCACACATAGTGTGTACCAAGGATTTATTGATGATGATTCCCATGAGGATGGATGACTTGAGTGCAGGCTTACCTCATGGCTGCAGCAAACACTGGTTGACCTCTTGAGGTCCTTTCTAGACCTCTTAGCCTATAATTTCATGTTGATGATGCTAAAACTAATGAATATAGAGTGAGGGCCATATCTACATGCACCCTTGGCAGCAAGAGCAACGTTTATCAGTATTACTGAGATTTCGTCTTCATTTATAAAATGTATTAGCATCAACCATTTTACAAATATATATTTCCCAGAACTGCTGCACTATGCAAAGCAAACAAAAGAACTCCAGAAGAATCGGTGAATATTATAATATGTGGCACAGGGGTAAGTGTAACAAACAGCTGCAAAATTATTCCCAGCATGACATGTTGATGCACTAAAACTTTGGTCTCCTTTCAACAGTGTCTGTCAGTTTCCCTCAATCAGCGTGGGAGTCACTGACACGCACGATTTTATCCATCGGTAACGGTGCCCAATTATTTGAAAAGGGTGAAAACTTTATGCCATGTTCCAACATGACAGATAGACACAACCTTTAAATATTGACAATTGCTGGGATGTTTTACACTGTAAAATTTTTTAATGTATTTGTTTTCTTTCACCATCAGCTTCACTTTCTATATAAATTATGAAATATTAACAAAGTTTTGCTTGTCTCTCTTAAGATTCAACTTTATAGCCGGGAAGAATGTTTAACTGTACCAGAATGGTTTTATGGTTACTAAGGGAGACTGTGGCATCTGTTTTAGGGGATATTTTAAAACAGGAGTTTCCTTGTCTGGTGCTTGTATGTAGCATAGTATGAAGACAAAGTAAGGTCTTGCATATACTCTTACAGTTCTATCTGGATATATTACATTATTCAACTTACTATTCTCATTCAAAATTTAGACATAATCCCATACAAAATAGTAGATGTTTGGTTCCATATTGGCTTAAAAGAGTTAATAGCCTTTCTCAAATGATAGACCAAATTCCCCAAATGTAAATTTGTATAACAATGATTAAAGCTGTATATTTGCATAAGTCATATAATTTAGATATGCATTTATATACTCTGATTGTATATGCAAATGACATTCATTAAAAAATTCAGGACATGGATGACCTCTCAAATGTAATACTTAATGGCCTTTCTCTTTTGTATTTTCCCACTTCCTTTATGCTACAGAGACATTTGGCATTCTTCTCTCAGAAATTCTGCCACCCTTCGTGATCTTACACAAACATGGATTCATCCACGACTCTATGTTGGGCAATTGTTGGGGTTTTTTGACCACCTAATATCTGAATTCCCTCTCTGGTTTAGAGACACCCACTGCAGAACAAATATCTGGTCTTCACTCTGCATGCAGTGGTGAGGCGCTAGGGTGAGTGCACATGACCTCAGCTTATCCAATCAGACAGCCCATCTGAACTCTGGGCCTGGGGTGATGGGCACAAAGAAGCAGGAGCAGCGTAACGCGCACTCGTGGTGGCAGCAGTGCGGCTACCACCCCTGTCTAAGCAGCGGTGGCAGTGGAGCCGGAAGTCCAGCAGTGCCCACGGGGGAGGTTCTAAGGCGGGGGCTCCAGCCAGACTACTCCTGCACAGTACGCGCCTCCTCGCCCATTCACTAAGTCTCTTTCTCAGCCTTCTTCTTGATTCTCTGAGCTACCAACTATACCCCCGATAGAGCTTTTTTGAACGTAAGTTAACCATTTTGTTTGTTTGCAAACAGCAAGTTGCAGTGCTAATTGCATCACCGTTCCACACAAAATTATGTTTCAAATCATGTGCTAAAGTAAATAGCTACTCGCCCTAGCAATTTAGGGAACTTGAACGTCTTTCTCAATTTAACTTCCAACACCATCTTTACAGTTTCCACTGCCCAGGCAGACGGGAGAGCCTTCACAGTTCCCACTTTCCAGTCTGCAGTCTCTGACCAGGACTTTTCCAGTCAGGTGCCTCAATTTGTATCCAGTTCCTTGGTTATAAAAAGCCCACCTATCAGTCAGATCCATGTCAATCTGGCTGGCAGTTGGGCCATGTTTCATATCTGCTGTCATTATAGGTACGAGAGGTTTCGGATTCCTCGGGATTCCAACCCCCCCAGCAAGCCTCCCTGATGGCCCCCAACCCATGGAAAACAGATGTGACCCTGATCGTACTTGACTTCTTACAGCATTTTACATCTTTCTTTTGTCAAATATCACATTCCACGTTGGAAGAAAAATGGTCATTTGCTTTTGTGTTCAATATCTTTAAGACTGTGAGCTCTAACTAATGTATTAGAAGATGTATCTTGTTTGTTTTTGTATCTGTACACTTTTTGCAGAGATCTTGTGATTCATAAATGTCAGCTGAAAAATGAAATGCATACGCATACATCTTTCTTACTCAAGTAAAAATTAATGCAATTCTGCGAATATACCATGCCCTGTGTCTTTAAAATTTTACTTACCCATTGACTAACCTAAAAGAAAAAAATTTAAATTATAATTTTTTAAATTATATTTTATAACCTCTACCTAAAAAAGAAATAATATATTAAAAAGTAAAAAAAGATAACAATTTGATATTTAGGAGTTGAATGAGAATATTAACTGTTTTTATTTTGGCTTATTTAACTGAATGTTTAAGGGATTTTGCAAACAGTTGCTGTCTGGAGGCGGAGACTTGGGAGCAGACAGTCTACATCAATGAATATGCATTGTTCTCACGGCAAATATTTGCCATTAGAAGGTTGTCCTTGGCCAGCGTTCACATACTCTTTGACAGACTGAGAGTTTCAGAGAAAGAAATTGAGGAACATTAGACAAATTTAGGGGAGAAAGTCAATTATCCATGTTCATGTGTTTTATTTCTCAGAGGAAATAGGCTCGAAGAAAGCATAGTTTTATGCCATCAACTGATATGGATAAAATAGAGTTGCTAGATAGCAAAGAAGAGCTAGAAAAAGAATCCATGTATCCAATAAGTCTTTGTGAGATGGTTAACTGTGGCCTCTTTGGAAAAAAGTTACCATACATATAATGCACTTCTAGAAAAGTTTTGTGCAAAACTCACTTTTGTGGGTATTTTGTTTCCTTTTAAAAAGAAAACACTTTTTTCTGCCAGTTTTTTAATACAAAAATACATTTAGAAAATAGTGAAACAGTAAGTGCATTGGGGCACTCTAGACACAATTCTGAAGGATCTCTTCTATTATTTTGTCACAATGCATCAATGACAGTTCTAGATTAGATAATCTGATCACAGGTAGGGAGGGTTTTATATAGTGAAACTAGTTCCTGCAATTCATAATTCATACACATACACACAGGTGCACATCTTCTCTCTCTCTCTCTTAGCATTCTACAAGCTGTTAATTATGTTCCTACTGTGGTCCTTGGAGTACCTTTCCTTTTTCCTTATTTCACTATAAAGTGCCATGGGGTATTATTCCTGTGGAACATATGGGGTACTATATAAAACCAAGTTGTTGCTGATTTTACTTAAAATTAGTTTTTATCTCCTGTTTTATGCCTACTTGTTTACAGCTTCTTGAAGCATCTCGAAGCATCTCCTATTTGCCCAGTTCTTCCATTCTGAGCTTCTCTGCCTGGTTCTGAGATGTTTCACTTCATGATGTCTGGTGACCCTGCAGACCGGGAGAAGAGACGAGGTAATGCTAGAAGCTAATTTTCGAATAAAATGGCAACATGATTGAATGCATTCCTCTAAATTCAGTATCAATTAAGTTTAATGGTCACAAGTCTTTCATCGATTTATAGAGCTGTGTATATCATGATTTTTAGAGAGAACATTACTCCCGAGACAGCTCTTTAATTGAGAGACAGATTCTGTAGCATAGAGACCTTTGATTAATGTTCTGTAGAGATAATTTGTAGCTTTTTGTTCTGTTGGTCACGGGGCCAGCCGTACGCAGCAGGTTTGGGACAGTGAGCAGGTTTGGGACATTTCACTGTAGCCGCAGCAAACAAAGGCAGATAACTATATCCTCCGTGACAACAGGAATCCAAAGGAAGCTCAGTAACTGACAGGGCTTTTGTTCTGGTCTCGTTTTCCATTATGGGCAACTCCTCAAGGTAGTATGGAAATAGCAGCTAGAAGACACAGAGACCTGTCCCCAAAGGACAAACTGGCAAAGTGGGCTGTGACGGTCACTTTATTCAGCAACATAGTAACAGAAACCAGACTCGGGACTAAAGTCTGGCTTCGAATGCTGGCTCAGCGATACACGCAATGAACAGTGTGACGTCACGTTGACTATTTATTGTCGGCTTTGGGCAAGTTGCTTAATTTCCCAGATGCTCAGTTTTCTCACTCATAAAATGAAGGCACGATAATTAACTTATGTAAAGCTGAAACATCAGTGTCCTCACATGGTTAAACACTTACCAACAGAGACTTCTCTCCCCAGTCGTGAACATCTGAGAGTCAGATGTTTGCCGCGCGGGTGGGATGCAGTGACTTTGCCGTGACAGGGTAACTAGTTAGACATCTCAAGAATGGGGGAGGGTGGGGAGGGGCACCCCAGCACCACCCACAGACAATTACCTTCTAGTGCCTCTCGGCTTTTCTGTTTTTATTGGTCTTTGGTAGCATGCTGTTGCTGGACTCAGTGATTGCTTATAAACTCAGCTTCTCCCAAGAACTAACAAGCTAATTTGAACTTCCCAAGAGTTGCACAGTGGTGATTAAAATGCCAGGGGCCTGAGCCAGTCAAGATCAGAAGAAATCCAAACAGAGAAAAGCAAGAAACTGAGAAAGATGGAAAACCTAGTGACACCTCAGGACTTCACATATGTATTGCCCTGGGCAAGTCCCTTCCTCCCTCCCATGTCCCTAAGCTGCTAAAATCCAATATTGCTCTGATATTCCGCAGTGTATTCCACTTGATATTCCGCAAGTGGAATATTCTGGGGGGGATGGGCGGGGGGGTAAGACCAGTGGCCACTACACAGAACCCTTAAAGGTAGGTGCTGAGGAAGGTTATTTGGTGCCTCAGAAGGAACTGGGTATAGACCGAATGCCTGCCACTGGATAGCTGCATGAACTTGAAGTTAGTTAACCTCTCGGGGACTTGGTTTCCATCCGTATAAGGACGGGTACCTTCTTCACTGGATTGTTGTGCGGATTGTGTGAGGAAATACATTTAAAACAAAGGCCCTAATGATGTGAAAGGCATTAAAATTAAGATCATGGGCTTAGAGAGATTCAGAAAAACCTCTCCAAGGTTCCATCTCCTCCTCTGAAAAATGATTATGATAATAGTTTCCACTTTTTAAGGCTGTTGGGACAATTAAATGAACCAGTCTAAAAATAGTACCTACAAATAGCTCCTAGTACATACTATGCTCTACATAAATATTAGATATGAATATCCTCCTTATTATTTCATTCCCTGGACTGTTTGCCTTCTTCTCTGTTTACCCATTGCCCAGCATCAAGCTTGGCTCCTGTAGATGTCTCTCTTCTAATATTCAGATAGAATTCCCCAAAAAGCCTTAGACGGTGACTTTCGAATGGACACCATGGCTTCCTAGTGAGGTAAGGCTCCTGCCCCTTTGTCCTGATAGTCAGGATTAGCCACTCTGAAGTTAACTACAGCCTTTCCAAAGAGCAATAGCCATTAGCCAAGTAAATGTGACACCTCAATCTCTTTTATAAAAGTGAAGAGAGTGATAAAAATATTGCTGGTTATTTCACAGTTAATTGGCTTCCCCTTGAAGAAGTGGTTGCGGCAATCTGATGCTCCCTTCTGGTCACCTTGCTTCAAGAGAAGTGGAACTGAGATTGAAAAATGCCAGAGAAGGGCATGATCTTGTTCAGAGGTTCAGGAAGATTTATGGAGTATGAGAAGCAGCAAAGAATAGGATTAGCTAAAGATTAGGATGAATTTGAGAGCAGGACTCAGCATTATGAGGGTTTAATAAAAGCTCATTGGTCTCTCTTTGTCAACATAACAGCAAAATATGAGCACAACTGAATGTTCAATAATATCAAAGAACAACAAATGAAAATCAATACTAGGAAACAGTTATTTGCATGAAATGTTTACTTGTAGAAATTTCTAATGTCAAGGACATCTTTGTAATCAGAATCTGTTTCTATATTTTAAAAGGCTGAACAGATTTGTGCAATAAAAATGTGTGATTATGCAACTATGTCCAATGCAGGTAACTGAATTTCATGCTTCAGGGGACAAATCAGTTGTTGAGGAATATCTGGAAAACAATTTTTCGGCATATATGTCATTTTACAACTAGCCAACCTCCCCAGTGGGGCTTTGACTTCTTGCTGGGAAAGAATGGGGCAGGCGGGGTCGGGGTGGGGGAGTTTGTCTAGAGAAGCATTTAACAAGGCACATTCCATTTAATTTGCTCTGAGCATTTCTTGCCTTCAATTTGAGTGTTTGCCAGCCCTTCAGGTCTGAAACTATTCTAGGTGGATCCTAAACTAAAGAACCTTGAAGAGACCAGGTCGGTACTTGCATTTCATTTTCCAGAATTGCCTGTTATATCTATCTAGAGGTCCTGAACCAAAATCTTAAGATGACCCTGGGAAAATCCCATTTTACCTTAAAGACCTTTAAGCCTGAAAGCATCAGGCAGGGACTGTCACTGGGGAGCTGTGGTTTGCGAGAATGGGGGTCCAAGGAAGGAGCTGATGATATCTGGATTGTGAGCTTTCCAAAGTCTTAGTTAACTGCCTCAGTGAGGAATGCACAATTTTATTTAGTTACCCTTTTCTGGGAAAATATAAATTCTTCACTAGAACTGGGGAGTGAATTGGGAAAGATTTGGCAATAATATTTTATTTCCCAGGAAAGAAACTTGTATCTTTTAAGGAAAAAATATTTTGAAAAGTCTCAAAAAAAAGAATGGCTTTGTAAGGGAGATAGAGTAAAACCTCCAAACCAATGATGTTTGATCCCACAGATGACATTTTCAAACAAACTTCTACCTATCAAACAGAAGTATTAGTCAGACAACTTTCAGAACATGACATTATTTCAATAAACTCTTTTTTTCTGCTATCTATGTATTTGTATGAGTTTACAGGGTTGTTAAGGACAGAGCTATTGTCACTGTTGCACCAACGTTCATACTGAACTTAGCATTAAACCGAACTTAGCTCCCAGCACCTCAGGTGTCCCTCTGGCATTTATGAAGTTACAAGTCACCAACTTCTGTGAAAAGATGCACAGGTCTTAAGGTCACTGAATCCTGTCTGCTAACGGTCAGATTGGAGTTCTGGACTCACTCCAGTTAGGCATTACACTGTGTATGCCCCACATCCAGGCAGCCACTGTGGTCATGACGCAAACAGCCATAAATGACTCAAGAAGAACCTTGCAGGCCAGTCAGGGGGCATAAGAAAGAGTACTATGCTCTCTTGGTTAGGATCTTGACCATAATCCTTTATTTTTCACTACTGCCCATCATAGGTGTATTTGCAGTTCCACTTTGTGAATAAAGAGACTAAAGCTTAGAGAGGCTGAAAAACTTGGCGAAAATCACATAGCAGGTTAATGGTAGAGCAAGAATTTTAGCTGTCATACGAGTGGACGGCTTCAAAGCCCACGTTCTATTCCTGCTCAGATCACAGCAGGAAGGGGAAAGTGACAATGGCAGATTATATTTTCAAAAAATGGCCACAGCGATATTTTCCTTCCCGCACATGCTTGCGCAGCCTTGCCCCTTTTCATCATGAGGTAGAGTCTATCTTCCCTCCCCTTGAAGGCACGTGGGAGTCCGTGACCTTCTTGATGAATAGCCACTAACAGAAGTGACACCCGAGGATTTCAAGGCTAGGTCAGACAGGCAATCCGCTTTCTGCAGTCTCCCTCTGAGTGAGCCTTCAGATGATTCCGCTCCTGGCCTTTGAACTGCTCCAGCTGACACCACATGGAGCAGGGATGAGCTGTACCTGCCAGGCTCAAATTTCAGATTTGTGAGCAAAATAAATGCTGTCCTTGTTTTGAGCCACTGTGTGTCGGGATGATTTGTTATGCATCCGTATAATAGTGACAGTCACAGAAAACATATCATAGCTGTACTTAGAATCATGATTTTAGCACAAAGGACAAAATCACCCCCATATGTAATATATATGCACATGCATGTATGCGTAAATGTGAATGCACAAATGTGGAAACCCTGAACATAGCACTGGTGGAATTCATGACAAGGAAGCAAAAGCGTATGCCTCCCTGCCTACTCTATCCCCCTACCATTGCAGAAACATTTCCAGGGAAGTTGAGGAGTGAAGACTCTCTTGCATGGGGTTGTTCAGATCCCTATATTCTTCAGTGGACAGTGGCAGCTAAATACGTTTTTCGTGTCCCTTCTTGCTCCTCTGGAGAATTCCCTCTGTACTTCATGTGGTCCTCGAGGGCTCAGTTATGATGCCCTGTTGCACCAGAATGAATGCCATCTCCTAGGATGCCCTGGATCACTGGGTCTATCGGGCTGGCCATTCAGATGTCAGCATTCTATCCCCAAGATTTGTCCAAGGGTGGGCATGTCACTCTAACAAGGCCTGTTTGTGTTTACCCTGAGGCTGGTAGCTGCACCCTGGACGAGAGAGATCTTCTGTGGTTTGATTGGGTTGTTAGTCTCAGTTCTTCACCTCTCCTTAGGTCCACACCTTTGCCCTGTAGCTTTGTAGGTCTTCCAATAAAAATGTAGAATATATTTCCTTGGCCCTTGACTTTGGACTTGGCCATGTGGCTTTTGGTCAGTGGGATGTTAGTAAACATGATGAAAGCAGGGGCTTGAAATACGCTTGTGCTTTGGACTTGACCTTTTATACCTCTGCTTTTGTCTTAAGAAGAGTTTCCTCAGGCAGATTCTACCACTGTATCCAAGGCTTGAGAAGAAATTCTGGCTGCCTTAGACTGAAGCAAAGTCTCCTCACAGTAAACCTTCAAACTGATAAGAAATAAGTGCTTCTTTTGTGTGCCATTGAGATTTGTGGTTGTTATTCAGCATTATTTTAAAAAGGCAATAACTAAGTAGTATATCTTTTTCCCATGGAGTTGCTAAACCAGGAAGGCATAAATTCAGATTACTAGAGGCTGCTCTGGAGGAGACAGCTCCGCCGAGAAGGAGGCCAGGCTGGGCCAGCTGGGCCAGGACATGGAGAGAAAACAAATCCATTTGAGCCCCTGGATCCGGCTGCTGCCTAAGGCATTTGGATCCACTTTTGGAGTTTCCAGTGATGAGGCCACAAATTCTTTTTTTGGCTTAAGATAGTTTCACTATAGTTTCTGTCACCTGAAAGAAGAATAACCTAGGCATAAAAGATTTTAAGTTAAAGTTCCCTCAAAAACATAAATTGTCACATCTGTCCTCCCCTCCTCCTGTACAAGATGCAGCAGGGCTTGACCTGCAAAAGACATGGTGTGGAATCCATCAGCTGGAACGGGGTTTTGTTGTCATTTGAGAAGCCTGGCTAGATGCTGACTCTCGTGGGATCTTGGCAGTACAGGATGCTGTAGCTGAATGCAAGAGATTTCAGGTTTCTCTTTCTTCTTAGGGGCAGGCAGCAGGCAGCCAAATTTAGTGCATGGGATTGGCAGCCTCATGCTTGATATATGGGTCCTGACCCTAGAAGGTTTATTTATGTACCTGTGGTATACAATTTATGCCTGAAAGGAAGAGTGCCCCAAATCTATACATATATTTTTTTTTTGCTCTTTTCCAGCTCTCTGGGTACTTTAGAAATGCAAGCACTAAGATATTTCGAAATTACTCCACCCCTGAGTGAATAGTGTAGGAATGTTTTAAGTGTTGCTTTTTTCTTACCAGTGTAGAAGATTCTAGTTTAGTATGTTCCTGGGTCATTCTTTTCTCACAAGTCTATTTATGTATTTATTTATAGAGAGAGGGAAAGAGGGAGAAAAAGAGGGAGAGAAACACCAATGTGTGGTTGCTTCTTGGGCATCGCCTACTGGGGACCTGGCCAGCAACCCAGGCACGTGCCCTGACTGGGAATCAAACCGGCAACCCTTTGGTTTGCAGGCCAGCACTCAATCCACTGAGCCATACCAGCCAGGGTCCTCACAAGTCTCTTAATCCCCTCCTCATTCCATCAGAAGGACCTTCTATCCTACACCTCAGCCACGAGAGCAGAAAAACAGTATGTCACATGCATACTCTTGCTCCATAAGAAATTGGTGGAGGTTGAATCCCCACATGTAACTAAAGCCCCCAGGCTCCTTCCAGCATATGGGGCCAGGCCTAGAAGTCAAATGTGATGTTTCCTGCATGGCACCCACCGCACACACTAACGACAGGCCCAGCAGGCTTGTGTTCTCTCACCTTCAATTATGAAGCGGGAGTGTAATGAGACTGTGCGGCCGAGAACCACCATGGAGCTTGACAAGGTGCTTTACCAACATATTATCATATTCCGACAGAGGCGAGCCCAGAGGGTGCAGGAGGGCGCTAAAGCCAGCGGAAGTCTTGGCAGGACCCACCACTACTGCACCCACGGATGTGCCACCAGAGAGACAGGCCTAACTACCTTGTAGAGGACACTGCTTGGGTCTGGAAACAGGGGTCAGCATTGTTGATGGAAGGTGCTAGAGTCCCTGTGGAACCCACCAGTGAGTTCTTGATTTCTTTTCTGAACGTACTCACCCTCCTGAGGGAGACGGCCCCATCAAAGTCGTGTTGCGAAGAGACTTATTACCAAGCACCTTCAGGTGTGTTAGGCATTCTACATAAATGTCTCCTTTAATCTTCACACCAACACTGTGAAGGAGATTGATGCCAACATTCTTAGGGCCTCCAGTATTCATTCTCCATGTTTTTTCTACCCAGACTAACAGCAGCCTGCTTCAGTTCATGTTGACAACGTGCCAATTAAACAAACTTGGTCTTCGGGCTTCCTTGCAGCCGTGGGAGGCCAGGTGGCTGGGCTCTGGCCAAAGAGCGGCAAGTGTAAGTCCACAGCAGAAGGCTTCAGGAGAGCTGTTGCTCCCCCGAAAAAGGACAGATTTACCTGGTGTCCGCCTCTTGCCCCTTTTCCTACCTTGTCTCTTCTTTCTCCATAGAAGGAGTTTAAGATGCCAGAGGAGCAGCAGCTCTCCCACAACAAAGTCTGAGAGAATGGTGGGGGAGGAAGCTGGGAGGAGCCCAGAATCTTGACTAATACATCAGTATTATTACCTCCATTTTACAGATGGGAAAACTGAGGCTTAGAAAGATGAAGCTGTTTGTATGAGGTCACAGCGTAGGTCCACCTCTATCTCCCTAAGTACAGATTCCATGCTTTTTCCATAAGTTCCGTTTAGAGTTTAGTGTTAAGATAAGAGGTTTAAAGAATATATAGTTGACCCTTGAACTACATGAACTTGAACTGCATGGGTCCACATATATCCGATTTTTTTTCCAATATATAGCTATACTGTTTTAGATCCACAGTTGTGAGTCCCTTGATGCAGAGGACTGGCTGTATGCACTGACCCATGCCACTTTTTAGGGGACTTTGGTGTCTGTGATTTTAGTATTTGCAGGTATTCTGGAATCAAGGGACAACTTAAGTTTTGGGGGGAGTCAAAAGTTATACGCAGATTTTCAACTGCACCAGGGTTGTCCCCTCTAACCTCTGCATTGTTCAAAAGTCAACTGTATGTGTGCATTTGTCCTTAACTCTAGAAGAATGTACAGAAAATATACCTTTATTTTTAGTGAGGTTAATTTTCTGGGATAGGGAAGATAATTAATAGGTATGGAGGGAGAGGACAGTGATCATAGAGGGCTCAGAAAATGCTTTTACAAAAAGACTAGGAATTCCTGGGAATAGCCTTATATTTGAACAAGGATGTATATGCAATGAAATGGGATAAAAGCTGCTGTAAGAGAAAAATAGGGTGTCATAGAGCGGAAGTTATACGTAAATTTGAGGGTAGCAAGTGAACTCCTAGTGATGTTCCAGCAATAAGAGACAAGATTTTTCCTTTCTTCCCTACCCATTTCCTCGCCCCATTAAAATTACACCAGAAAAGAAAAAATTGCATTTGTGTCCAAGATACTATATTTTCATTTTTTTCTTTTTCTTTTTGCTATTCAAATGCTTGATCTTCTGTGCCCTTTACAACCAAGTGGGAGTAAAGTTATCCTGAAAAGTCATTTTCTTTTTACCTTTAAAATGGGTTTTTAAAAAAAAGAATGGTGGGAGGGAATCTTATCAGGGACTTTTTTGTCTTTAATGAGCTGTGGTTTCTTCACACAGCCTGGGTCTGCTTAAAAAGCTTCTTTATTCACACGCACTCTAACTCGAGGAGAATTAAGCAGGTCAGACACAAACAAGTTTTTCAGATATACCAAGAATAAATGATTTTCTCCTGGAAGAGCCTAGAGAAGAAAATTCTAAGGAGAGATTTTGATCCTAAACATCAGCACCCATGAACCCTGAACTTGCTTTGATCACTGATATATGAAAGGAAAGAAGAAATAAAGACCCAATATGTTCTTAGCTGTGTCTTGCCCTTAGATGGGAAAGAACATATTGAGTTACTTCCAAGAAGTCAGAGAAGATATGCATTGCTTAAAGGTAATTTCTGAAGGAATACGTGGCCTAGTAGTATGTAATTTCCCCCATCACCTTTTCCCAACAGAACTGCCCACCAGTAGTCTGGGAATATCCAGTAGATATTTATCTAAATCACTATAGTGCAATTGGAAAAAATTCAATACTACAGGAACTGAGCAATAACTGAAGATGTATTATTACATGTCAGGATTTCAAAGCCAGTCTGACCACAGCACCATACATGTCCAGGAGTGAGGTCCAGAACAAGCTGACCTATTTGCCCTGTCTCTACACTGTGGAATGTTTATTCAGGTGAATTCAGGTAAAACCCAAATACAGCCTGAAATGATGAAATCATGAGTAGTGGCTGTAAGCAGAAGTGATTCAGGTAAAGTAGGCTTTTGAGATAAGGACACCTCCCGCAAAGCAAGGGACAACTTGAGAATAGGAAGGTTGTTGAGTTTAGAAGATAGTCATTCCCATCCACACAGCCTGAGAGAGGCAGGAGTGGGGGCCACCGAGGAATGAAGGCATGGCCCCGGCTGATGTCCGTTCGTTTGTTCAGACAGTTTAATAATAGCACATGGTTATTGAGACCTTACCTTGTGCCAGGCACTGTGTTAAGAACTTCACCTGGGGTGCCTTGTTTTGCTTTTACAAGTCTGTGGGCAAAACTCTATGGGGTTCTTCTTTTTTTTTAAATTATTGTTGTTCAATTACAGTTGTCTGCATTTTCTCCTCTCCCCTCCCCCTACCCCATCCAAACCCACCTCCCTTCCTTGCTTCCACCCACCCCCTTGGTTTTGTCTATGTGTCCTTTATAGTAGCTCCTGAAAACCCTTCTCCCCATAGTGCCCACCCCCTCCCCTCTGGCTATTGTTAGATTGTTCTTCATTTCAATGTCTCTGGTTATATTTTGCTTGCTTTTTTCTTTTATTGCTTATGTTCCAGTTAAAGGTGAGATCATATGGTATTTGTCTCTCACTGCCTGGCTTATTTCGCTTAGCATAATGCTCTCCAGTTCCCTAATAAGAATCCCTTTTTATTAGATCCTTTAAAGAAGAGGAGACTGTGACTTGGAAAAATTAAGTGACCTGGCCAAGTCACTATGGCAGTTAGCTGCTGGACCATGACTGAGACGTGGGCAGCTGGACCCAGACTTAGCATCTCACTGCTCACTAACAGTCACAGTGTTTACTGCATGCTACACGCTGCCTTGGGCATCGGGACCATCAAGGTGATCAAGACATTTCCCTCTGGTTTAAGGATATTTTTCTACTTAAATATTTATAAAATCTAGTTATCTCTTGAGATTCCCCAATGCTTGAAGGCTTTCCTTACATCCAAGCCCCAAATCCTGGAGCTGCCCTCCAATCCCACTTGATAGTAACTATCCCATTAGTGGTCCCCAAGCTTCGCTGCAGGAAACCCTCAGTCACCATCTCTGGGGGTGTGGTCAAGGCATAAGTAATTTTTATAAATTCTCAGGTTACCCAATGTTTGGCCAGAGTTGCGAAGCTTTGCAGTTGCCCATGGGGCAGCAGACAATCCCCTCTTCTGACTGTGCCCATACATCTCTGCAGCCTTTCTGCCCTCAGATTTATTCTCCATGGCAGGTGGGCTGTGTCCCTAGGTAGGACCATCCTGAACTCTGGGTTCAAAACTGCCTTGCTCTCTGTTCAGCACATGGAATAGCAAGGGCTCCAGCATCATTATTTAAAAAATGAGCCTGGAAGAATTGGCAAGGCCTGGTTCTCCTAGTCTGGTTCCCCACAGTTAGTCTTGGACTGGAGTGGGGAATAAGATTTCAGGTTGTTAATAGAAACCCCAGGGTTTTACTTGTATGGAACCCCTTGGGTGGAACCAAAGAGCCAGTGGAAATGAGATGACACTATTTGAAGAGGGTCATTTGGTCCTAATGATACAGATAAAGTAGGTAATTGTCTCCTGTCCGGAGTAGGGTCACTTGGGTAACCTTGGGACTAGGTCTTGTGAATAGATTTTTTTAAACCTCCATTTTATCTTTTGTATCATTAACATTTCATTACAAAAATAAAAGTTTTATATGGTACATATTATATCCCTTTTTCAAAAAGCTTTCAGTAATCATATTTGGCAAAACAAATCAAAGTGTGTGCTTGGTGCTGGGGGAGCATTTTGGTGAAAATTACCACCAGCTAACAAGGCTGGGATCATTGTGAGTGGGAATCTTAGACCTTTGGCAACCTACTTATTTATTTTTCAATTATCTTATCCGAAACACGATGCCAATGGTCTTCAAGCTTTAGCTTATTGTCAGGTGCCAACTTGAGCCCCAGTGATAGTTATTAAATGACTTTTCACCCTCATCCAGTTAAAGACCTCTAGACCTGCTACCTACCCAGCCAAACTTAGATGTGTAGCAGGTGCAAAGAGTGCTTAGGAACTACCCCTAAAGGATTCATTCCCATCACCACATCCTTCATATGACACTCTGACCTCATTCAAGAAACACCTGTAGCTATTTCTCAAGGAATCCAGCAAGAACATGAAATGGTCTCAAGTTCAAAGTTATCCCATAGTTTTTGTTCTTTTATAGAAAACTGCTGACATCTTGGTCCTAGTCACATGAATTTTATAATAATCACTGAGTCGTGGCTACATTTAAAATGTAGGAGCAAAATCAAGGAGCTGTATAAAGCCTGTGCTTTAGTGGGTCCATTTGGTATTATAGTGAGGATGCAAGAAGCATGGGAAATGTTAAATAACCCCCAAAGTTTCGGTGCGTCACTTTAGACAGCTTTGGAGATAGTTTTAGAGACTTTCTCAGCTCAAAGAACTGGGTCTATTGGGTACAAATAGAGATATTTGAGAAGGCTTTTGACCAATATCCTATTGTTTTTTGTAAGGAATTTGGCATTTAATTCACTAAGTATTCATTCAATTCCTTGAAAATGTTAGATTTCTGAGTGCCAGGCCTGGGGACATCATCAGTACTCAGAATGGGGAATGGGTGCCGGCCAATCCTAACGAGGCTGGTGGTTCCCACCCCTCGGCAGAGCCCTCACACCAAGAACAACGTCCCCCAGTCCCCATCCAGTATCTCAGCAGAAACTTGGAGTTCCAGGGGAGAAGGCAGAGAGACGATTACAAGCCTGGAGAATGAGACCTACGAGAAATGGTGGGACCTGTGGAAGAAGAGGCAGAGGAGGTGTTTCGCAGCCCTTAACTTCTCTCTGAAACGTGCGTTCACGCTGAGGCGCACGGCCAGCTGTTCAGCGTCTCCACCGAAGACTGACCTGAAGGAAACCGGCTCAAGCTCCAGCATTAGGGATTTAGGACACAAGAAAGATTTTCCTGACTTTGAGAAATCTTAAACATCAGGAAAAATTACCCACAAGGGCGGAGGAATCTCTTTCTCTTGGGGTATTTAAAAATAGGTTGTCTTAGCTGTCCTGAATGATTAAAAGGTCCTGGCTAACACTTGAGGGTGGAGGAGATATGACCAGATAATCACTCTCAGAGGGTTTTTTGGTTTGAAAAACTAAGAAGGCATTTTAAAATTGTTTTTCTTAAAAAAAAAAAACAAAAAAACCCTTAAACATACATTTATTTTCTCCATTGACCCCCCTTTGTCAATTTAGTATAAAATTTATGTTGAAGTAGCAGAAAAAAGGAGGAGACACAATGACTTAGGGCAAAAAAAAATCTCATTTATAGTTTCATCTTTTTAAGCTATTTGTGGTTGAGAAAGTAATTACCTCAGTCTGTTTCCTTACCTGTAAAGTGGAGCCCAAAATACCTGTAATGCATGCATCACAATGTTACGATCTCATATAAGAAATGAAAATGCTTTTTACCAGTGAAAATAATTATGTTATACACATGTGAAGCATCATTATGGAAAGGTATTTTTATATAAGCACCTGAATATTTCTCTTTCATTCCCGTAAGAACTGAGAGTCGGTTCTGTCAGAGGAAACCCTAAACTCTCAAGGTACATCTGGCTCTTCTTGCCACACCTCTGGCCCACTGTCAAGAAACACGTTTAGAGAATTTCACTTTGAAGCCTGGCCTTGGACTATTTCCTGATAGGCTGACAAACCCAAAGGCTTCCAACTAGAATTTCAAACCTGGGCAAACATCTGAGCTCCCAATCGCCGCTTGGCTGGGTTGGATCCAGGTGAGCAGGCTCTCATCCTGTTCCAATCGCTCCCAAGTGATTTTCACAAGGAAAGAGTTGGGGTGGATCACGTGGCTTAAAAAGCTGCTCGGGAACATTGCCAACGAGACCCCAAAACAGATTCTGGAAAATGGCTCGAGTTACAACCCGCTGCTGCCATTCGCTTGGCTAAGAAGCTGTTAGAAGCCACTGCAGATGAGCCCGCGGAGGCTCAGCCTTCTCCTCTCTCCTCTTATACCGTTTCCTTAATTTGCTGAGTGTCAACTAATTGGGAGAGTGTTGATTAAGAAACCACATCACTAGTTCAGGGCCTGCTCCCAGCGGGCCTGGGTTTAACACAGAAGGACAGCCTTCCTTCCTCCACTGTGTGTGTTCTGCCACCTTCTTAGGTCCCCTGTCCTTTTCCTTTTTTCAACCCTGTCTCCCCTGGTGAGTGCACTTCCTGGAGTCCTGGACTTGGCTGCTTCCAAGGTATCAGTGTTGTTTTCCCAAAAGAACTTCACTGGGATTCAACTCAAGAAAAATCCAGTCTCAGTTATTTTCAGGCTTTCCCCTTGTTAATGGAAAATTAATTTTATTTCAAAAATACCTGGAAAAGAATAGAGAAAAACTTTTTTAAATTTTTTTAAAATTATTTTATTGTTGTTCAAGCCCAGTTGTCTGCATTTACCACCCACCACTCCCCCCCTCCAACCCCAGCCAGAAAAATATTATTTGAAGGAAGGAGTTGGCCAGTAGCTAGAGAACCATAATGAGAATTGGCATTAAAAAAACTTAAAGCTCAGGAAAACTCTGTTCCCTAAATGTGGAATAAGAGAATGACAGGCAGCGCGTATACAGTAGTGATTATGCTGCATGATCCACCGAATTCAACAGGGAAATTCATAACCACACCCTGAATGGGTGATATTACCCCCAAATCTCCCGCCATTCCCCACAGTCAAACCTGCTTCTGCAGCAAGCTGGATCTTAAAAGGGAAAGCTACTAGGGATTTTCATTATCATCAGAACAGTTTAACTTTTCCTGGGGCCTGACTCTTGAAAAACAAATCTTTTTTTCTCTTCCTGCTGGTCCCTTGGCAATTTCTTAGGTGTGAGAAGAACAAGAGTTAAAACAAATGCTACTTTGGGGGAAAAGACACATTCCAGATGATTTTCTGTTGTTTAGCTCATTTCTACTTTTTCATTCTCCCTTGGGTATAGAGCGTGTTTTACCCCACTCTGTGCCTAATTATAACTTGACATAGTGAAGCTCACACCAAGTCAAGTGTGAGGGGCACAAAACTATGATTTCTCAAGTCATGCAGTTTTAACTTTCAAATTAATACTTGTGGGGGGAAACGGGATGCCCTCTCACCGTGTAGATAGATACCGGAGCAGGTTTTTGGAAGGAAATTACATTGATGAAACGGTTAGACAGTGATTAATATGCGCCATAACTCATTGCAATATTCCTATTTCAGCATTCTCCTCTTCCCAGAGTGATGTCCAATTACTCACTATTGATCAGCGATTGCATTGCGCAGAGTAGAATGGCAGCATCAATTCATTTCATCCTATTGAGTTTCAGCCAATAACAATTGATATCTGGCACATGTTTCCCGGAGACATTTGTCTGCCATCAGGGAGTTGATTAACAGGTTGGCAGTTTGTTTGTGAAAAGGGGAGGAAAAGTGTAAAATCTGCTTATGAATTTGTTCTCATCCCTAATGTAAAAAAAAAAAAAAAGAAAAAAAGAAGGCAATGTTCTCCCCTCATCTAAATTTAGCCTGTACAGTTGCCTGTTGGCCCCTGTCAACCTGTTCACATTCAACACTGTTCTGGCCTTATTTTTTATTGATAATCATGTGAATAATTAAAGTCCAAGTACATGAAATCCACATAAATCATCTTCAATGGGCACACAATGTACCTGGGCTCAGCCATTGCTCATGGCATGAATTAAGACCAAAATATTCACTATGTAAACTAAGCATATCATTGCCTCTTGCAGAATACATGGTAACCTGCTTGTCACTCAAAACCTACAACCTTCAAGGGAGTCAGCAAGCAAAGGACCCTTCTCTCCCCAGCCATCACAGGGACCACTGAGTACTCTTGCCTTCCATTGGCCTCACATTGGTGTTATGTGAGCAGATGACACGCTATTTGTTTTGAAAATCCCACTTGCTTCATTTGGCCATTCCTGCTGTGGCCTTAGCATTTGTCTCATGCTTATTTTTAAAAAGCACCGTCCAGAACTATTAACCTTTTGCTAATGTCATCAATCATGTGCTTGGCACATGGGCTTTGCTAGACAAACCTAACAACATCTGCCATGCATTCTGCCACTTCCTTTGGATTCCTCACACTTTGTTTTCACTTTTGTCTCCACTTGCCGGGGAGATCTATGCCTGCTCTGCCTCAGATGCCAGGGAGCTGGGAACGTGCCATTCCTCCACAGGACAGCATGCCTTGTGAGACATTGGGGTGGCCGCTGGTGTGCAGCTGGCAGGCGATCCTGGTGCCAATATCCAATGGCCACTGAGTTTTCCAGAGAACCTTCTTGATTCGGAGCACACTGCATCTGAGAAACCACTCATAGATGGCACATGTATGTAGCATATTATAAGCATCTTTGGAAAAAATAATTTTATTTAGAAAATAGATTACACATTTCCTTCCCAGGCCTAGGTCCTTGCCTGCTCTTGGTTCATCCAAATACTTTCCTTGGCCACCCTCTCAGAGAAGCCCCTTCTCCTTTTGTTTCATCCTTACGCTCAACGCCAGCAGTTGCCTGGCATCACAGGGTCATATGAGCCACCCTGATTGTGGCTTTCAAACACCTGAGATGACTCTGAGCTGTTTGCTTTGATTGAGATGTCCAGGAGCCCAAAGACCAGTAGCTGTAGCTCCTTCTGAAGGTTGTAATGACACCGTCCCCACCCCCTCCGCCAATCTATTTTCTTACCAGCAGACATGTCCTCTGGCCGATGTTCTTAGGATGTTTAGATCAACAGTCTTAAGAGAAAAAATTCCAAGGTCCTGAAATATCCATCAGGACTATTATTTTATTAGTCATCTTGTGAAAACTTGTCATCAGCCTTTTGTGAGGGAAGATGAAAAGTGTGCAGGAGACATAGATGGACTCTTAAATAAAAAATACCCACTTTCATAAAAATGTCATTAGTAATGAAGAATACATTTGAAAGTTCTCTATAAGGCATCCAGGGCTATTTAGATGATCAAGGAAAATGGGCACTATACCTCTAAGTTCTTTTTTTCTTTTCTTTTCCTTTTTTAAAAATATTTAGTAACTTCACTCTTGGTTTACTAATCCTAATGTTTGTCCTTTTCAATGAGTATCATAAGTTGTGGATCTTTTTCTAAGAAAAATGCATGTCTGTATAGTTTACAAGCCCATTTATCTTGACTGAATAAATTTATTTTTTATGATAAGGCTGTAAAATAAGGGTTCTCCTCATCTTAAAGAAGTCTCGAATTGCCAGTGTTTGAGGGAAAGAGAAAAATGAGAGAGCTGATAGAGTCAACACTGATGCAAGTGTATCCTAATTTGAAAGAGCTCTCAAATATTTCCAAAAAAAAATTCCATAACAGGCTTAAGTGAAGAAGGCAGCCAGACACACATCACGTGGTGCTCGTGATAAAGAGACCCATAATGGAGGTGATTCCTGGGAGCGGCACTGCCCGCAAACACATGGAGAGGACATTTTTCCACTTGGATGCCCTCCCCACACACACTAATCCCTGGATCTGAGGGGGAATAATCCACTGACATCCAATTTTCTGGGAGAATTTTTTTTTTCCTTCCTGAATAAGGCAATTTGTTCATGAAGTGGTGTAAGTATTAACTCTTTCTCAGCTAAATGGTCCTCACAAAAGGAAGATTACTTCTGGCAATGGAGAATAAGGTCACCAAATCACAAAATCTAATCTGTTGCCCTCAATTTCTAGTCACATCCCCTGTTGTCTAAACAAACAAACAAACAACCACAAAAAAACCAAGAGAAACTATGATGTTCCAGTGAAGCAGAAATAAGACTGGTTCAATACTGGGCCCACAAAAATATTACAAATAAAACTGGGTAGCAGCTCCATCAGACTCTGGTTCTAAGTATTTCCTACCTCAAAAAGAGACCTAGAGAAATATATATAAATCAGCAGTTCATTGATGTGTCTGAATTGTCTCGGTCCCTGTGATGGATGTAGCTTATGTTGAAGCTGAGACACCCTCCCCTCAAATATGATAACTGGGGACATGACACAGATAATTCCTTCAGAACCCCCATTGAGTCTGAGAAGAGAGGTCTTATGTACTAAAACTTAGTTATGAGAGGTGGAAAAACTAATCTAAAATAACTTTTTTTTAAAAGGAAAGTTTGCTGGTTCATGTAAGTAAACCATTGAAAGAATCCATTCTATACAGCACAATCCAGCACTCAAATAATGAGACCAAGACCCAGCTTCTCACCTTCATTTTCTGGCCCCGCTTCCTTGGCTCTGTGGTCAGACTGGGGGTACTTTCCTGAGGGAACATGATGGTTATAGTATCATACACTGAGTGGCTCAGGGAAGTGCCCTTGTTCCACCCCTGTATCGGGGGTTTGAGGCAACTCTACTCTCACCTGATTGAGAGTGGGTAAAAGCTATTTCCCAGAGGAAAATCAGAATACTGTTTAAAAAAAAAAACCCCAGGGAAAGGTGGAAACTAAGTGGCCCAAATTCAAAAATCAATAATACACCACAATTTGTGTTCCTAAAAGACTGTGGTTGTGTTGGCAAAAAGGTGATTTAATAACCTGGAGTAGAGTTATTTGCACTGTTGAGAGATCTTGATGGATATTAGCATTGGGTTTGCTACTCAGTGAGAGGTGTGTGGGAGTGGGCAAGTGGGGGGAGGGGGCTTGAGCAGAGAGACTCACCCGGGTTTCTGCATACCTGGGAAAACATCTAACCCTTCTCCCGGTGAATGGGTAGGTCTAAAACTGCTGGGATCAACTAGATCAATCAGATCAGAAATCAGAGACCATAGAAGAATCAGCCGTGAGCCAGTCAAACTATACAAGATAAAAATAGTGGACTTCAATATAAAAAATAAAACAACAATATTTTAGGAAAAGGTAAGATACTGCATATATATATACAATCTATGGATTGAGGAGACGTTCTTAACCAAGATTAGGAGTTCAGAAGCAGATAAGAAAGGATAGACATCTTTAAATACAAAAAAATAAAAAAGTATTTGTATGGCAGAAATTCAACACATAAAATCACAGGCAAATATCAGAGCTAAAAATAAATGTATCAGACTTTAAAAGAGTTGGTGTCTGTGACATATAAAATCCTCTTAAAATTGTCAGGGGTAAGTCAAACAATCCAATAGGTAAAAGATACAGATGGACAGATCACTGGTGAACACATCTAAATGGTCAAATGCATTTTTTCAATGCTCAAATTCACCAGGAGTCAGGAAAATGCAAATTAAAATAACAAAGATGCCATTTTTCTACCATCAGATGGACAAATTAGTAAGAATTATCTCACCCGGTGATGGTGGGCTGGTGGGGATGCAATGAAAAGGGTATTCTTATATATGATGGCAGAAATGTGATGTTTTATAGCTGTTTAGGAAAGCAATTTAGCAATAATTATAAAAATCGAAATTACATTTACTATTCAACTCAGCAATTCCACTCTTGAAAATTTCTCTCATAGAAATAAAAGCATCGATGCATGAAGACATTTATGTGTGTATATGTTAACATCATTGTTCAAAGTGGCAAAAAACACTAGAAACAAAGTAAATGTCCATCAATAAGTTAACGGCCAAAATACTATGAATATTCACAACCTAGAGTATGAAGGACAGTGAACCAGAGCTACGCCAGTTGACTCAATTTTCTTCGAAGTTTTGTTAGTGGGCAAGTCAGGATAATTAAAAGTATATTATAATGTAACATAGTATAATAATATATAATATATCAAAATATAGTGTCACCTCATGTAATAAAACAGCAATGATAATTGTAAAACCTGTATTATATTAGGACAAAGAAAAATATGGAAGATGCACATGAGATTTTAAAAATTGATTACTTGGGGGAAACACGTAGGAGTATGGAGAGGGAGGATAACTAACCATCTCAGTCTGCCTGAAGCTAAGGGATTTTCCAAAATATGGGCTTTTTACTGCAAAAATTGGGAGTGTCTGAAGGAAACTGGGAAGATTTGTCACCGCAGGGGAACCAATTATACAACGGAGTGAGGAGGAAAAGGCAAACCAAAAAAAAGGCAGGGAGGGGACTGTGACTAAAATTATGTAACCGTATATACATTCATGTAAAATTATTTATCTGGTGGATACTGTAAAAATAACTTTTAAAAATATGTACTTTCACAAATCTCTATAAGATTTGAGAAAAGATTTAAGTCCTGGTCACAGACTCCTGGGATTTAGAGGAAGCTTTACTAGAGATATGAGGACTAAGAGCAGCTTCAATTAACAAAGAAATACATTTCTTTACTCATGAAATAAATGTCCATTCTGTGTATTAATTTACCTACTGCAAACACAACACAAAAAAGGCAACCTATAAATGTGCTGAATGAATAAGAAAATCTCTGACCATAATGATGATACATATAATTATTATTATAACCACAACATATTGTAACATACATACAACTTGATATGTTACATTAACAAATGTTTTAATAGAGATAAAAACAGAAGTCTCCAAGAACATAGAGGAGGGGCACTAACCTTGCCAAGTAGAATCATGGCAACCTAACTGAAGAGGAATATTGAAGGTTTGAAAAGCAACTGAGAGTCTGCAGAAGGGAGACAACAGGAAGGAAAGTCTAGAAAGCAAGAGCACCCTGTGCAAGGCCAAGAGTCATGCAAAGCAAAGTGTATTTGGGGAAGAGTAAGAAGTTTCCTGGGACCTGCAGACAGGGGTCAGGGGAAGGCAGTGGAGCAGAGGCAAGAAGATAAAGCCACACAATCAGGGACCTGTGCACCTGGCCAAGGAGTTTGAATTCACTTTGAAGGCCCAAGGGAGACAGAAGGAGTCTGACATCAGAGAAGAGACAAAATCAAGTTTAGTTTTGGGGAAGATAACATGAGCACTAAGATGGCCAATTGACTTTATGTCCGATGCCAGTTCCAACGGGTTGGTCATGAAAGCTTGAAGGACAATGGTAAGAAGGGCTGTGCTCCTCCATGTCTAGGCTCAGCCGTTGGCGTGCCAAGGCCAATTAGCAATGTCTACTGTGGACCGGGCAGAAGGGGAATGGCGACAAAGTCGCTGTGTGCTCTCCAACGGGGCACCCACCAGGAATGGGGAGGAGGAACCACATGGAAGAAGTCCTGGTCAGGGAGAGCAGGTGATTTACGAATTCACACAAGAACTGACAGAGGTCGCGGAATCGCAGATAGAGCAGAGACTTCAAAGGCGGAATGGGTGGGCCCTGCTGAAGGAATTTAGGAATGGATGAGACCCAGGCACTAAGGGCATCTCTGGCTAACAAGCGAGTTTCGGATGAAGATTGCTTTCTGGTCTTGGAACCATGTACTTGGCTTCCATGTACGCCTCAGGGAGGGCACGATGACTCAGCAGCTCCGGGAGCTGCCAGGGCACATCCAACGATTGCCACCAAATCACTCTCCGGAGTCCGTGGCCCTGGCTCACCCCAGCAGTCCTTGTGATTTATTCTCCAGAGCAGCTCTCGGAAGTCGAAAGGCCCTCCTAGAGCTGAAAACAGGAAGCCTCCCCCACTCACCTGGCCAAGGGGCCAGGAAGGAATATGTGAGCTCTGACACACCAGCAGTGCAAGTTCCCATTATGTCAGCACCGTTTACCATCACCAGGCACTTCCTGTGACACCGGAGCCGGCCAAATCTCTAAACCAGCGCAGAGGAAATGACTAACTTCAGGAAATCATCCCTTCTCCCTCCACCTCCCCAACCCGCACCCCCCCCCGACAAAATGGAGACACTGTTGGACTTTCACTAAAAATATCAATACCATCTAAAAATAAGGTTCATCAACTCTGCCCCTGCCCCAGGAAATCCTGACCGAAGCTCCTCTTACATCACTACTAGCCCTTGCCCAAGCAGCCTCTCAGAGCCACACCCTATCTGTCCTCTTAGCTTAAGGTCATTTCCAAATCAATCTCCACCTGCCTCCTGCAATAACGAGAGACTGAAGAATTGCTGGCCGCTATTGTATCAAAAAACAAGCATCTTCCCAAGGGACAGATGGTCTTCCAAAACTTCCACCAGCACACGCACCCAAGTCGGTTTATTTCCTGTCTAGTTGACTTCCTCCAAGAGGCTCATTAAGGTTTCAGTGTCATTTTCCAGAACAGGAAAGAAAGCGCAGGAGCTTGGCCCGTAGCGGTCGCGAGTGGACGCGCAGCGGCTGACTCGGAGGAGAGAGAGTCAATGAAGCCATTTGTTAGGAAACCACTGATAGGCCCGCGAAGCCTTCGGTCAGGGCACTGTTCCTGCGGCTGGGTCTGGGCCGTGCTCTGCTGCAGAGTTTGTGACCTGTCTCCTGCTGAGGAGCCACTGCCTAAAGCTGGCCTTGGCCTTTAGGGGAGGGGGAGGGGGTTCCTGTTGGGCTGCACCACTCTCAGGGCTGAGGTGGGAAGAAATGAGCCCCAGTCCAAGAGGGAAGAATGGGAGAAATGGGAAATAATGTTTGACTCAGCCCTCGACTCCTACATTACTGGAAGATCCCCTTAGAACTGAACTGAGTTATTAGTTTTACTTCCCAAACAAGGAGGTGGGAGGGTCTCAAACAAGGACCCTCACTCCTGGGGAAATGGCATAGCATGGTAGATAAAGGCTTTGCAGTCAGACTCCTGAGTTTAAATTCTGTTGTCACTAAGTTCAGCTGTGTGATGCTGAGCAAGTTACTGAGATTCTGTAAGGCTCATCCTTCTCACCTGTGAAATAGGGGTTGTTATGAAGACGAATTAAAATAAGAAATGAACAGTGTTCCATGCACAGGTAGCGTGCCATCGATGGACCCATATTTTCTTTGTTGATGTGTTACAAGGTGATAGGTACTCAACTATGAAGTATGAAGATTCCATAGAGAATTGAACAAGCACAGCTGACCCACGGCAGGACACAATCTGCAGTTAATGGATCAGGAGTGCTTGGCGGACAGAAAGTATGTGTGAATTCCGTATTTGAAACCCAACAGAACTAACTGTGTGGTGGAAGACATTCCTTCATTCTGGGCTCTCGGTCCCAGTGCCGGAGAGTCCTGCAGGAGGGAGAAGGAAACCCGGTGTGCAGGGGCATCCAGGGAAGCGTGCACACGATGACTGGGCCGGATGAGCTCCATCTCAGGTAGGCCTCCAGGGAAGGGTTCAGGGGCCGCAGCAATCCTAGCTCCCAGTGACTTTGCAGACAACGGGACTCCAGCCACCTCCACAGCATGCCAACAGCAAAGGAGGCTTGGCCAGTGTGCCTCCAAAGTGGTGATGGGGATGAAGTTATGACTATCAGGAGGCAGCTTTGGAGACCAGCAGGTGAAGACAGAATGAGAACATGATCATAATTTAAGAGAAAAATAACTCACTGAGTTTGTGGGCTCCAATGAAGCCGTTGAACTGAAGTTACTGTTGTCTTTGCAGGGAGGGGGAGCTCATGGAACTGGAAGTCAGTTTGATTCTCTGAGGGCCTCAGGGAAGCAGGGTGGTAAAAGCTTCCTTACTCTGTGGAATCTTGTCGCTCTGTTTCCCCCACTCTAGGTCTAAGATGAGGATCAGATACCAGGGTGTCTTTCTCTCCCTCTCAAAATAAACAATAAAGCTCTGCAATGAAGAAGGGGAGAAAAGGAAAGAAACAAACATGTTAGGTCGTATGAAAGAGACAGGGTTGTCTGTGAACCGCCTTCGGAGTGACCAGCACACACCGCCCATGTGTCCCACTCCAAGGCAAGCTGGTGCCTCCCCAGGACCCAGGAAAGCGCGCCACAGCTGAAGAAGACCGCAGGGGAAGGAGAGTGGGTGCTGTCTGGTATTAATTAGAATCTCAGCTCCAGGAGAGCAGAGATCTCTTGTTTCCTGTTCGCTGAGGACCATGGGCACCTGGAACACTCTGGGTACATGATAGCCTCTCAATAATTATTTGTTGAATGCGTGTCATAACATGTTAACTTTACCCTATCATCCTCCCTACATCTTATGTTTGGGGTAAATTATATGGGGTATAATGTATTATTTTCATATCAGTAAATACAGTGCAGTTAAAGTTTCATTTCAAATGTAGGTCTTCATTCCAGACTCTCATTGTGGTCAATAACTTTATTCCTGACATTAGAGCAAACCAAATTCAACTCATGCAGTTCTGCTTCGCAGATTCTAGGGAGGGCCCACACTGGTGCAGATGATTATTGCGTAACACTCAGAGTGGCTCCGTAGTAATTTCCATGGCGTACAGACTGTGAAAGTCAAGGATTCAGCCCTTCCCCTCTCAGCTCACTGCACACACCGCCCCAGGCGATTCGGTTATTTCTTGATTTGGGGGTCATGACAGAGTAGATCCCCTAGGGGGCAGTGTGTGCACATGTTTCGGCCAAGCATGGAGCACATTTTTATGGCCGCTGATGTAATCGCCACAGCAACAGATTTGGGGGTCTGACAAACGAAATACACTATATGAAGTTGTTCTTTAGGTGGAGCAGGATAAAGGCGGCCTGAAAAAATTGCGCAGTAGAGGAAAACCTGGTGGTGACACAGCAGAAGATTGGGGGATGGTAATTTTAAAGGCTCCAACCACCGATTTGCTTAAGGTTCAACACAGGAATGATTTGACATGCTCCTTAACATTTGCTAAAGGGTTTAAAATACTTTTATTTATTACCTTTTACATTTCATGTTTCTGAAGTCCATGCAGAACTGTGTTTCATTCTCTTATCTATTCTGGGTGGCAGTTCAAATTCAATTGAAGTTAACCAGTTTTACTTGAGTAATAATAGTTCATACTATCTTATTGAGGGATTGTAATGTTCTGAGTGTTTCACTTACACAACTTTACTTAATTATTTCTACCACATTATTTAATGCTCCCACACCCCTATGAGATGAAGACTATTCCCATTTTATAGATGAGGAAACTGTGGTGTAGAGACCTTATGTACCTCACTCAGGAACCTGAGCCTGAAAGCTGAGTCTAGAATCCATTCTCTTAATTATTTTGCAGTTTCACTTTCTAAAGCTGTGCCTCTTAGACATTAACATGTACTCATATAAACTGTTAAAATGCAGATTGGAACTTAGTAGGTCTGGGTGGGGCCTGAGAGCCTGCATTTTTAAAGAGCACCAGGCGATGCCAATGCTGGTCCATGGACCACATTTTGAGTAGCAGAGACTCCGTGGAGTGTGTGTGTGTGTATGGGGGGGTATACAATGATGTGCAGCGTGCAGTTCCTGCCCTCAGGAAGGTTATACTGAGGAGGTAAGGTTAAGACAAATCCACAAACAATACTGTGAGAGAACAGGTTTGCCAAGAGCCGCAAAGGCACAGATGAAGGACAACTCAATCGGCAATAAACAAGGGACTTCTAGGGTAGAATAGCGCGGCCCAAGGTTTGGGGGACATGAGCAGGATGAGTAACAACACAAAGCTCCTTCCCACACGGTACTTGCAAGCTGGGAGGGGAAGGCCAAGGCACACGCAGACCACCCTACACAGACACAAGTTTTACGAAAGAGGCTCCCAGGGGGGCTGTGGGGACCGGAAGGAGGGAGAAGGTGAGGTCTGGGAGACTCTCAATGGAGACTGAAATTAGACAGGAATGTAGCTGGAAAACTCAAGACACGATGCTCTTGGGTGGCCAGAGGCCTAGAAGAAGGCTTTGTGAAGGAGCTGGTGTTCCAGATAAACCATGAGAGGCAGATGGAGTTCTGACAGTGGATAGAGAAGGTTATTTCAGGGAGAAAAACCAATTCAAACCAAAGTTCTGAAATATAATAATAGTACAAAGCTAATTTGGGGCTGAGCACAGTCTTATTTTTCCTTTCTGGACATATGGAGAGTTATGCGGGGAGCCATGGTTTAGAGCAGTGATTCTCTCTCTTCATACCAAAAGTCCCTGAAGGAGCTGAAAAATACTTTGACGCCGAGGCCCCATTCCCAGAGATTCTGATTTCATTTGTCTGAGGGTAGAGCTGGGAATGGGTGTATTTTAAAGTCTCTGTGTTTTCATTGGGTGAAATGTGTGTGCAGTCAGGTTTGAGAATGGTCACCCTGGGGCAGTGGTTCTCAGAGCGTGGCCCCTGGACCAGCATCTCCTGGGAACTGGTGAGAAATGCAAATTCTTGGCCTCCTCCCCCACACTTCCTGAATCAGAAACTCTGGTAGTGGGGCCCCAAGTCTTTATTTTAACAACCCCTTCTGGCGATTCTAGTAATGCAAGTCAAAGTTGGAGAATCGAGATATTCTAGAGACTTGCTGCTCCAACCGTGGTCCATAGACTATCTGCATGGACATCACCTGGAAGCTTATTACAGATGCTGAATCTCAGGCCTCACCCCATGGCTAATGAATGCGTCAGAACTCTAGGTTAACAAGACTCTCAGGTGTGTAAAGTTTGGGAAGCGCTATAAATTTCCTGGTGAGAAAAATCATCTTTTTTAGACAATAATAGAAAGCAGCTGAAGGTTATAGAGTGGTAGGAAAAATGATCTGATAATTGTATGAGAGATGGATTAAATAAAACAGATCCTGCACAATACACCGTATTTGATCCTGCAAGATAATCATAGAAAATTCACTTGCCACTTAGATGCCCCCAGACTTTCTTTGTCCTGTCATTCCTTTTGGTAGGCTCCAACAGAGAATGGTAGATCGGTGCCCTGGGGCCCTGGGTACAAGCCCGACTCTCCGCTCGGAGCTCCTTCAGTGGTGGAAGCCTGCCAGCCATCGATCCAGCAGTGCGAGTTTTCTCAGCGGTACAACCGCATTCAGGCCCCAATTCCAGCTTGTGTAATATTTCTGATAACAAGAGAGCCCAAATGACGCATCCTTTAAAAGGCCTTCACTGTTAATTTGGTGCAGGGAAAAAAGCCAGCACATTATCCTAGGTCTTCCAGTCACTCTGCTTGTGCTACATAGACTCTTCGAATACATGTCCATAATGAGATTACTCAAAATGGAAATAATTACCTGACTTCAGATATACTGCTTTTTAACTGGAAATATAAGGCTATACATGCTCTGCTCCCAGAGTTGGCTGTGTGACCACTCAGCTTCTCTGTTCCAGGCCGGGTATGGGAAACCAGGGCAAAGGAAACTCTTCGTGAGTGTGAGTGCAGGGTCCTGAACTAGGAATCCAGAGGACAATGTGGCTTCATTAGGAAAGGCACGCAGAAACCTCGGGACTTGGTTGCTAAGTTCTGCTTCCACGGGCTCACCATGGGCACCGTGGATGAGCCAGTCACCTCCCTACCAATGTAATTGGAAAGACTCTAAGGGGCCGTGAAATGCTGAAGAGCTGTAAATTAGCAGTGTTCAATTCTGATGAACATTAAAGGGAGTGTGGAGTTAATTCCTCCACACACGCTGATCGCCACGTCTTCCCACCGGGCGCTTTTGGCTCGGAGCGTTACAGGCCCATTTGTTCTGCCTGGCTTCTCCACCAGGGCAAGGACCTCAAGGTGAGTTAATAGGCTTGGCTTCTCAGCACTTTATTTTAATCTGTATTTACCATCATCTTATATATTTTAACAAACCTCTGGTGCATGGCACGCCATTGAACGCTGCATAGAACAGATAAGAGACAATCGGGCCGCAACTACATTCGGGGGTATTGAGGGTGCCCTGTGTCGCACTGGTTTATGGTGCTGCTTGGTCCCCACATGGTCTCCTATCTGCCACATCTTCCCTAGGTCTTCGCTTCTTTATCCCATGTGCGACCACCTCCACTGCACTGGTGGGAACAGAGGGAGGTCCCATCTAGGCTGGACCCTCTTTCGACCATGGTAACAATGGCCATTTCTTCTGTCTTCTCTTCCTTTTCTTCCCCAAGCACACTCCCTCTGGCATGCAATGTAAAAATATTGCTGATGGTGGCTCTCCATGAGATAATGATCTTAAATAGATGATACTTACATGGATAATAGGATAAAGTAAAACAGGATGAGAAAATTGATAATTGCAGATTAGGAGGAAATATAATTAGCAAACCAAACAAAAGCCAAATTTAGGGGGTAATAAGCATGATGTGTTAGAACGGTGAAGAATGAGATATTTTCCCATACACGTCGTTACCCCTGAGGTAAAAGCATAAGCAGCTCTTTATATGTTCCAGAAGTGTATCAGAAATGGCATGTTCTAGTTGTTTAAAGATTTTACATTCCAAAAGCAAAAGGAACTATGATTACAGATGTTTTTCCCCCAGAGCTTTCAGAACTAGCAAGAGGGAAGCTGTCATCTGTGGCTGTAATATTGCCCTGGACAATTGCAGAACAAGCCACTTGCCTGAATTCTGGTTATTATTTTAATTTGGATATAAATCTTGTCAGATAGCCAGACATATTTTTAAAAATGCAAACTAATAGCCATCATCAGCTGATGTTCCTGAGACAAATACGACAATGCAGTGTGCTGGTGGAGGCCATGTTTGCACTGGCAAAATAATGAGTCCGTGGCCCAGGCTGCCTGATAATTTCAGCTATATTTCAATCAATTTGGATTGTCACTTGAGCAACATTATAGACAGATCTGGGATCCGCTGTTTATGTAGCTGGGAAACATTACATTTTCCTCTTTTCATTGAACGCAAACATGGTACAAGTTGTGTTGTATCCCCCAAGAAACCAATCTGACACAGCGTATACCTCTAACACCAGCCCTCGGTGTGGCCTGGGCTGCTGGGACTAGCCCACGGGGTGCGCTCACCCTAGCTCGAGGGCGAAATGGTCGGGAAACCATTTCCCCACGTCCCAGGTGCCCGTAAATATGGATTCTGCGAGTGCCCACGGCAGTGTTTCCTAGGCCACGGCATTCCTTCTGGAAAGATGTTCTATCTTCTCCTTCTCCTTCAGTTTGAGGCTCTTCAAAGAAGATCAGGCGGACATTTTTAGGGCCTCTAGTGAATTTCCAGCACTCTCACACTGAAGCCTCATAACACAGGTCAGTGAGTCCTAACTCGCTCTTGCTGGGCTGGGGTCCTCATCTAAACGTGACATCTCCCATGGCATGTTAGTTTGTGAAATGATTGAACAGGGGACCTAAATCGTTGATTTGGGGATATTGTTGGTTTTGAATAGTCTTATTCCTACATTGTAACATATCACAGAGCAAAACAAAGACTTTATCTAAAATAATTATTAAATATCCATTGCTATAATATGCTTAAAGTGCAGAAACTGGAGGATGGGATAGTTGAAAGGATTTAACAAACAAAATCCTAGAAAAAAATGAAAGAGAAAATATCTTGTACACTACATATCTTAAATGTTTGTGAAAACACCAACACATTTCTGCCATGTGATTTGAGTTGCTAAAATGTCCACTTTTCCCTTTTTTGTTACCTAAGTAAATCATGAGTCCTTTCTCACTATAAAAGATTCAAACATTCGTATAAATTTAGAAAGCAAAAATTGAAAGTTGCCCTTTATTCCCCTCCTTGTTTATTCTTTCTAAGCTTTCACCTCTCTTCCAGGGAAGCAAATGCTTCCTTCCAGTTTTCTTTCTACAATTGTGTGCCATTACATGTACATAGGTACATCTCTTTAAAAAAGAAGTGGGGTCTTTCCAATACACACTGTCCTGCAACTGGCCTTGACCATTCAATATGACTGGAGAGTTTCTTCTCTGTCAGTACATAGAGCACTGCCTCATTCTCTTTAACAGCTGCCTAATGCTTAATGTTATATTAAGGCTGAATCATAGTTTATCTGCATACTATTCTATTATTACTTATGATTTTATTTTACTTATTTTTCTGATTTCAACCCTGTTTGAAATTCTGGAGTCTATGTGTAAATGTATCTTTAGGTTGCACCCTAGAGAATTGCCTTTACAATTTTGATAACTAGGACCACTTGCCTTCCAAAAGAACCCAAATATATTGGAATTTTTGCAGATTCAGAGGTACTCTCCAGATATATTCTCTTAGAAACAGTAGGCTTAGTTCTTTGGAAATAAATAGACCTGAGTTTACATCTCAGTCAGTTCTGACACTTATCTCCCCGGCAAGTTACTTTAACTCACTAAGCTTCGGTTTCCTTACACATAAAATGAGGATAATATTACCAATTCTTGAGGGCTATTGGGAGGGTAAATGTGATAGCATCTAAAAAGCACTTGGCACATAGTAGGTGCCTGATAAACCATAGCTATTATTAGTGAGTCCAGACGTGACCTGAATTTCACTTCCGAGCACGCTACCCTGCAGTTTCTGGAAACAGAAGCGACATCCTGAAAACAAAATATTTCAGAAGCCACATTTTGTTGGTTTTGAATTTTATCAGTGTTTCCATCACCTCCTTTTCAAAACCATGAAAAGCTACTACTTGTATTTGCTTCTTCCACAAGGACCTGCATCGGCAATTCAGCCTCAAGAAATGAGCTCACTCATTACAGACTGCATTCCTGGTTTACCTCTGGATATTTTATGGGACATGGTTTATGCAAAGAATTATACTTTGTTAATTATAGTATGTTCCCAAGTTAATATTAAGATTAACTGGTATTCCCTGAGCACACCCTGATGTACGTGTCAAACCTAATTAATCACTCTGGCGCACCTAAGAAAGGGGTCCTCCCCTGTCTCACTTCACACGGCTCCCACGGCCAGTTCCCGTTCACAGTTCTCTTCCCTCGGCCTCTCGGCTTTGGATTAGGGTGTCGTTGCTGGCACCAGTTGCCCTTAACATTTTTTGTTGGGGGGGGAGCTTCTGAGAAAAAACTTATTTTTAAATTAATGTGCCTAATTTTATTCCTAGCTTTCAGTTGCTGATCACCCAGATTTAGATGGAACTATCTGCACATCAGCCTAAGTGATGGCTGAGACAGGGCCACTCATTTATCGCCAAGTAGTCACTTGGGGCTCACAAATGAGGGGTGACTCCCACATCTCCGTGTTCAGTCATTTCCATTGCCCTACACTTTATCTCACCTAATTAATTCTTTTCCCTGGCTGCCAGATGCATCCACGAAAAGCAAAGCAAAGGCAAATATAAAGGGATATTTATTAGAAAACCCTTTATTTTTTAAAAATGGCTTTTCATGGTTTTATAAAGAAAGATATTAATTCCAAACTGACCAAATGCAGTCATTGCAGACCCTCGGCAGAGGGGTTGTAAAGCCTTGCTCGGTGCTTGGGACGTCAGGGAAGGGGCAGGAGAAGAGCATCATGGCTAAAACGCAGTCTCTGGGTCCCTCCACCTTGCCATTTACCAGGTGGGTGACCTTGGGCATGTTACATGGCCTCTGTGTACTTTGTTCTTCTCGTCAATAAAAATAAGGTTAATTTTAGTAATTACCTGATAAAGTCAATGTGAAGATTAAATGTTTCAAAAATGTAAAGGACTGTATATACATGTTGGCTATTGCTGTTTGTATTTAAGAATCCAGGGTCTGGAATAGGCTGCCTGCATTCAAATGCTGAATCTGCCACTGATTACCTTGGTGGCCTTGGGAAGGTTACTTTCCCTTTCTGAGGGGCTTGCTCGTTCATGGGAATGATAACGGTATGTCAGGGATTTTTTGAGAAACAATGGATATATACAGTGTTTGGCATTTAGAAATGCTCATAATACCAGTGCACATTCTTTGTGGTAAACCGTATCACAAGGTATTTGAACCTCGTCCATAGCAGTTATTCTGGAGTGAGTGACTATGGATTCCTGCACTCTCTCCTTTAGTTTCTCACAGAGTCTGACTTTAAAATATACCTAGGGCCTCTATCTGGAGACATGAAATGCCTCTCCTTATTAATATGTTAGGGTTTTATTGATGAGGCAACATGCAAGTGGTGGCCCTTGGAGCGGAGCCAGAGCAGTCATTTCTGATGTAACAAATGGACTTAATTATAAGATGGTTTTACCTAAAAGGTCAGTCTACGCCGTGTAACTGGAGCCTGGCATTACAGAAAGCTTCTAGTGTATTATATTGCATGTCAATATTAACACATGTTCTGTTACTGCTGTGCGGGGCCTCAGCTCTCTATTCTGGGGAGACGCTCACACACATTCACACGCACTCGCACACATACACTTTGAGCTGGGGCCACTGGTCACCCCAAGTCCCGTGTTTCTGGAAGCTGAGTTTGTTGCTTAGGAACTCCTGTTTCCCAGGCTGGTTGCACCGTTGAAATGAGTCCTTGGTGCTTGTAAGTCTTGTTCCATAATTTCATTTGGCTGAGGCAGGAGACAAGTACCTCATTTTAATTAGAATTTCAAGCAAACTGCATTATGTTGTTGTGTGTTATTCCAAAAGGATGTAGCGCATGGAGGACAGCTGTTGATGGACTAAAGCATCCTGTTTATTCTGCCTAAGAAATAAAAATCCCTTCACTCACTTCACAGGCCCTCTCACCACGCAGCTCCTAATGCACCCCATGAAACAAAAAGCGCTGCCCTGAGGCTCTCCAAGAAGTAACTGTGTTACACAAGATGCCAGGTAGTAACCACAGGACCCGTGAAAACGCGGCATTACCGTGCCAATAGAGGGCAAATCGCAGGCCCTATCCTGCTCCCTGTGTCTCTGCCGGCTTCCCGCGAACCACAGCGCCCTCGGAGGGCTCGCGTGTACCTGTTGCCCGGAGACAGACCCTCGTCGGCGCTAGAGGAAGGCAGAGGCGCTGCTGCCTTAGACCTGCAATTAAGTCCCTGCCGCTCTGCAGACCAATGAGTCCTTCCCGTCGTAATCTAATTTATTTTTCCCATTTTCTAAGTAATGCTGGGGTAAGCGCGTTCATCACTTCAGACTCACCGATTCTAATTCCTAATTCAGACTTGTTTGTTCAGTAGAAGGTAAACAACCCCCTAGCTATCACCCACCCCCATTTATCTGGAAAGAGAGAGTTTCAGTGGGAGAAGATAAATAGCATGTCAAGCGTGGTTTGGAGGGGCTGCAACGGCATAATTTCTAGTTTCCTGCGCCTGTCTCCAGCTGTTGTGGCCCAGTGTGACTCTGGCAGCTGTGTGCAGGCTTGGCTGAGCTGCCACTTACTCAAATTAGATCAATAGTTTTTAAGTATTTGTTTGATATAACAATCTCAGGCTAGCCCAGGAATTCACACGCTGAACCGCACGGATGCGGTTTCTCGCTATCTCTCCATGAACACAAGATCAGTAGGTTGATACCTGTAATCCTAAGATCCCTCAGAAAATAAAAGGCGGGCCACATTTAGAAGATTGGTGGACTCCAGTGGCCCCGGGGATTCATCAATTCAACCCCACAAACATTTATTGGGTGCTACTATGTATAAGGAAACATAGGAGATATAAAGATCAGCAAGATATAGTCCCAATTCACAAATATAATTTAATACCTGGCTATAAAAACATCAGTAGTTAAATAATTGTTATTTAGATTTGGCCTTGTTCCAAAAGGATCTAAGATGGAAGAATGCTTGTGAAAATACATACAATAGGTCCAAATGAAATAAAAAGGCATTACTTGAGAAGGAGTTAGGGAAACTTAAGGCTTGGAGCAGCTCATAGGAAGCTGGAAGTGAATTAGGTTCAGAGAATATGCACCATGAGAAATAATGCTTACCAGTTGGTGGGTCATGAATTCATCCTGGAGTTTCCTAGACGCCAGCACAAAACCAGAAACAAAATTGTTTCGTTGTGTGATTAGCAATGTCTTGTTCAGGAAGAGCATACCAGGTATAGAAAGTACACATAAAGAGGACTATGATTTGTGCTGGTCAGTATCCATGACTTACTTACAGAGAATTACAATCATGATGTTTTACTGGCTGGGAGCAAGAACTGTTCCTTGCTATGTCCCAGCCATTCCTTGTCACTTTTTTCTTGCTGCAAATCCCCTTTCCACTATCACACATGCACACACAAGGGGCTGAAAATGCTGGTTGTTGGCTCTCCCAGGCTCCCCTGAACATGTGACCCAGTTATGGCCAATGGAATTCAAAGAGGAGGATTCTGGGAAACTCCCTATTAATAAACAAATCTGGATATATTTATCCTTATTCTAAAATGAGCAAAGATATTATGAACATAAATGGGATTCATGAAAAAATATTACAGTGTAAAGAAATGGAAACATCTGACTCAAAGAAGAAACTCTTCTCTAAAAATGATCTGTTTACGGCATGATTCAGAAGATAACATCGGGAAAATGCCAGAAATCCTTGAACGACTGCAAGAAGACAGACTACTACAAATCAAGAGCTTAAGGAGTCAGAAATCTGAGATTAAATGTGTGATACAATTCAGATCAATGGAATTAACAAGGATCCCAAAAGATCTAAAAAGTTGATGGGACTTCCAGGCAAAGATAGAGTTTTGAACTAACATCTAACCTCCCTCCCTCCGAAAACCCTTATAAAAATTACTATATGTATTTTTATATGTTTTTAACATGGGTAGAGAAACAGAAGAGAAAATAATGGCAAAGTTTTGAAGCTGAAAAACAGATAGACACATGGAAACTGACTTAACAGATCTGAGAGAGACATTCTAAACCACACGTGGGAAAAGCTGAGACCAATGTATCCTGTATCACGGACTCCCTCAGAAGACGCAGGGGGCAGCAGCGCCACTTCTTTTAGTAGATAGGGTGAAGGAGGAATGGCCAAAAACGTTAGGGGGTTGGGAAGGTTCAGAAACAACTCGATTCTAGATCACCCCCCCACCCCCCCGCTACACGCTTCTGCTGATTGCTGTCTCTCGTCTCCAGCGAAGCCTGAGGTTTAGGTGACAGGGTGAATCAAGGAATCTCCAGACGTGGAGACACCAATGGAGATCCCCTCAGAGTTTGTACCAAACCCAGGAAGGTTAAATACATGTTTGCACACTGAATGCTGAGCTCTGGTCCCTTCTTCTATTAGCTTCCAGAATGTGTGCCTTTATTTTTCAGGAAAAAGATGAATGAGTTTTCTCTAGGGGGTAGGACCATCCTGTGGTAAAAACAAACAAACAAACAAGCAAACAAGCTGACAACGGAGTGAGTAAAAGCTCTTCATTGACTCACAGAGGACAAGCGGCATCGAGAAAACCAGAGATCTCCCCACCAGCCCTTTAGCACCCGCCACTCTTAAATATGAGCAAACATCAACGTTTTGCATAAATTAAAAAAAAACACCTAGTGTAAAAGACAAATAAAAAAAAGGCAAATAAAAGAAACTGGAATAAATACACTGCACAGAGAACATTAAAAATTAAATTGTAATTAATATCACCCAAAAGATGAAAGAGTTGCATATACATAAACAGAAGCAGGTTGCTCTAAAAGTGGAACTGAGACGCAGAACCTAAAAGCTCCTTTGGATTCATGTAATGGAAAATGGAGTTCACATGACTAGCGGTAAAAATATGAATCATGTTGTGAAACTTGAAGTCAGTCTTGTAGGAGATGAACTTAAAAAACTTTTAGAGATTCCAGAAGCAAAAATAAGAGATTAAAATGACAGATATACCATAGATACAGAAGATATATAATGAAAAGCAAACACAAATCATATGTGTTCTTAAAGGGAAGATTAATTTAAGTAGAAGAAAAAAAGCCAAAGCTTAAAAGAAAAGTTTTCCTGAGTTGTAAAACTATCTTCACTTGCTGGTTGAAAGCACCCATTGCGTCCAAGCAAAATGAATTTTAGAAGACTGAATCCAGGCGTATTCTGGCCAACTTTGGGACTGGAAGAATGAAGGGAAAAATTTGCAAGGCCTTGGACAAAAAAAGAGAAAGTTTAACTACAAAGGAATACAAATCAGATCTGGCCTCAAACATCTTTTTTATAACTTGAAATACTAGAAGACAATAGACTAACATCCACAGAATATTTTAAAGAGAAACAATGTCATCTAATAATGTTGTACCTAGCCAAATTTTGTGTGTGAAGGCAGCAGAAGAAAGTACTCTCAAATATGCAATGTATCATTCATGTGCACTTCTTGAAAAAAAAATTTGAAGATGTATCATCTGATAGAGGAAACATAATTTTAAGTGTTTCAATATGGGAAGGTAATTGTATGAGAGGACCGGTCACAAACACTGAACCATTTAGAACTGAGTGATATCCAAATTAGTTTATATAAGTGTGGTTATAAATATGGTGCCAATTTCAAAATATTTTCAAAGTGCAAGATATGCAATGGTTGGAAGAAAGGAAGGAGGGAGAAGAGGGGAGGGAAGAAGAATGGGAAAAGAAGAGACCATTTCAATTACGTTAATAATGACGGAGAAAGGAGAAGAGAAGGGATGGGAGTAAAACTGTGCTACCAGTCAGTGGTCAGCATGTCTTGCTGCTGTGCATGGGGATCAGCTGAGGATCTTTACAAAACTCTGAAGCTTGCCTCCCAGCCTCAGACATCTTCATTTCGTTGGCATGGGGTATAACGAAAAGCTCCTCATCTACCTCCAATGTGCAGCAATGTTTGGGAATCACTGGCTTAACTCATTAAGTGGGAAAAAGCAAAGATGGCAAAAACATTTCAGCTTATGTTCCAACCCTTAATTGGCCACAACTTCCTAAGGGCCTTGCTGGGGTCCCATCAAGGCTCAGTGGGAAAATGGGGAACCTTTCTAATGCACTTCCACCATCTTCACTGGAAAAGAATGACATTGTGCATTCGCCATCCCTGGACTGCAATTGATTTTGAAATTGAAGTAACTATTAGTAGCTTACGAAACAACATGGGTCACTTCCCAAATATTAGAGACAATGAAAGCAAAGAAAATACAGTCGTGTCATGAAAGGCAGTAGGCAAAAAAAGGAGGAGGAGGAGGATAGGAGAAGCTGCAAAATAAGGTAGAAAAATATGATTAAATGTGTTTATTAAGCCTATAAATGCAATTGGGAAAATGCCCTACATTTAAAAAGAATATCTTCAGACTGCATAAGAAGAAAAGAGAAGTGCAACTAGGCAGCATTTTCTAAAGACCCACTTGATACAAAATTACTAAATAAAAATACATTAAATTAGAAAATGGGCAAGTATATTAGGCAAATACCATAAAAATGAGTCATAATACCAATAACAAATATAAAAGAAAGTAAAGCATAAATATTAAGTGGGATGAAGATGTCAGAAAGTAAATTTCACAATGCTTATAAAACTGTCACAAAATTTTATGCATCAGGTAATATATGAAAATACGAAAAGTGAAATCTGCATAAATTGGGAGCAATGGACACAACTACAGGACTAATAGCTTTAATAATAGCTTTCTCTTTTTGATGCTTGATAAAACTTTAAAAATATATAAATCTAATTTACACCCCACAAAGATAGGCTCTACCTTTATTTCCAAAACTAATAAGACAACTCTCAAAATATATAAATAAATAAAATGATCACACATCAATAAAATTACAAAAAGCCAAAGTATACAGTTTACATTCTGATTAGAAAGTGAGAAGCTATTATTATCGAGTCAAAGAGAAAAATTAATTCTGCAGAAAACTTGAAATTAACAATAGTAAGGACATTCCCTGACAAAACTTTTGAGATGTGCCAAAGCAGTATTCAAAAGGAAGTTCATAGACATAAATTTTTTTCTTTTCACAATGAAGGAAAAGAGAAATAAATGTCCTGCAGTTGATGTGACAATGAAAGAAACGTCTGCATCAGAGGGAAGTGTGGGTTGATGCCGAGGGCCGGGGGATTTCAGGGCATGACATCTGCCCCGTCTCTTCCATGCCTTCTTCCAAAGAAAGGACATCAGTCTGAATTCCAACCCCAGGGCTGGAGGGCTCCTTCTCTCCATTGTTCCGTCAATCCTTGCATAGGTGGAAAGTTTAGAATTTATATATAGGATTTTATTTTCTGTTTTAAATCAAGCTCAATTTGTTTTAAATCAAGCTTAATCATGCATTGTAAGAATTCATGAGACATTATTGCTGTACTATTTCTAAATCAATAATAGAAACAGCTCCTTCATGTTGTGCTAATCATTTTTCTCAGCTTTACTTCATGTTTGAGGGGAAAAAACAGACACAGGAAGAAAAATATGCTTTATCAAATAAACTACCATTTCCCAAAGCCCAGATGCCTAAAAAATCATATCATGAGCAAGTTGAAACTTAGTAAAGATAAATGTAAAATACAAAATAGTATAACTTCTGGAAGAAAACATAGGAGAATATGTACATGATCTTGGGTTTGGTGACAAGTTTTAAAACATAATACCAAAATCATTATCTATGAAAAAAAATCTTTATTTTGTGCTTTATTAAAATTGGACTTTTAAAAATATATGGATTTTATAGAATTTTAAAATTCTGCTTTTAAAAAGTCACAAACTGGGAGAAAAATTTTGCAAAACACATGTCTGATAAAGGACATGTATTCAAAATATAACAACAATAAAATAAAAAATTAAAAAATCTCTTAAAATTCAACAGTAGGAAAACAACGCAATTTTAAAAATGGGCAAATGATCTGAACAGACACCTCATCACATGTATGCTTATATATGACCAATAAGCATATATAAAGATGCCCCCAAACATGTCATTAGGAACATTTGAATTAAAACAACAAAGTGACACCCAAACATTCCTATTGATAAATGACAAAAATTGAAAAAACTGACAATACTAATTGCTGACGAAGATGCACAGCAACAAGAACTTTCATCCATTGGAAGACAGTTTGGCTGTTGCTTCCGAAGCCGAACATAGTATGACTATACAACCCAGCAACTGTGCTCCTGGATATTTGCCCAGCTGACGTGAAAACATAGGCCCACGCAACAACCTGTGCGAAAATGTCCATAGCAGCTTTATTCATAATCACCCAAAACTGAAGGCAGCCAGGATGGCTTTCGATGGGCCAGTTGACAACAAACTGTGCTGCATCCACACAATGAAAAACTATTCAGTGTTGTAAGGAATGCGCTATCAGATCATGCAAAGACAGGGATAAACCTTAAGTGTCTGTTCTAAGTGGAAGATGCCAGTCTGTAAAGGCTAGCACTGCATGATTTCACTTGTATGGCCTTATGGAAAAGTCAAAACTACAGAAAAGATAAACAGATCAGTGGTTGGAAGGGTTGAGGTGGAGGGCGATGGGGGAAGGTTGACGAGGTAAGGGATTTTTTAATTTGGCGAAACTATTCTGTATGATACTTTAATGGGGGGTACCTGACATGGTGCATGTACCAAAGCCAGTAGAATTTCACAGCAGAAAGAGTGAAGCTTAACATACGATAATTAAAAAAAAAATATGTTAGGCAATTGGGGCATCCTAGGATGTGATAACAAATTAATCTAACTGGATGATGAAAGATTCTAATCATATTACAACTATATCAAATAATCTCGCTGAGAAGAGCAGGAGAAGATGCTGAACTAAGTAATCGGCAAATAGACCTGCCCGGAAACACTGTAATCTGGTTGATAGAATTGTCTCTCAAAGAAGCATGCAATGCCATACCTCTATACTGGAGCGGAACAATTAAGTAAACAGACGCGTGATGGTCGATGGTCAGAGGCAGGTTTCCCTCTGTTGGAGTCCGACGTTACAGATGAGCAAGGGGAGAGGCTAGAATGACCCACGGGGAAATGCAGTGAAGTCGGACACATCAGTATGAACTCCTGCTTAGCTGGAGAGAGAGAGGGAAGAACAGGGAGGGAGATAAGGAAGCATAGTCATGTGTATATACATGAGTTAGTATACACACATGTATTTCCTTGTTCTGTCAGCTGAGAGGACCTGAACCAATGACACTCTAGTAGCAAGACGCATACCTAGATTTGGTTTCTAATACTAGTCTCCAGTAAAAAGAACCAGGTCTCCGCAAAATGGCTTACTCTGGGCCTGAGGGAAGAAATGTACACGATAGGTCTGGAGCTTCTTATAACACCAGAAGGCAAAGAAGAGCTCAAAGAAAACACAGGAATGGTGGAATGTCAAAGACATAGAGGAGCCAACTTAAAAAGTCTCAATGGCCAAACCTGTAACAATATTATAGAAACAAAATAAATAACGTCGTGTTGTAACAAAATGGAGAATAGACACATTGTAACAAATTGAAGAACAGACAACGTTCCCAAGAGAATTCCAGCTAATTTACATACAGATCTGCTCCCGAGGAGGTGAAGTGTAACTCCAGCTCTGTAAGTGTGGGCTGGGCGTAAGGACATCCCTGCAAAGAGAACACTATGGAAAGGCCAGGGGAGAGGGGCAGTGACTTTATGGTGGAGAAACCTAACGCATCCTGGCTACCTTGGCCAGGTCATCAGGGTAACGTCCACAGTGATGACTGATGTTGACAGAATATCCCTGGATATGATGTGATGAGGTGGGCACTTTGCCTCTTGGTCTTCCTCCCCCAAACCCATAACCCCATGTATCAGGAGAAGAACATCAGGCCATCCCACCTAAGGACATTGTATGAAGTACCTGAACAATCGTTCCTCCATGTTGTGAAGGTCATTAAAGACAAAGAAAGTCTAAGAAACTGTCACAGCCAAGAGGAGCCCAAGAAGCCATGACAGACTAACTGTGATGTCATATCCTGGGTCCTGGAATAAGAAAAGGACATTAGGTGAAACCTAAGGAAATTGGAGTAAACCATGGGCTTTATTTAATAACCATGTATCAATATTGGTTTATTAACCATGACAAACACATCACACTAAAGGAAAATGTTAATAATAGGGGAAACTAGCTAATAATAGGGGAGGGGTGTATGGGGACTCTGTATTATTTTCACTACTTTTCTGTAAATGAATCTATTTAGAAATCTATTTAAAAATAAAAATCTTAATCAAAAAATCTTTAATAAGAACTAAAATATAAAGCTCTGTAGCACACAATTCCCTAGATTCCATTATACCCATACTACTTTGCCAGAAACTGCGTTCTCAGATTCTCCTAGCCACGGGCAGGACGGGCAGGGCGTGTGAGGCTCTGAGCCTGGGCCAAATGGACTGAAAGTGTTACTGCACACCTGTTTACTGTTTCCCATGTCCCTTGCGTCATGCTTAATGAATCTCCATAAACTAAAACCCAAACCAGGAAGGGCTGCTGTCCTGAAGTGTCCACAACTGCCCCCCCATGCCCCCTCCAATTAGACCCTCAGACACTGATAACAGCATGAATCAGACTCAATGGGGCGTGATGATCAGTTAATTTCCCTCGTCTCTGCCTCCCGCCTGCTTCCCTGCTGGGAGTTTCCAGCGTGCTGTGTGGTCACTGCCAGGCTACTTAGGATACAGCTGATTAACCAAATTAACCAAGTGCTCTACTTGTGCACATTTACCTCCCACTGTTTACTTTTTAGCCATTTTAGTGCCTGTAAACACATATTAAAGGCAGAAATAGCAACCAGCCCGTATATATGGTCTGTTCAGAAGGTATCCAGCTACGTACTATGAAAAATAGAGACATTTATGGAAGAAGACGCAAGGTACAAGAAACATTGTACGTAGGACAATGACTCCTCGGTCCCGTTCCAAGTAGGCACCTTGGGACCTCACATAGTTGTCTCAGTTGCTGTCAGCTGCCCCATTGTATTTTCCTGAATCTCATTGACAGTCTGAAATCTCCTTCCTTTCAAAGGTGATTTTAGTTTTGGAAAAAAACAGAAGTAATAGGGCACCAAAGCTGGGCTATAGAGGGGCTGAGTCACCTGGGTGATTTGATGTTTTGCCAAAAAACTCTGCACAAGATGGGATGCATGAATGGGCATGTTGTTGTGATGAAGCTGCCCGTTACCAGTTGCCCATAGCTGCAGCCTTCTGAATCATCCAAATAGTTTTCTCGGAGGAATGTTAAAGCTTAATGCAAAATTTGATGCAGATTCATTGTTCTACTCGCTCAGTTGTTTTGAACACTATAGCCATGTAGTACACATGCTCACTCAATGGTGTCTACTGCCCCCACTGACTAGTACTGTGAAGTCGTCATTGTTCACACACGTGCATTCCAGGCCACTCTCCTTAGCTGCCAGGTAACACTGATGTCGTGCAAGCCATTCTCGTTATATTAACAACAGCTGGGCTTTTTCCGGACAGGTCTATTGCTCTCAGTAAGACCCTGCATCACTTCTCATTGCTAAGTGCTTATGACTGTCTGGAGGGGCGTCCTTGGAATTGTGTGTGATTGTGTGTGGTGATAACAGTATTTGTGCTCTTGACAATGAGGGGGGAAGTAGCAGAAAATTTGGATGTTTCTTTCCAGATATATATAAAACAGTCAAATATCAAAAGTCAAAAGGCGTCATGGATCTCCGTTAAGGGGACTCCTTCAATCCATAGGGTAGCAGGGCCCCTCAGTGGCCATGGTTCTACCCGGGGAACCCGTCATTTTGGCATTAGCTGGTTGAAAAGGTCCTAAGTCAGGCTGATCAGATACAGTTGAGAGGGTAGAGTCCTGTGATACAAATATAGCTTCTGAGCGCTCACAGCTTTAAGGAGGGGGAGACACGGCTCACAGAGACGGGAGGCGCCTCCATATGGCGCTGTTACAGTCAGCGCTTGACACTCACGGGGGACTAGGGCCGCACCCCCCCCACCCCCCGCCACCCAAATCTGAGGGTGCTCAAGTCCCTCATCTAACAGGGTGTGGTGTTTACGTATAGGCTACTGTGGGTTGTACCTACACGTCATTTTATGGTTGTAGATTCAGCATAGTGCTCGGTGCAAGGAAAATTCAAGTTTTGTTTTTGGAAACTTTCTTGACTTTAAAAATATATTTTTTCGATTCATGGTGGGTTGAATTCGCGGGTGCAGAACCTGTGCATACGGAAGACCAACTATAATTTTAGTAAAGTTTTTCAATTGTACAGGGTGAGACTCCTACAGTATTTTCCTTTTTAAAAAATGTAAGAAAATGTGACAGTGCAGGAGATAATGATTTAAAATTCTCCCAGAAAGGTAGGTCTCTCTACAATGTATACCCATGCAAAATGGATTTATAAGGCATATGAATGATGTAATGCATATAAGATTTTTCATTGCTTGAACAGGTATATTAGCTATATATAAAATAATCAATTTCCTACAAAAATCAAAGCAGAAAAGGAATGAGTTTGAGAGGTTAACAGGATAAGAATATTTTTTTGTGTTAAGTCAACTTTAGTGAGATAAAAATTTACATACAATCAAATATACTCATTTTCTAGTTTATTATTAAATACACATTAACAAATGAATACATTCATTTAATACACCCATTTAACAATCGATACAATCAAGACAAAATATTTCTATCAAATCCGAAATGTATTTGTGGTCTACACACCCCGCCCTGGACCCAGGCAACCATTGATTTGTTTTGTCTCTATAGATTCATTTTAACTATTCCAAAATTTCATTCACAAGCAATTATATATTATATTAATATACTCTCCTGCATCTGGACTTTTTCTCAGAATAAAACTTTCGGCCAGATTGTTGTATACACCAGTAATGAATTTCTTGTTCTTTTTGAGTGGTATGCCACTGTGTGGCCCTGCCTGAATTTGTTTATCATCTCGTCAGCGGGTGCACAGTTTGGTTTTTCCAGTAGTTGGTGTATATTCAGTGTATGCTTACAAGTGTGTGTGGAGATGCGTTTTTATTTTTCTCAAGTTCCCAGAAGTAGAATTTCTGGGAGGTATGGTACCTGCATAGAAATTGCTGAGCTGTTTTCCAAAGTGCACCATTTTACATTCACACCAGATCTGTCTGAGCGTTTCAGTTGCTCCACATCTCTGCCAGCGGTGTGTCAATTTTTTCAATTTTAGCCACTTTAGTGAGTTACAGTAGCAGCACATCGTGCTTTTAAAAGGCGAAGGATTTATATGATCTGAAGAGAAACCAGAGTATACATTGTGCTTTTAATTTATGTTTCCCTGATGACTAATGAAATTGAGATTTTTTAAATGTGCTATTCATATTATTCTTTTGTCAAATGTTGGTTCAAATATTTTGCTCATTACTTATTGTCTTCTTTTCTAATAATCAAACTGAAAGTGTTCTTTACATATTGCAGTTATAAGTCCTTTGTCAGATATGTGTATTACAAATATTAGCTACCAGTGTATGTCTTGCCTATTTTCACAATACCACCTCACAAAAAACAAAAGATTTTAGTATTGATAAATATCAATTGATCAATTTTTCTTATATTTAATGCTTCTTCTTTATTTAAGGAATCTTTCCAACTCCAAGGTACAAAATGTTTTGTGTATACTTTCTTCTAAAGTTGATGAGTTTTAATTTTTATATTTGGAAATATGAGCCATTTAGAATTAAAACGTCAAATTGTGAGGGAGGGGTCAAAGCTTCTTTTCTTTATGAACATCCACTTTCCAGTGTTCAATTATTGGTTGAAAAGATTTTTCTTTTCCCATTAAATTACCTAGAAATCTATGTTGGAAATCCTGTGTGAGTCCATATCTGTATTCTCCATTCTGTTTTATTGATCTATAGGTAAACTTATTCTTACAATAATACTAGTGTTAGACAATTGTGGCCTCACAATAAATTTTGAAATCAAGTAATATATGGCCTCCAAATGTGCTTGTTTTCAAAATTGTTTTGGCCATTTTAGATCTTTGCATCTAAATACAACTTTAAGAATTATCAATTTTATATAAAATTCTTCTGGGATTTAGACTAGAATTTTGTATGACATATAAAGATCAATTTGAGGATAAATTCTATTTGATCCATAGTATACTTTTCTACATGTATTTATGTCCTAATATTTCTCAACAATTTTTTTTGTATTTTTCCATCTGTAGATCTCACATATAACTTGTTAAATGTATGTATAGGTATATTCTTTGATGTTTTAGTACTATAGTTTTTCAGCAGTTTGTTGCTAGTATATAGAAATATGATTGATTTTTAATATTGATCTTTTTACTGTGACCTTGATAACTTGACCTAGAAATGGTAGTTGCTTTTCCCTCAATTACTTTAGGATTTTCTATAT
>PVJI01000734.1:138919-229929 GCA_004026765.1 Micronycteris hirsuta | reverse complement strand
GCTGTGGGTTTGTTATATATGGCCTTTATTATGTTGAGATATTTTCCCACTATTCCCACTGTACTGAGAGTTTTTATTATAAATGGATGCTTTATTTTATCAAATGCCTTTTTGCATCTGTTGATATGATCAAATGATTTTTATCCTTCATTTTGTTCATGTGGTGTACCATATTAATTGATTTGAAGACATTGAACCAAACTTGCATCCCTGGAATATATCCCACTTGATCATGGTATATGATCTTTTTAATGTGTTGCTGAACTGGGTTTGCTAATATTTTGTTGAGGATTTTTGTGTCTGTGTTCATCAGAGATATTGGCCTGTACTTTTCTTTCTCTGTAGTAACTTCATCTGAGTTTGGAATTAGGATAATGCTGGCCTTATAAAATGAGCATGGGAGTCTTCTGGAGGAAGAAATACTTAGATTAACAATTTCAATGCAGGAAAAAAGTCATAGTTGTTGCAAGAGAAATTAAATGCATCTGAAGAGGGAGTTCAGAAGAAAATGATAACGTTTGTTTGGAAGGATGAACACATTTATGGAGGCAGTAGAATTTGAACTGATACATGAAGAATGGGCAGTATTTTGCAGGTCAGGAAAGGAGGTCCGGGTGAAGGAACATGGTGAGCAAAAGAGAGGCATGCATGCACCTTTCCTGAGCAGAGTAGAATGACTGCAGCAAACCAATTGTTTGGATAGAAGCCAGCATTACCCAGCTTGTTTACCCACTTTTTTCATCCTACTTGGTACCAACTATTGATTATTATCAGAAATAAAACCCACCTAGTTAGATAAAAGTACTAATGCTGGTGTTGTTCATTTGTGTTTATTTTACCATGGGATCTAGATTCCCACTGATTGAGACTTTTGTGCAGTCAACCTGCACATTGCATTAAGGTCAATCTCTGGGACCAATATAGCCCCGAAGAGAGAATAGTATGTCACTTTTCAGACTAAGTTATAAAATATCACAGCTTCTGCCTTGGTATTTGGTTTGCTCTCTCTTGGATTGCTTGTTCAAGGACCATCTAGCTACCATGTCACAAAGGGCTCTACGGAAGGGCATATAGAGTGAGGAACTGAGGTCTCCAGCCAATAGCCACATGAATGGCCTTAGCAGGAGATCCTAAAACCCAAATGAAGCCTGCAGATGACCAAAGTCAAGCCTACCATCCTGAGGGAGACCTGGAGCCAGAGCAACCCAGCTGAACTGCTGCTGGATTTCTGACCTCCAAAAACTATATTAGTAAATGTGTGTTTGCTGATTTTGAGATAATTTTGTTAAGCATCAATAGATAACTAATACAATTCCCAACACCTAGAGTAATGCCTGATACACATAAAAGATTCTCAATAAAGATTTTAAATAATTAATAAATGGAGTGTTCACTAACTTTTTTATTTACTAGGGTCTATTTTTTTTCATTTTAGATCTAAATGCATAAGCCTCTATTTAGAATTCAAATTATACTTAGAGAATTTTTTAAAATATTAATTTGCAATCATTCATTGGTCTATCTACTTACTCACTTTCCAAGTTAGTCACTGACATTCAAATATCACTGTTGGCTTCAGGTTAAGATTTAATTTTCAGCTGCTGGCTCCATCCCAAATAGACAGCTATGGTTCTGATTTTGTTTATCACATATGACTTATTTTTATTCTCAAGAAGCAAATTAGATAAGATAGTTCATGAGAGGTTGATTGTTATATGCAAAATTTTTAGATAAGTATGTAAACATAATCAGGAAACTTAATTTTTTTATTCTCTTTATTTTTCATTACATTTAAAATGTCCTTATCATGAGGATATCTGGTTTAAGAACGAAATAACATTTGTACAAGGTTCCAGTGAAATGGAGAATTGAGGTGTTATTATGCATTAGTCTTGATCAACCCTTTCAGGTTTAAAAAGACATTATTTTCTTAGAGCAGGTTAAGGTTTGCAGCTAATTTGAAGGGAAGGTGCAGAGATTTCCCATATGCCCCCTTTCCTTTACCTAGGCATAGTCTCCTCATCATCAACACCCCCACTGGAATGGTACATTTGTTATCATTGGTGAGCTTATGTTGACACATCATAATTACCCAAAATACATAGTTTTACATTAGGGTGCGCTCCTGTTGTTGTATGTTCTCTGGATTTGAACAAATGTGTAGTGACATTTACCCATCATTATGGTGTCTTACAGAGTATCTCCACTACCCTGTGCTGCACCTCTTCATTCTTCCCCCATCCCCAGGCCAGGACAACCACTGATCCTCTTATTGTCTCCATAGTTTTGACTTTTCCAGAGAGCCACATAGTTGGATTCATACAGTATGTTATGTAGCCTTTTCAGATTGGCTTTTTTTCACTTAGAAATATGCGTTTAAGATTCCTCCATGTGTTTTCATGGCTTGATAGCTCATTTCCTTTTAGCACTGAGTAATATTTCATTGTCTGGCTGTACCAGTTATTTATCCACACCTACAAAAGGATATCTTGGTTACTCCAAAGTTTGGCAACTATATATAAAGCCTCTATAAACATCCATGTACCAGTTTTGTGGGGACATAAGTTGTCAACTCGTTGGAGTGTGATTGCTGGATCATATTGTAAGGGTGTGCTTAGTTTTGTCGGAAGCTGCCAGGCTGTCTTCCAGAGTGGCTGTATCGCTTTGCAGTCCCACCAGCCATGAATGAGAATTTCTATTTCTCCACATCTTCACCAGCACGAACTGTCGCCAGTGTGCCAGTTTTTGCCATTCTATCAGGTGTGTATAGTACGTCATTTTTGTTCTAATTGCATTTCCATGATGACGTATAGAGTACCTTTTCAATGCTTATTTGCTCTCTGTATGTCTTCTCTGGTGAAGTGTCTGTTTAAGTCTCTGGCCCATTTTAAAAATAGTGTTGTTTGTTTTCTTCCTGCTTATTTTTAAGAGTGCTTTGTAACTTTGGCTAACGCTCCTTTATCAGATGTGTCTCTTGTACGTGTTTTCTCCTGGCCTGTGGTTTGTCTTCTCTTTCTCTTAACACGGTCTGACACAGAAAAAGAAGTTTTTAAATTTAATAAAGTCTAGCTTACCAGTTATTTCTTTCAACCCTTTAATTATAATGTTAAATATTGAGCTGATGGATACAAAAGTTACCCAGGAAACTTGATGTGGCAGACAGACCCTCAGGTGGTCCCCGATGAATCCCGCCCCTGACGTTCGTGCCTCTGTGCAACACCCCCGTCTGCGAGTGCAGGCAGGACCTGTGGTGTGCTTCTACGCAATAGACTATAGCAGACGTGATGGGGTGTCACTCCCACAATGGCATTAGGTTCTATAAGGCTCTGTCATCACAGACTGGAGCTGGAGACTCCCCTTGTGAACTGTTGGAATAGGTGCCCATGTTTGAGAAGTGCCGTAGGTAAGAAACTGATGGAGACTTCTAGAACCTGTGGGAGCGTCTCTGACCCCAGGGAGCCTCTAGCCAGCAGCCTACAAAAAGCCAGGCGCTCACTCCTTCAGTTGCAAGGTGCTCCGCCCCGTGGAAACTCTGAGAAAATTTGCACTGTTTTAAGCATCTAAGTTTATGGTAATTTGGTACACGCTAGAAAACACTAATATACTTTGTGATTTAAATTTATTGTTCTTAACCTTCTCATTTCTGTCTTTGGTAATAACATATTTTGTTATTTCAAAATAAAATTACTTCAAAACAAATCATTACAATGGCAAATCAAAACAAATATTTTTTTATTTTAAGAGTGCATTCCCTCCTGGATATTTTTAATAACACTCTATGGGGGCGGTGTGCATGTATAAAATTTTTCTCCCCTGACACTAAATCATAATCAGTTCCCTAGCACATAGGCACCCGTTCAATTATTTTTATATGTAGGAAAAGGAAAGGGAAATGGGGAGGCAGGACTATTGTGGCTGCTGGTCACCCAGGCACTTTATTGCAAACAGACGTGGTCACTGCATGCTGGTATGTCACCCTGTGGTAAAGAACGAGGATCAGTTTCAAAGTGGCACCGCCAGCGGGCTTCTGCTCAGCAGGAGTGATTGGCTCCTATCAGTTTATCAGTTTTCCTCTGTTCTCTGTATGGGCTTATGAAGGACGGCGGCATTTAACAGAACAGCAAAGTGTGATCCAACTACTTCAGTGTGACTTTCACTGAATTTATGTGGAACTCAGACTTTCTTCAACCTGTCTACTGTGTCCCCCACTGATGTGTCGTGGCAAAATAAACAAAAAACAGCTTCAGATGCTAAAATCCACATTCTCCGCTTTTATGAAATATCCAACTTAATTTTATTTTGAGCGGAAAGACTTTTCTCATCTATACATCTCTCTAATAAAATCTCCATGCTTTCTTGTTATTTTCGGTCGATATTTTCCTGCCACATCACACAGCAATATCCTGTGGGGCAGGAACTTCATTTCATTTTCTCAGCCTCGATTCTGGCTTCCCTTCTCTGCTTTCCCCCCAGTTAGTCAGGTGCTACTGGCAGGTGCTAGTTTTTTTTATGCATGCTTTCATTTGGTACCTCTTGGGAACCTTATATTTTAGGTGATATTATTATTTCTAATCCATAGGTGTGGAAACTGAGGCTTAACAGATTTAGTGTTTGGAGCACTTGGCATTGGAAAGGCAGTCAGAAAAAATGTTTAAAGAATAAAAAGAGAAACCAAATAACAGATGGGTTAAATATATATAGAAAGAAAGCGTGACGGGAGAATTTTGAGGGCAGAGTGTTTATGGGACAACACAGTTTTAGGGACTTTAGGGAACTGGTACAGGCTTGACAAGACTGCAGATTTGTTAGATGTGATCTGGTCATGAAGGAAACACTTTGCTTCCCTAACCCCGTAATGACAGACATGTAGAATGAGGGGTGGTGAGAGCTATGGGCCCCCACAAAAGGGAGTGATTGCTTTACAATGAACTGGGCTACATGCCCAACTTGGATACGTTAGTATAGTGTATTACAACATGTTTTGAAAAAGAAGAGAGTGAGCAAAAAACTCGAGACCAGAAAGACTGTGGCCAATAGTGAAATAGTAAGAAAAGCATATCGAGGCCAAATTTCAAAAAAATTAAATAAATGCAGCAATGAAGGAAGGGTAGAGGAGGGGAAATGCTGTGTATTTCTCTCCTCTTGAAGGTCAATGTCAAGACCCTAAGGTCTCCCAATCTGAAACCTGTACCATTTTCACACCAGGCATATTAGTTTGCTTCCGTTGTTAAGGTGACTAAAATAGCTGAACTATACACACACACTTTCTAACTGAATTCTGTAAAATCTCCAAAGTTACAGTCATTCTTCCAGGTTATTGTATTTCAGCTGGGTATGTGTGTGGTTCATCCAATTGCTAAGTTTCTGTGACTCAAGGGCAGGACCCACATAGGGTTGATAGTGGCAATTATCAAAGGGCTGTGCCAGACCACGGACACAGCGAGATCTCAGCATTTGCAGAGGAGTCCCGGGCTGCGGTGGTGGGATTACATGGAAAGGGTTGAACTGGTGGTTACCCCTTGATGGGAGGAGGAGGGAGTGCTGAGAGCGCAGTAGGGACCAGAGCAGGAGAAGCCCAGGCTGTCCGTGTCTGATCACGTGGCCATGAGCAGACATCGAACGGTTTCTTGACCGGCATCATGGTCATGAGCAGAACCACACTTTGAAAAATTTAATCGAGCAGAAGATTGAAGGAGCAAAGATGATTTAGGAATCTAACATGATATTTTAGGAGGAGGCAACAGGGCATAATCGGGGCAGTAAAGAGCAGAACAAAGAGATGATAATATTGAGATCTAAAGAAAAAGACAATTGAACTTCAATTCTAATTTCTTCTCTGAGCAGCACAAAAGCGTGAAAGCCAAGTGAGTTATTTGTCTTTATTATTGACGTCATGTTACTTTCTTTTGGTGGAACGCGGGTGGAATAGCACTCTAGTGGTATAATGTCATTGCTATTATTTAGCTTTTCACAGCACCTGATATCTACCTGATATGTGGGTAGAGTCAGCATTCATAGAGGAAGCACTCAAGTTCTGGTCAGGCTACTGGGTTCAAATGCATGCCTTCACTTGTGTGACTGAGTTAGTCCGTGACCTGCCCTAAACTCCCTGATTCAAGTGCGTGTGAGGTCAGTAGAGGTGTGAGTGTGGTAAGGCCGCTGTCGGGATTAAGGGGTTTCCACAAAGCACTGAGCACAGTGCTTGCCCGGATAAGTGCTCATACTCACTAACTAATATGTAAACTGCTATCAAGTCCCAAGATTAAGAAAACAAAAACAAAAACAACCATCCAGTTAAAAAATGGGCAAAGATCTGAATAAACACTTCTCCAAGGAGGACATACAGATGGCCAATAGACATATGAACAGATGCTCAACATCACTAATCATCAGACAAATGCAAATTAAAACCACAGTGAAATACCATCTCACACCTGTCAGAGTGGCTATCATCAATAAATTAATGAACAAGTACTGGCAAGGATGTAGAGAAAGGGGAAGGAACCCTTTTGCACTGTTGGTGGGAATGCAGACTGGGGCAGCCACTGTGGAAAGCAGTATGGAGATACCTCAAAAACTTAAAAATGGATCTGCCTTTTGACCCAGTGACCCAACTTCTGGGAATATATGTGAAGGAACACGAAACACTAATTTGAAAACCATAAGCACCCCTCTGTTCATTGCAGTGTTATTTACAATCACCATGATGTGGAAGCAGCCCAAGTGCCCATCAGTAGATGAATGGATAAAACAACTATGGGATATTTACACAATGTAATACTACTCAGCTGTAAAAAGAAGAAAATTTCACCCTTTGCGACAGTATGGATGGACCTGGAGAATATTATGCTAAGCAAAATAAGCCAGTCAGAGAAAGACAAATACCGTATGATTTCACTCATATGTGGAACATAATAAACAACCTGAACTAACAAGGAAAATGGAGACAGACTCAGAGATGGAGAGCGGAATGACCGCTAGTGGGGGGCACTGAGGGGTGGAGGGATTGAGCAAAAAGGACTCACGGACATGGACAACAGTGTGGTGATTGCTGGGGGCCAGATAAATGGTAATGGAAAAAATACAGTAAAGATAAAAATCAAAACCAAAATACAAAATCCCGATCACCACACTCAGGGAACAGACCGAGGAGCGCACTGTCCCACGTGACACGGTCGGCCCGTGTGGGTCACGTCCTTAAACACCAGCCTTGTTGTTATTTTCACAACGGTGCCTATGACACTTATTTTCTTAACAAAATTGCCATGCAGTGCTCAATTTCAGTGAATAAAATAAAAGATTCACTTTCAAACTTTCTTCTGAATCAGAGGGAAGTTATCCCACAATGGAACGATAAATTTCACTGAAAGAACACCTTGGAATTTACAATAGACGGCAGGCTGTGTTCTTCGTCTTCCTGAAGGTGTGAAATTATAGTTAATTGCTCTGTTCTCAATTTTAAAGTGCAAAGAGTTCATAAATAATAAGCTCGAGTAGCAGTTTGCAAAGTCTCTAAAACCTTTCAATGTATTTTTCTTTGCCAAAGATGTGATTCCTCTGAGTGTCGATGATTCCCATGAAGGTTAGGACGCCCTGCAGAGACCGAATGGGTGAAAGTCGTGTCTCAGTTCCCTTCGAACAGCAGCAGGGCTGTGTGTCAGCGGCCGCTTCTGGCCTTTGGTTTCCTGTGACGCGTGCATCCTTCATGGAGATGTATTTCCTAAAAATACAGCGTAGGCTCTACAGTAAAATGGAAGTGACAAAATTACTACTTCGTAACTGAGCAAGGATAGTAAATTCTCAAAAACTTTGAGTTACACACTAGAATTGGGGGGTGTGTATGGGTTGGGGGAGACTGTTTTCTTCATATCTGATAGCTATTTGCTCACTGAAGAGATCAATCATTAAGCGCCAGCATGATCTACTCAACATCCTAAATTCTCCTGGATTACAAATTTTACCAAACTTTTAAAATACTTACATGCATGTTTAGTATTATACTGCCCTTAAAGGAAACATACAATGAGTACATATGCATCATAGTTGGCCCCTTTCCACTAAACAGGCACATATCCCCTCATGTAAACCACACCATGTGAGGGTAAACTCTATAATTCATTGGGATATCCTAGCACCATTAAATTAATTGACATGTTCAAGACACTAATTGTACCTGGCCATGTTGTATCATTGTTTTTGTTTTTTCAAGCATGTTTCATATATGAAGGACTTCCATGGGTAGCATTGTGGTTAGAATCCCTGTTAGTGGCCACATGTTCAGCAGATAATAGAAGCAGCAAATAAATACATAAGCAAAGGGGCCAAACCAAGGCACGAGCAGAACAGTTGTTTTACCAACTCAGACCCCTGCCCTGGGAATCTATGGGGGAATATTAAGATTGGTTACACTTAACACTTTTCGTACCATTCACGAGTTTTCTCGTGTTTCTTGCGCCATCTGTTAAGGACCGCATCACGAGAAGATTTAATTAACGTTCAGTTTGCCCAAAAATCTGCGGTCCCTGGCATATGTCTTAGAGATTTCTATACGGTATGAAATGCGTTAAGTCACTAAGAATCCCATTTTTCTCTAGGTTCTTCAAATCCCAAGATCTACCCCACAAGCAATTGGAAATCAAACTTGAAAAGGCAAATTTAGAGAGAACAAACAACAAGTTGCTTGTTCCTGAAGTTTAATGTAATTTAATTTTATGTTTTGTCTTTGGGAAATTACAGGAGGGAAAGTCAATTTTTGGTGACATCAAACACTGCGGTGTCCAGGTCACGGTGACCAGAATTTTGCCTTGGGCCTTGGCCAGCACTCGGGTTCTGAGCATGGCATTCAAGTGCCAACTTAGCCGTTAAGAAATTTGCCTCATTCAGCTGCACCGTCTTTTTTTAATTAGGTTTCTTTGATGGTGGAATGCTTGAGAAAAGTGGCTTGTCAATTTACAATGCTATGCAAAGATTATTATTTTTTATTTTTTTCTCAGTTTCAAACTCTTTGAGGAGCTACCTTGCATGCTCAACCTGAGTGAGATCCAACCTCATTTACAATTTAAATTTGTCATTGTTGAAATGATCAATAATGTCACTGGAGTAGAAAATAACACTTCTGTCGAAGAGCAGGTGTATCTGAAAGCACAGGCTCGGGTCCTCACTGCGTTTAAAAGTCTGGCTTAGGAAACGGTGGTTTTCTTTTCACTCCGGTTACTACTTTTGTTTGATTTAGGCTGAATACCCACTTAGCAATACACTGTTGAGTACAGTAAACTGTCAGAAGATGATTGTACGACATGATCCTTAAAATCTTTGTATAAAAAAGTTTTTGTAACAAAATATCTTCCACATCCCGGTGGGTACTCCAAAGTTACTGGCTGCAGTGATGGCACAATGGATTTTATAGAACAAAACCATGTTGCATCCTTTATTCTCTCGGACTTACATCATCTGGCATTTTTGCCTCCAAACTAATTGGACAGTTCGCTGTTTATACTTTCAGGGAATGGATGGCTGAAATGAGAGCTGTGCTCTTTTCTGATTTCACTCAGATTCACAGCAAAAAACAAACCCTTCATCTTACTTCACTCTCCTGTTTTTATTGCTTCTGTCATGCAAAAGAAAACTAACAACTACTTAAATGAAAATCTGTACTTTAAAGCTTATTAAGCTTTTCCAATGTAATACCTAAAACTATCCCATTTCCATAAATTATAATATATATGGAAAAAAGAGTTTAGAATCTAGAAGGAGGAAAGAAGAATTGTGAAATAAATAGGGCAGAGCTCTGATTTTCCTGAAACCAGAGATTCTATTTTACTTGCTAATTCCCACAGATAGCCTTGGTCACCTTCCTCTCTGTGCCTTCAGACAAGGGATGTGGCTGTAGCAGCATAGATATTATAATGTGATCCTGCGACAGAACAGGAACTGGGACACACCGCGGCGTTCAGATAAGGGGATGGACTTCTACCCAGACTTTAACAAGGTAGGGGTGACTTGTGATCTCTCCCGCTCCTGTTCTATAAAACCTCAAACTCAATCACTAAGAACACAGGAAAGTTATACCCTTTCAAATTAAATAGAATTTAATGCACCTTTATATGCATCTGATTATAACTATTTTATACTGAAGAAATAAAATGGAGAAAAAAAGAATTCTGTCTTACCAGCTGGGGGTTTCTTATGTTGATCATACATTTGCTCACACACAAAACAGCGTGGTGGCTTTGTTTGGCTGTCTCTGGCTTGTAGAAATTAAAAGGACATATGACACATTTAATCAGAGAATTTCTGTGTTGCCTGATATTGGCAAGTGGAGCTCTCAGCCCCGGGTGCTCCTTCTTGGGAGTTCCATTCACTGAAGTTATCATAGTTCCCTTCATCAGTGAGGATGATTTTAGCTACAAGTAAGGCAACAAATATCCTGACAATCATGCCTAGTGCAGTGAGAAAGTTATTATCTTTTCTTTGAAAAAATTTTTATTCTTTGATTTCACAGAGAGAGGAAGAGAAAGAGACAGATATCAATTCACTGCTCCACCCATCCATGCACTCATTGGTTGCTTCCTATATGTGCCCTGACCAGGAATCAAACCCCAAACCTTGGTACAGGGGCAGTGCTCCAACCAACTGAGCCACCCGTCCAGGGTGAGAAGGTTATTTTCTGACACAACAGTCGTTCCAGAGGCAGTTGGCTCAGGCGTGAGTGGTGCAGCCCCTCGCTGGCATCTGTAAAGACCCGGATGCTTTTTCTCTGTCTCCTGTCTTCAGTGTTGCCACACAGCTTCCCTTCCCATGTTGCATGACGGCTACAGAGAGTCTAGATATCATGCAGAAAAGGTAACAGGGAGCCAAGAAGAAGGGAGCATTCTCCCTTGAATCTTTTAAATTCAGGTCTAAATGGTTGTGCAACAGCCAGCCCCGTGCAGCTCTTGCTGTGGCAGCTCTAACTCTCAGGACACTGCAGAGAGAGCGTTTTCACCGCATCGTGTTGGCACCTGACATCCTCGCCCTAAGCACGGGTGTCCAGTGTGTCCAAACAGTCACTACTGTCCACCACGCAGCCTCGGCCTGCCTGCCCGCCTGCCTGGACGTTAAAACAGAAACAGACACATTTTTTGTTAGTGCTCTGGCAACGAGATTGTATAGATATGGGAAACTTATCTTTCCCATGAGCTCTTTTCTTTTTTAACTTCAGAGAGATGTTGAAAACATCATGCATATAATAATTGTAAGCAACAGTCTGTGTGGCAGACAGGATTGACTGATGGATGCTAAAACCAAGAATACTCTTTGATCCTGAGATGGAGTTCTTTAATGCGGCTTGTGTGTTTTACCCAGCACGCACTGGTTTACAGGAGCCTCTGTTTAAGTCTCCAGATTCATCTTTCCCCATCCCCTTCTCCCCGGATCATCCTCAACCTTACGATGTGGGTCTGACGTTGCTCGCTCTCCCATACTCTCCTCGGAGTACACTTTTGGCTTTGAATGGACCAGGCTCTCTCTCTCCTCACTGACTTCTGTGGTCCTTCAGATCTCAGCTGAGACATCACTGCCTCTGGGAAGCTTTCACTGATCCCTCTAGGTTGACCCCCTGTGCTTTACCGGACCCTGCACTGGTCATTCCGCAGTAGAACTTCTTGCTCAGTAATCTCTGTTCCGCCCTAGCCCTTCAGATGCGTGTAGGCAAGGATCTAATGTGTCTGACACATTGTAGGCACACAAACAAGGAATGCAGGAAAATCAGTTCTGTTTTCTGTCTTGCTCATCCAGGATACTTCTCACCCCACACCATTCTCATTTATATCCCACTTTCCAATAACTGCCTTCTGTTCCGTCTTACCAAGATATTTGCGTTTTCACAAGGGACGCTTGAGGACCAAAAGCCTTGAAGTCACATCCAGACTAATATGTTGTGAGATTACATACTAAGGCAGGAAACATTGACCAGTCCACTCAGAAGGTCCCCCGGGTGGCTGCTTATTGGTAGGACCCCCACCCGGTACAAATTTTTTTTTTCTAAAATAAAAAATAAGCACAAGTAAATACATTTTACTAAGCTAATACTGTCAATTTACTAACTTCTTAAATTAATAATACCATGTTTTAGAATCACTTGGGATACAAAGAGGGGAAAAAAGAAAAATCAGGTAACGTGGACTTTGGCCTGATGAACTGTCAGTTGACATCCCAGTTGACTGGAATGACAAACATACCAACAACATTCCAATACAATCCAATAATTGCTGCAGCGGAGCGCAGGGGGAGCATATGGCGGAAGTGTCTGTTGGAAGTCCACAAGGAGGGGAGTATTAATTCTGTGCATATTAAATTATGAAGCCAGCAATTGTTTAAACTGGGTAAGTATGTGAGGTCATTTGGTTTATCCTTCCTACATCAAATTCACACTTTTTAAAAAATTAATGAAAAAAACGTGTCTTGAGAGTCTATTTGGCTTGCCTAACATTGCCAAACAGCGTCAGAATCATCATTACAACCAAGGTAACATCCGAAAAAATAAACACCCTTAAGGAAAAAAAAAGCTTTCATGATCTTTAATTTGTCTTGGGAGTCATGTCTTTGCAAACTGCCAAACTTTGAAAATCTTCCATTTGTATTCATGGAAAAAATCAGGGGTGTTTGTGCAGTCAAGGGCAATTTACTCTTTCTTTATACGAGTCAGTTAATAGACCAGAGAGAGTGGCCTTAAGCACTGTGCAGAAAGAAAATGTTAGGATTTCAGCTCAGTGTTCCAGAGAGATCTAGACATTTCAGAAGAAGGTTTTTAAGTAGTTTCCTTATATTTGTCAGGGTAATTGATACCTATATAATTAAACAGCAGGTTAGAACTTTTCCTTCATGACCTTAGGTGTGTATGTGTGCATATGTATGTATTTATACATATGTGTATATAATGTGTAATATATAGTAACATGTAATGAAAATGTTTTCTTATATTTCCTGATTAAAATGCAGGTTTTACAGACTCATAGATGCAGAGATCAGAGTGATGGTTGTCAGAGGGGGGAGGGGTTGTGGGGCTGGGTGAAAAAGGTGACGGGATTAAGAAGTACAAATTGGTAGTTACAGAATAGTCATGGGGATGTAAAGTACCGTGTAGGAAGATAGTCAAGAATATTATAGGAACTATGTATGGAACCAGGCGAGGACTTCCAATATCAGGGGGGACACCATGAAGTATATGGTCTCCTGACCACTATGCTGTACCCTGAAACTAGTACAAAATAATACTGAATGTAAAACATAATTTTAAAAAATATGTTTTTAAGAAAAGTTTTATTAAGGCAAAATTTACTTAAAAATTTAGATGTTAAGTGGACAAATGCATATATGAGGAGGGACCCCCCAAGAACCCTGGAATTACCTTTTGGGTGGAGGGCCTTGTAGTACAGACTTCCCCCACTAGGTGGGTGTCCTGGGAACCTGACTGTATCACTGCACCAGCTGGCGTTGTGAGAGTCCATGAACTGTTTTTTGAAGACTCAAGGCATTTGCCCATGTCATGATGGGTGATTTTGGGAGCGACCTGCCCTCACTGCACTGTCTGTTCAGTAGTTTTTGACCAAAAACTAACCCTGACCCTGACCCCGACCCCACCCTCCCTGTTCACCGGATCTTGCCCTGAGCAACCTTTTTTTGTTTCCCTGATGAAAAAAGTCCTCAAAGGGAAACACTTTGCTGATGCAGAAGAGGTGAAACAAACAAAGGCAGAAGCACTGAAAGACATCAAAAATCAAAGAGTTCAAAATCTCTTCTAAGCAGTGGAAAAAAGTCTCAATAGGTGTATTCTATCAAATGGAGAGTACTTAGAAGGTGACAAGTTTAAACATGTAAGAATAAATACACAGTTTTTATAAGTAAATTCCTGGTTTTGGTTCACCCATCATATATGCATGTGTTACCTATACTCCATCATTCCAGAAATTTCCCTTATTCTCTATTTCTCAAATCCCTGCTACTCTCCAAACTCACAGAGTACCAGTGTTCTGTTTCTTTTACCATAGATAAGTTTTTCTAGTTCTGGAACTTTCAGTGGAATAACACAGCACTCTTTTGTGTCCATTTTTTTTTTTGGATCAGCATAAGGGGTTTTTTGGGGGGTGTTTTTTTTTTTTTTGAGATTTAAGCATGTTGCTGCTAGGATTCATACTTTATTTTTTATCTCTTGATTCTACTTTGAATAAATGTATTTTTTAAATCTAAATCCTTTTATCTTTACTGAAAGTATAATGTCTGAAGAAAACATAGGATGAACAACAACAAAATTCCTAGCAGAAGAAAAAGTGGGAATTGGATTGTGAGGTGAAGCTAGATAGACTGTGAGCCTTCCCGCCAGCACCTCTTATCTCTGGCCGAGTCTCTCTCAGAACGGCAGCTCTTTTGTGTGAGAGTTTCCCCTTTCTGATAGAATATCTGAGGATAGAGAACTTGCCTTTTAACTCTGCTTTGGTATGTCGGACAGCTCTCCTAATGCCAACTCACTTCGAGAGAGGGCTGTCGACAGTATGGCTCACCTCATGGGCTCTTTTTATTGCCTGCTTATTGCCTGCTCTTGTTGGTTGGCTTGGTGACTTGCCTAAATGAATTCTGAGAAGCCTGTTTCCTCAAAGTCTGCAATGTCTCTATCCCTGCTCAAATTGTTTTACTCCCCTGTTGTTGGCCTTGAGCCTGGCCAACGAGGAGCTTCTGGGTAGAATAAGGCCGTGATTGTCCAATGGTGTGCTTAAATGCCCTTTGCCAGTTATGTTTTTTTACCCTTTATCATTGGATGTGCCCGTGACCTGGAGGATGCTGTCGTAGTTCAGGGGGTTTTCATTTTTATCTTCAGCTAGGGTCTATTAACGTGGAAGGTCCCTCTCTGATTGCTCCTGAGAGGACGCTAGCTTGGTCACACCGCCTTGCAGACTGCCTCCGACAAGTGCCTTTGAGTTCTAAAGCCTGCTTCCAGGAAGTCCCCTCTGTGCCAGAGTTGCCTGTTGTTCTGTCCCTATCGGGTCAGAATTTGTGGTTAAGCCCACTGTGCCCTTGTCGAAAGACTATTTTTTTACTGTATGCCCTTGGGGCAATTTTCAGAGATTCAAATAATTTTAAACGTGAATTCTCATCAGGTAAGTTGTTGTTTTTCTGGGGAAAGAGTCTGCCAACTTTCTTAGTGAACCATTTTGCTCACAGGAACTTTGGGGAATGTGATGGAATCACACGGGACAAATCTGACAACACGTTGTGCATACCATCGGTGCTCGGGTCAGCGCTGTTCTCTCTCCCCGCTGGAGACTTGACTTTCCTCCGCTAGTGGCTTTCAAGTTATAGTCATTGTGTGCAGAATGAATGGAAAATATATTGCAGAATTCAAATATATGGATATGGAATATATATATTTCGCATAGCTACATCTATGAGTTGCCTATATGTGTGTATATTTCATGTTTCTTCACCTATGCCCCTACATAATCCTAGCTTTGGGGAACTGAAGAACAGCGTTATAGCTTTTGTTTTCAGAATTCACATTATTATTCTTTGTTTTACCCCTCTCGTGCCATCCAGTTAGCCAAATTAATAACCATATCTTTATATTATGTATATTTTCACTCAGTGTACAAACATAGAGGAACATTTATGAGGGGGCAGTGTCTATTTAACTATTACTGTTTTCAATATCTTAATGTCTTTGAGTAAGAATTAGTAATATTGGATCTGACTGAGATATTTGGGATCCACCTGCCATTGCACAGCCATCCAGTACTGTGTGGGTGCTCCTGTAACCCCTCCCCCCAGACCTTACGGAAGTCAAATTGTGAATGTCATTTCGGAGAACGAGCTCACTGAGCTTTCTTGGCTCGGCTCCTTTATCTTCTTCCTCCAGAATGGGTTTACCGGTCTTTAACTTCCAGTGAGACGAGCTCACTGAATTTTGCTTTGCATTTACATATATAGAAGGAAAGTTATTTTGTTTGCGTAAAAGTAGAATACACTGATTTCTTTAAATTCCTGGAAACGAGACTTTTTTAAAAGCCCCACTCCAAAAAATAAATTAAAAAAAAAAAAAACCCACTCCGTAGATCTGGAATGCATTTGTGAGTCCTGTGGAGTGCGGCTTTTCCATGACTAGTATACCACCTAAGTATCAACAGTATACGTGAATATAAAATATCAATCTGGCATACCCTTTTAGGTAAAAAGAGGGAAATTTCTAGACAAACTTTATCCAACAAAGTCAAGCAGGCTGTCATCCAAACAGAAAATTTGCCCTCTTGTACCCACCACATAATACAGGCATGCATCCCCAGCTCACTGCAGACAAAATGTTGGCCAAGATAGAAACGTGACACAGAACTGAGCCGGAAAATATCCACTGGTGGGGCTGGTAGAGGAAGCAAAATATTAGTATACAAGATGGAACCATCCCTTTGATGCAGGCTCTATACATCCTTCTGTCAGAAAGGGAAGAGCACACGCCACAGCTGTCCTTTGAGGAGCCAAAGAGAAATATTGATGAAAACAACAAATCACACAGCAGAGAATCCTCCAAAGTTGATGCAGATCACGTTTGAAAAACCAGCACCTAAAAATGTCACGTCACTCACACGGTGCTCTTAGGATGTCTGCATTGTACTTTTATGAGCCTTGGAGTGTTCTCAAATAAGGTACCTTTTCAGGAAGATCAAAGATTTCTTGCATAGTAACAGCTCTGGTGCTGCTAAAGTGACTGGAAAGAAAGAGTTTTGATGTGCAAGTTAAGAGCAGATGTGTCTTATCTTTTACTTAAAAAAAAAAGATGAAAAAGAAATGGCTCTAGCTTGTCAGCATTCAAAGTTAACTAGAAGGGTTGTTTTATTCTCTTTATGTATATGGTATATAGTTATAGATGATGGTGTTTTATAGATACATGATGTCATATATATCATAATATGATGAGAAGGCAGTTACTTTAAGTAAACACTCAATCCTAAGCAAAGGCTTTTTTGAAGGATGAAATTTTTGCTTCTTCCCAACTATTACACTTAAAAAATAGAACAAATAGAATAGCAGGGCAGCAAAATTTAAAAAGTCTATGAAAAATATTAATTTGTTTTACATAATGAACAAGGTCTAATCTTACATTCACAAATGAAAGTGACTTAGTTTAAACTTAGTATTTAATATAGTTTAAGCTTAATATTTAATACCCATGAATACTTGCATATGTGAGTGGGTGTGTTTGTGTCTGTGACGTGCATCTGTGTGATCTCTGTGTGGTATAGGTGTACATGTAGGTGGGCACTGAACCTTTCCTGTGGCGTGTGAGTGCGTATAGTGATTGTAAACGGGGTCCCTCACCACCGTGCTACGAGGCAGTTGGGCTTCAACGGCAAAACGGTGTCACGGCCACGATGCGCTTAGAATGTAGGGAACATAGGAGGATTGAAATGCTTCCTTCTCACAAGGTTTTCTGGGTAACTGCAGGGATTTGAGTTTGACACAGCGAGTAAAGTCAAGGGGCTTCTTGCCGATGACCTGAGATCGCGTCTCCACTTTGCTCTTCCCCTGCGTTGCACTGCTGTCCGGGAAGGGTTATTTCTTAGCAAGAAGGCAGTGGCTCTTCATGACAACCCGGCAGGACCACACTGCTCCAGGCTCCTGGGAAAGGAGTCTAACGGGAACATTCCCTAGTTTTAGTGACTCCTTCTGCTGATGGTTAACTTCACAGAAAGTGAAAACAAATAAAAGTAACATTTGCTCTTATTTGATATTCAGTGCAGAGCATGGAGGAGTTTCTCTTTTATTGATAGTGAGATTAAGTGTCTCTTCAGCAACTGAGAAACCAGCGATCATCATTCCGTCATGCCAACTTTGCTGCCTGTTCTGGTCTGGGGCCCACTCATGCTAACTTGTCTGCCTCGGATGGGCCAGCAGGTTTTTCTCCCCCAGCGACGTAGCATTGCTCTCGCTAATAGCACTGCGGCTTGACTCCTGCCTCCCAGAAGCAGGAGCATTTTTACTATTCCTTGCTATTGAGGAAGCACAGGCACTGTGATTTATTTTCTTCAGTATTTATCAACATGAACAAGTATGGTACATGTTCCTTGGATCTGGCACTTACTTAAGTTGAAAGAGATTTAAAAGTGATACTGTTATGTGGTGTCAAGGTGGTGAAGAGAGAGTGATCTGCTTTGATTGACTTCATGAGATAACCTAATGAGAAAGTGATCTGCTTCAGACATATTTTTATCAATGTAAAGAAATTGGGTAGTTAAAAATGTAGCTATTTTACCTGGACACAGCCATTTTCAGTATGTGTTATTCATATTTTTATAAAAATACATGTGCACTGTAATAATTTAAATTGCATGAATCTGCATTGTCCAATCTGGTAGGTACCAGCCATAAGGACCCTACTGAAGCGTGGCTAGTCTAAACTGGAATATACTCTAAGTGCAAAATACACAATGGATTTTTTAAATTTTGTATGAAAAATCACGTACAACGTCGCAGGAATACTTTTGTGTTGATTGCATGTTGCGATACTACTTAGATACAGTGCATTAAATAATACATATTAAGATAAATTTTACCTGTTTATTTTTTTAATGTGATTATTACAAATTTAAAATCATATAGTGACTTCCATGTGTGGCTTGCATTATATTTCTCTTGGACAAAAACGGTTTTGAAAAATAAAATAATGTAAGATAAGTAATACAAAAACAAAACAAAATAATTAGTAAAATATGAAAAGGCACCATTTCCTTATCTCCCGCCAACCCCAGTCTCCCTCCTGAAAGTAAGGCTATTTCCTCTGCATACATATAATCATAAGCTATACTCTGGTTTTTCTTCAGATGGTATAAGTCTTTCGCCTTTTACATGTAATCATAAGCTACTTCCCAACACAAAATGAAATCAAAATATGCATACAGTTTTGCAACTTGCCTTTTCTATTTAGAATATGTGATGGAAATCGTTTCACAAATATATCCTTTTTAAACTTAAAATAAAATGAAACCAGCAGACTTGCCTAAGATGCTATTTGATGCCCCCTGGATGCTATAGGTGGTGAACGCCCCTCCATGCTGCTGCTGGGCTCCTAGGGCCTTTCAGAGGCCTGGCCTGTGGTCCCCTGCTCATCTTCCTCTGCCGTAGTCCCAAAGGACCCAGCTTCTCTCCCATCTTCCCTTTCAGAGCAGTCTTGGCCTTGAGGTCTGCTATAAGCCCAGGTTGTGTGTGGAGAAGGTGCACTGTGAACGCTTCTGTCCGAGCTCTGAGAACAGCTCCTAGAGCTTTTACATTGAAAGGCGGTTCCACTCATCACCCCAGGAGTAAGCAAGCTTAAGAGATCTTAAAATAGAAGCCACTAGGGGAGCAGTTCCAAATATCAAAAATGGAGTCAATCATTAAATCAGCCAGCTATAGAAATGCCTCCTGATTAAGGGGCTTTGTGTATAAATATTTAATAGCATCATTAAAGAGAGGCTTTGGATTCAGAAGCGCCAGGTGGAAGTGAAGGTGAGGTGAAGGGGTTTACTGAAAACAGCAGGATTACGTGAAAGTCTGCTAACTAAGCAGCGAGACAGCACCGCTCTTCTCGTGCTCGGCTATCAGTTTTTTGGAGCCATATCTGCAACCCCAGAGCAGAGAGATTACAGGATTCTCCTTTGAGGAATTAAGTATCATTTTTCTATTGGGAGGGGGTGGTTACCCAAAGTCATGAATGGCTTACGCTGTGAGCCCTGAGAGTGAGCAGGTCCACATCCTTAGGGAATCCTAATTCAGGACTGAACACAGTGAATTGTGAGGTGATTCCAGGGTGATGCTTAATTTCTACAGTCTAAAAAAATCAGTTTCCTAAAAGAGGTAAATGATACCACTTTCTGAATGCATTACTTTTGTCATATGCTGCCTTCCCACAGGGAAGTGTCCTGTGAAGGGATTCTTCCTTGCCTGTGACAGAGGTCGGAGACTTGCGCCAGTGGCTCGTTTGACTCGCATTGTTTAATTGAACGCAGGTTTTCTTTTGGATTAAGCATGTTAGAGTGTTTGCTTTGGTCTCCAAGGCAAATATTCAAGGACATTAGGTAATAAAACTCAATATAGGAGCAATTAAAATTTGGAATATAATTTTTGAAATATTAGAAACCAAGCTGAATGTTTATTATTGCAAACGTTAATAAAAAGTTAATTGTGCCCTTTAGCAATTAATTTATGCACAATTATTCCAAAGTGTTACTGGGTTCTTCTGAGCTAATTATAATTATACACAGGTATTAAAAAGAAAACTCCAAAGTATCTACAAAATAGCTCCATAAAAATCGGTATGCTTAGCTGACATGGAAGCCCTTAGCTATGTAAGTGATATTAAATGAGTTAAAACTATATACTCCAATTACTCCGTAAGAGTTGATCATTTAAAATTAGTGTGCTGTGGCTGGATACATTTAAAGAGCTTAGAAAACATCACAAGGCATTAAAAACAATTACTGTCTATTGTACCTTTTATTTAATCACAGACACGATCTTGTATGTTAGAGCTTCTGCATTTAGCTTGATAGATTCTAAATTAATGCACTGGAATAATGCCAATCTATGTAGTATTACCTTCCTAGCTCCTGGGGTTTTTTCTGGCTTCCACAACTTAAAAATAAAAAGTGGGCGGCTGCTCTCAATTAAACTTATAATATTACAAGTGATAATAGCATTTATTGATAACCTACCAGGTACCATGTATTTTACACCTAACAATAGTCAACAGTGTTAAATGAGATCATTTGTATGCGTTAATAGCACAGGGCTCGCACATGGTCTATATGTCCAGGAAATACTATTGCAGTTCTCCAAGTTAGAGATCATTACCGAAATTTAACAGAAAAACAGTCTGATATCCATGAAATTAAGTATATTACCAAAGTCTCGTGGTGAGAGAACAAGCATTTTAACTGTTATTTAATACCAGAATACAGAAATATCTGTTCATTCTTTCTTTTTATTGAATTTATTGGGGTGACACTGGTTAACAAAATTATACAGGTTTCTGATGCACAATTCCACAACACATCATCTGTACACTGTATGGTGGGTTCACCACCCCCATCACGTCTCCTTCCATCACCACTTACCCCTCCTATATGCTCCTCCACCTCCCCACACTCCCCCCCTCTCCCTCAAGCAATCACCACACTGTTGTCTGTGTGCACAAGTTTTTTCATTTTTTCTCAATCTCTGCACCCTCCCACCCTCTGACCTCTGACAGCTGAGCCTGCTCTCTACCTATGAGTTTGTCTCTATGACCCAACAATTCCACTCCTGGGAATTTATCCAAAGAAACCTGAAACACCAGTTCAACAGAATACATGCACCCTGTGCTCACTGCAGTGTTAGCTACAATAGCCAATATTCGGAAGCAGCCCAAGTGCCCATCAGTAGATCAGTGGCTAAAACAACCGTGGGATCTTTACACAATGGAATACTACTCGTCCATACAAAGGAAGGAATTAGTACCCTTTGCGACAGCAGGGATGGACCTGGAGAGCATTACGCTAAGTGAAATATAAGCCAGACAAAGAAAGACAAGTACCCCATGATCTCACTCATCTGTGAAATCGAGCGAACAAAATGAACTTACGTCTGTTCGTCCTGACACAGACACTGTAGTGACGATGACCTCTCTGTCAAGGCCACGTTAGGTCAGACAGCTGGGAGTGGGCGAGTGCAGTCTCGCTTGAAGTCTGATCTTTCCTCTACTTCTAGGTACAAACAGATCACGCTCCATCACTTTTTAATTTAAGAGTTCAGCTGAACGGGCCTCTGGTTTATTGGACACTTATTTTCATACCCAGGACTGAGTGGCTCTAGAGTTGGGCCGGTGCCGCAGCATACAGGCGGGAGGGGCGTGAGGACGACAGAAGCGGCACTTGGATTCGATCGTTTCTTAACTCACTGCAGAGACTTATTTGTGTTTTTTGATAAGGTAGCCTACATGTTTATCTTGTTCACAAAATATTTACTTCTCCCCACTTAAGTTACTTTGCTGAGAGGGCCTTGAGCTGATTTTGTACTTAGAAGTGTGGTATCCTTTTCCAGTTTGTGAGTGATGTTGGGTAAGGTTGTGCCCTTTCCTTTCTTCTAGTGTTTTTTTGTTTGTTTGTTTTTGTGCAGAAGGCGTATTTAGTTCCTCGAAGGGTATCATGGTGACCAACATTGCTTTGCTAACTTTCTCTAGGAAAGAGAAAAAGTTGTGAAAATGATGCAAGGAACTAATGCAGCCAAAATTACTAATTGTTGACATTTTGTCCCATTAGCCTCATATTAATTTATTCATTCTCTCTCTCTCTCTGCAAACACAGAGACATCCAACACAGCATGTACATTTTTTTGTTTATCATTTGACTATTTAGAGCAGAGTCAGTTGCAAACACAGTGTCCTTTTATCTGTGTATTTCCTAAATACAAACATGTTCTATCAAATAACCTGTGTGTGTGTGTGTGTATTTGGGACATTTAACGTTAATGCAGTATTATTATTTCATCCTCGGTCTATAATCAAATTTCACCAATTGCCCCTAAAATGTCCTTTCTGGCTATTTTTATGCTCATCTAGGGTGTAATTCAGGATCACACATTCTATCTAGTTGTTACATCTACTTATTTTCCTGTCATCTGCAACAGTTCTTTAGCTCTTCTTTGTTCATGACTTTGAGATGTTGGAAGCGCATGGGCCACTCATTTGAATGGGTGGGATGTTTCTGCTTGATGAGATTTCTGATATCCATTCTGGGCAGGCACACCACAGGACTGATGTGTTTTTCTCTCTTTGAGACAGAAATAAAATCAGTATTTTTCATTATCGGTGATGTTAATTTTGACCATCTGGTTAAGGTCTGGTCCATCATTTCTACCATATAGCTACTTGGTTCTTTCTTTCCTTAATTAATAAGAAAAATATGTTTAAGCTATGAGAATATCTTATACCTCATCAAACTTTTATCCCCCAAAGTGGCAGAATTTTTTAGTGTATTTATAAATACTTAGATAAAGAATAGTGTATAGGCAAACTGGGTGGGTTCTCTGAAATACATGTGATAATGAAATTATGAAGAAAGCAAATTTACCCAAAGCCAACACATTATTTAAAATCACTACATGCAAATAAACATGTACAATATATTTGAGCCAATATCAAGGCGTTACATGCAAATAAAAGCCATCTTCCAATTTAGGAATTTTGACAAGTCAGGATTTTAGAATATTATTTAATTTTTAGTCCTCAATGGACTAAGAAAAAACCTGAGACAAAGAAGGATGCAGAGAGGGAAAAGAAATTCCTGTCCCCTGCTTCCAGTCTAAAGCTAAAAAATAAAAAGAACCAATAAGTTCCTTTAGTTTTAAACCCTTACACTTTCTGTTAGATTATTTTTGCTTGCTTGTTTGTTTGTCTGTTTAAATTAAGTTGTAGAACAAAGTATGTCTGTGCTCTACTTGTTAAATGGTCCTACAGGGCCTGCACAGATACAGAATCGGGCCACGTCTATAACGTAAAGGGTACTAAGAAGAAAAGGAGCACATAGATACAGACAGCAGTGTGGTGATTTCCGGAAACATGGGGCGGGGGGCGTGGAAGGGGGCAAAGTGGGGACAAATGGTGGCAGAGAGAGGCTTGACTTTGGGTGGTAAACACACAATGCAGTGTGTTACAGAGTTGCACACCTGAAATTTATATGGATTCATTAGCCAGTGTCACCCCAATAAGTTCAATGACAATCATTTCATCACTTTCTTATTGTACAGATGACATAAAAATGAGACCCAGAAATAATCTGAGTGTTGGTTGTAGAGTACTAGGAATTCGGACTCTGATTGTTGACCATGATCTGGTGTTAGACCATGAGATAAACTTACTCCTGAGGGCATTCTGTTTGATTCGAACTGAGGATCTGAAGGGGGAGAAAACCCCAGTGGGTTGAATTTATTATGGTAGCAGAGTGTTCGTCCCAGCACCTGTTTTAAATAGCGTGTCCTTGCCTTCCTGCCATGAGAGCCTCTCTCCTGGGATAAAGGGACACAGATGAGACAATTGTGATGGATTCTTAATATCATTATTAATTACATTGTTCTCAATTTCCACAGTGTATTTTCCTGACTGCCCATTCCTTTTCATGAAAAACTGTATCCCCTGCACCCATCATATAAAATCCTAATGAGCTACTCCAGAGAGACATCCCAGTTCCTAATGGTATCTTCACTTTAGGAAAATCCCTAATGTAATCTTGATTATCCTTTGAAATATCATTTGGCTTATGGCCAGAGAGCTCAAGAATGCTTTTAGAGCCTAAGGCACTGAGGTCTCCCTACGTCTCAATGGCACACACTTTGTCTTTGGAATGGTACCAGAAGACCCATTTAAAATCAGTCTTTCCTTAGAAGGAACATTGCTCCCATCATTTACCTTACACCCGATTTGCTTGGAAAATTGAGAGCTCATAAAAGAGGGTCTGGTTGTTGTTTCCATCCCCTCTACTTTTCCAGTTGGATGAAACTCTTATAAATGCCCGAGCACCACTACCAATAAGGATTTGTCATCTGTTGTCAAAATAGTCATACATAATTCTTATTTTTGAAGTTGAGCTTTAGATTTACTTACCTGGTTTTTTTTTTTTTTTCTTTGCCTCATTGGCTTAATGTTTTAAGCTTTATAGTTATGATAATATATCTTCAAGTTCCACTTCTCAACCCTTCAATAACATTGCACTCCAATTCCGGAAAAGAAATTAGTCAATGTCTGTATATTAATCACTCAAAAACAATAAAAATAAAATTGAGGGCAGAACACTGGTTGCCTGGAAGTGTTGAATAAGTAAACTCCTCTGGGAGATTTATCACCAGGATTTACAATTATATTTCCTGATGGAATTGAGCTGTATCTATTAGAATTAAATTGAAGATCACCTTTTCTGAGTCATGCAACCATGAAAATATATTCTTGAAGAGAATATTTAGAATAGGAACCATGTAGAGAGAACATGATTTTTTTTTACTTTTTTCCTAGTGGTCAGTAAATTTAATATATGATCCTTGTAAGTACAGTGATTGCACAGATATCACTAATTTATCTGAGTTGATTTCAGCCTGGGAGTTTCCAATGAATAAATAAATACCTAAGTCAAAGAGCCAATAAATTGAATTGACTAGAACCACCTGTGAATAAGTGCCAAGGACTGAAGACTTGTTGCATGACTATACATCACACCAGATAGAATTTCACTGAAATAATAAACATCTTAATGTTCCAAAACATTCCCTTATTTAACATACAATGTCATCCTGTTTAGAAAACTGCATGTGTGGTCAAAATTTTCTGATTCCAAGCCACAGACACCAAAGCATCAATAGTGGGAAAGTGGATTTTCTGGTTATTCTTTTGGTAAGTCCAAGATGGGGCTGGGGACATTGGGGTCAGGAGTTCAGGCCCTGTATCATTGAGCTCTGCTCTATGTTCTTCTTTTCATTCTCCATGATGGCTTAAAGAGGCTCCAGGCTCATAAGTTTATTGATTTCGGGAAAGCTATAGAGAAGCACCCTCCTCTGGAATTTTCCAAAGTCTCCAGAGTCATGTATTTGGACCTATTTGGTCAAATGTCTACCCATGAGGCTAATAACCTTTGACTGAAAGTTGAGAAAGTATAATGGATTAACTCTGGATCAAAGGCCATGCCTTTTTTGCCAGAGGCATAAAAAGCATTGTGATTGACAACCCTACCTGAGTCACATGGGATAAAGAACGGGCAGTTTTCCCATTAAAAGAGGGGTGCTGGATGGGAAATCATAATAGATGTTGATTACATCCTATTGATGAGCTTTATAAAAAGCTGTGCAATGTTTACCACCTTGTCTACTGTTGGCATTCTCGTTCTAAGTAATGTGCCATTCGAATGAGCCACTTCTTGCTTAGGCCGCTTGAGTGAGGCTTGAGTGGGACTCTTCCTCACCACTGTGGCAGACTAGAGAGCCCTGGAGTAAGGCCCTCCCCTGTAGCTGCATAGAGCACCCGGAACGTCAGCAGTCCCTCTTCAGTACAGCTGTGTTGCTCAGCTCTAAAACCTCTACCTTCCATTTCTTTTGAATTTCTGTTTTTAACGTATATGAATGTGGAGAACAGACTTCACCCATCGTCTCTTACACTTACCCTCCTATCAAGGACTTTAAATGACCCTTCATGATAGTATTTTAAAAAATCTTTCTTTTTTTAGATCTTGAAACTCGATGGTCAAAAGTTCAGGGACATTTGGCTTGAGGCTACATTTTTTTCCATTTCCTTCTCATCCTCTTGGACAGCTTCTGCCACTCTTCCATTTTCCAACAAATATGAATGCTAATAGGAGTCAAGCCATAATAAAGGCAGCCTGGTTGGCTGCAGGGGCGTTAGAATATGAGTCCGAGGGTCTGGATTTCCATCCTATGTCTATTTATTAGGAGAAAAACTTCAGTCAATTGTTATAAGCTCTGTGAGTGTGATTTCTCCTGTGTCAAATTAAGAGCATAATTTATTTCATCAATATTTCTTTCTTGAGCACTTAGTATACCCCAGGCATGTTGCAGACGTGGAATGCAGCCCTAAAAAACAAAACAAAACAAAACCAGAAGAGGCCTCTGCTTTGGGAGAGGTTTCACTCTAGTGTGAGGGAGGCACGCAATGAATGGTTAAATAAATAAGCAAACAAATAAGGTAATTTAAGTAGTGCTAAATGCTCAGAAGAAAATGAAACGGAGTAATGAGAGAGCAAATGATGGGTGAGGGAGTAGTGAGGACTATTTAACTGGGATAATGAGAGAAGGTCTCTTTAAAGGGACATAAATATGAGCTGAGACCTCAGTGATGAAAGTAAGTTAGTCACATGAATGTTTAGGAAGAATGTATTCTAAGCAGAGGAAAATAAAGCATAAAAGTGCTAGATTGGGAATAAGCTGGGCTTATTTAAAGACCAGTAAGTAGCCTCAAGTATCCAATCCATCATGAGGAAAGAGAAGAGAGGAGCCAAGTTCAGGGAAATGGACAGAGGCCACCACTGCATGGTTTTTAGGCATGGGGGCAACATGATCCAATTTTTGCTTTTACAATATTTTTTTAAATGGCTTGCCTGGGGTGGGAAATGGAAGTGATGATTCCAGTTAACGTTGTAATAATTGAGGCAAGATGTGTTGGTGGCTTGAAAGAGTCTGTTTGGATGAGGGAGGAGTAAATGGTTGTGTGGCGATTTTACTTAGGAGGCATCATGACGGGCTACAGAAAGACTGAACGTGAGGAGTGAGGCAGGAGATTAGACAGGTTCCCAGGGTCTTGCTCCCGAGCACCTGAGTACGTGATGTTTAAGTTAAATGGTGTAGGAAGGCTGGGGGTTGAATAATTAAAGTCTGGCCTTCTAGATGTAAAGTGCCATGATTCTGGAACTGACTCTGAACTCAAGATGAGCTCTGGGCAAGTGAAGGCAGAATCGCCTATGCTCTGTCTTTGCCCAGGTCACTGAGGAGACAGTGGAACGCAACAGATATTCAGGAGGCCGGCCCATTTCAACATTCTGAGTCTAACAGCGTTATAGAAGCTTTTGACACATTACAACAAATATGGAAACGTCAGATATTCTTTCTGGCTCACTGCCAGACTTTTTTTATCCCCCTTCTGTGATTTCTCTTCCTAAATTTGTAGGCAGACATGAATTTGGCAGTTGCTCTAGAAATGGAAAAATTATGACATGCTGAACTACTGAATAACTAGATTTATCTTTGAAATATATTTTCTCTACATTCTTTCATCCTAATTAATTACAGCTTTGAACACTTGGGTAGCAGATAAATTGATAGAAGGCTTTGCCCCTTCTGGCTGAAATGATCATAATATAGTGAGTAGTTCTTCACACTGTGTGACCCCCAGACTGTGATAAGGAGAACTGTGTTTTTCAGAGCAGAAAAGAAGAAGTACTTCAAGGTCCCTTGACAGTGTTTGAGACCGTAGGAGTTGCATTATGTCAGTGAAATAGCTGGTAACATGGATTTCTATCACACAGAAAACATATCAAAGTAACTTCCAAAAAGTTATTTGGTGTCAGTGTCAAGGTAGCTTATAATCAATAATCTAAAGGATGTTTATGTGTATGATGTTTGCAATTAAGATACAGGTGAGAAAAGGGCACAAAGATCTTCTGATTTATGGAAATATTTAGGTATCATTATCTATCTTCCCTTTTCCATATCCAGTCTGCTCGTAAGTTTCAGGAGGCAACACATGGTCGTGTTGGGAGATGATTAGCAATGAGAAGGATGGACCCAGCACTCAATTTCTTCCCCTCTTAGAGTTTATTCTGTGGGACACAACAGAGTCAAGATCTTCAGGGGCAAAAAATGCCTTGCCAGTCAGGCGGACCCTCCAATGTGGATTTTTTTAAATGGCAACAGTAACACCAACTGAAGGCAGTGACATGGTCCAGAGCTTCCTCACAGCCCCTCCCCGCTGGGCGTTACCTGTTCCTACGCATGTCAGTGTCAGGAGCCTGAGGCCACCCCACTGATGTCACTCCCACGTGCTCCCTCGCTGTTGCAAGAAGACCGTTTCAGGGGTTTATTTAGCATTTGAAGTTTACTTTTTGAAATATTTCTTTATGTCGTTTGTCCTGTTTTCTATCATTTTTTAATCATTTCTCTACTACAAGTTATAAGCATCCTTCCTGGTTTTGCTTGTGTCACGTGATTTTACGGCGGGTTTTCAGATGGATGTTTGCAGCTTTTAGGAAGACAAAGCATTCGGTCTTTCCCTTTCGTGGTTTCAAGCTTTGGTGTCTTATGTAGGAAGTCTACTCTTGGTCACCTGGTTTCTATCTAGGCAAGTTTTTCCTTTCTTAAATTACCATGATTATTATTTTATGATTCTACAATTGATTACAATGCCAGGTGAGAGATACAAATTCAAGTTTAATTATAATTATGTATTAATCTCATGAGACTACGGGCTCTGTGCCCAAGGTCTGACACTGTGTGCAGCACTAGTGGGCTCTTCTTAATAATTATTGAACAAATAAATGAATAAGAACAATTATTCTAGGGTTTAGAATAATCTGATTACTGGTTGTTGAATGAGAGAGCTGAATTTCAAGGGCTCTATAGAACTTGGTAAGAAGTAAGAAATGAGGAATCCTCATTAGGCTCTAGAAACTTTATGGATTTTAAAGACTTTGTTTTAAAAGACACACTACACCAATGTACTCTAACCAAATGAGAGAGGTTTGAATTCTAATCTTGTAACTCCTTGTCTTTTAATCCAGATTCTATTACTGATCTTCTAGGCTCAGTTTTTCCATCTTTAACATGAGAATAGAAACACTTAGTATGCAGGAACATTGCAGGAATTGCAGCGCTAGCATACCCACGGCAAGTAGCACAGTGCCTGTTCGGAGTAGTCTTGTACTAATCCTAGCTGCCTTTTCAACTTTTCTCTAAGCATCTCCCTAAAGTTCTCAAAACTTGAGAGATCTTCCAGGACACATTAGCATCAAAGTCGTAACACTTACACTCCTTATGTAAACTTTGATGTGTGGGCCATTTTGTAGTGTCTAGACAGTGTTTAGTACTTTCTCAGCTATCCTTGTGGACCTAATGAAAAGTCAGACTGAATGAAATGCAGGACTGCAAAGTTTCAGTGATTTGCAATTGAATATGTTGTTTTCCAAAAGACCACACAGTTAATGTCATGGTGGCAAGTCCGGCGCCACGCCACATCTCACCACACTGCCACCGACACATACGTCTAGTTCTCCAGTTACGTGAATGCCTATCTTTATTCAATACAACACCCAGCAGTGTTTAAAGCTAGCTTTTGAATTGCCCTTTTAATGAGTCATTTATATGTTCACATGTTCACATAAACTGAACTCTGATGCTCACACGATGTTCTGTTGCCCAGGGAAAAATGCTGACTGAATTGCTTAATGATCCAAAGTGTAACAAAAATCTAAAGAAACTAATCATGTGTCTACTGGGTAGCAGTGATGTAGTCACTGTGGAGAGCACGTGCCAAAAAAATAAATGATGCAGGGAAGCTGTTCCTCTGGTTTCTCTCCACGGACAGAAGGAGCTATTTATGTCACCCTGTAAAGAACACGCTCTGATGGGAACAAACAGGATTCTCACACACTTGCCCTAAAAGGCTCAGCATGGTTCTCTTTACATAAAATAGAATTCTCTCTAGCAAGCTAATGAAACAGAGTGAAGAGAAAAGAGTATCATCAAGAGTAAAAATCAAAAAGTTCACTGAATTTTTGTCACTCTTACTGCTGTGGATGTCAAATGTTAAACTTTAAAAAGTAAGCTTTGTAAAATTTATCCTTTATAGTATTGTGCTTTGGGGGGGTCTTTCTTAAGAAATCCTGCCCTAACCCAATGGCATAAAACTATTTTCTGATATTTAAAAAAATTATTTATTTTAAGAGAGAGGGGAAGGGAGGAAGAAACAGAAGGAGGAAATTATCAATGTGTGAGAGATACATCAATCTCACATGTCAGGGACCAAACCCGCAACCCAGGCACGAGCCCTGACTGGAAATCGAGCCAGTGACCTTTCAGTTCGCAGGCCAGTGCTCAATCCTCTGAGCCATACCAGCCAGGGCTCCAATATTTTCTTCTAAGAGCTTTAAAAATTAAAAAAATATTACATCAAAGCCTTCAGGGTGCTCTTTATATATAGCATGAGGCAGGAAGCTAATTTTGTCTTAATTTGTCAAAATTGTCTTAATTATTCTTGGCTTTTTTCTATCACATTTTAAAATAATCTTGTAAGTGTCCTATACAGAGAACAGCCAAATTGGGCTTTTTATTAAAATAGCATTAAATTTATAGAGTAATTTGGGATTTAAAAATAATATGGGGTACTTCCATTCTTGAACATGGTATATTGCTTTATTTATTTAGACCTTTTGCCTGTCAACAAAGTTTTATAATTTAACAAAATAAAAGGAAACTTGGTATATGAAAACAAAACATTGGCAAATGTCATGTACTTATTAACATGTTATTAACTCAGGGTTATCAGAAAAACAAAGTAATATATTTTTTATATTCAAATCATCTGTTAAGTTGGGGATGATTTTTAGGTCTCAAGTTAAAGTATTACGTTTTCGCAACTGAATTACCTGCAGGTAATGATTTTACGTAACTGAAAGAACAGTTAACGCTATGGGTTAACAGTACTCACAGCATGAGGCCATATTTAATTTAGGACTAAAGTTCATGTATAGATTTTCTAAAGAGTGAATTAGTCTCTTGCGTATCATAGGACAGCCACTTGTTGAATGACTGTGTGAATAAATGAATGGATGAATAAAACATAACAGAACTCAGCTGCTTTAACAATTTTTAGTCCAAAGCAACCGTTGGTCCCAGTCTGTTTTTCTGTCCTCTGTAATTTGATGACTATACAGTTGCCACTGTAGACAATCAAGGTCAAGAGCCCATGGATAATTTTATATATTTCATTCATCAAGGCGATATGGAAACTTTGTTTCCTTAAGAATTACTATATTATAATTTTACCTAAAAATAACATTTAGGTAAAATAACATTTTTTAAATGTTCATTCTATTCTTTCTTGAACTTGACCATTCAAACCTAAAACCTAACTTTTAAAATATGTAACATTCTTTGCTTCAACAATACAGTGAGAATTGAGCTGCGATTAAATGAATTTTCTTTCCCATTTGGAGAATGTCAGTAAAATGAATGGAGAATTAATTATTAATAATTGAGATCAAAATGTGCTCGTCTAGGTGAGTATAGGGATTGGGAAGGCATTGCCTGAAAAATTACCTCTGAGGCAAGGATTTTCAACAAATTCATTGAACTCCATTTCAACTGAATTATCACTTCCATTGTGGTTTTCTTGGCTGTAAACTGTAAGAATTATGAGTCATCCTTGGCTCCATCCATGTGCAGTAGCAGAAGCGCCTGGTGGAGGGCTGGGGCTGATGCTCCTGGCTTGGCACAAGGTTGGTGAAATTTGCTAGTATCCAAACAAAGACAGTGCCTTGTGCTCTCATTACCTGAGTAAGGTAGGCGTCTGGCAGCTTCAAGCAGTGGCTGACTCCGTAGACCTCTCTGGTCTCAGCTGCCTACTCTGTCTTTGGCCTTCCTGCGGTGATGAGCACTGTCTGCCTTGCCTGTGCGGGCTCTGATGGGAAGCAGCGACTGCTGGGCAGAGCAGAGTTCTCCTGCAGGTCACTTGTGGCCGCCCACATCCCTGTTGCAACTCTGGCCATTTAGGGTCTGATATGTGACCGTTCAGTCTCCCCAGATGGGCACCTTTTCTTGTCTTTGACAAGCCCACTGAGATGTCAGCTGAATATGCTGAAGACAGGTGTAAACTTTTACATGGCAATTTTCCTTTCAAATACATGAATGATTTACAAATAAACAAACAAATAGAATGTCATCAGATATTTAGCCAGTTCTCCATGCTTCCAAGCCTTGATACTCCGCAGGTGAAGGGCAGACTTGTGAGCTGAACTCCGGTGGCCTCTAGAACCCCAGAGCCTGGCCAAGGACAGGAAGGAAACGCAGATGGACTTCTCGGTGTTTGGAGTAGAGGGGTAAATACAGGCGCTGAAGATAGTGTTCAGGTGTGGTATTATTAAATAACAAGAAATACCAGTCTGGTCTTTGCCTCCACCTCCAGGCACAGAGCTCCTAAGACCCTGCCAGGTTCCTGAGTGACAGGGGTGATGGGAGCATCTCTTGTTATTCATAATAAGCCCCTTTCAACCAGACCTGAGTTTATGTTAATGAGACAACAGGTGGCCAGATGCTCTTGATAGCCTCAGGGTGGGGGCTGGTTCCTAGAGGAACCAACTGTGAAATCAGAGGGTGGGAACTTTCAGCCCCACCCTGCAATCACCTCCAGAGAGGGGAGAGGGACTGATGATTGAGTTAACCACCAATGGGAGATGATACGATCAATCATGCCTGCATGGAACCTCCAAAAAGAAAATCCCTGCCTGGCTGGTATAGCTCCGTGGATTGAGCGTGGCCTGGGAACCAAAGGGTTCTGGTTCGATTCCCAGTCAGGGCACATGCCTGGGTTGCGGGCCAGGTCCCCAGTGAGGGCCATGTGAGAGGCAACCATACATTGATTTCTCCCTCTCTTTCTCCCTCCCTTCTCCTCTAAAAATAAATAAATAAATAAAATCTTAAAAAAAGAAAGAAAGAAAATACCCAAATGAAGGGGTTTAGAGAGCTTCTGGGTTGGTGAATGCATCCATGTGTCAGGAGGGTAGCACCCCCAATTCCTGTGCTTGGGACCCCACTGGACCTCCCCTTATGTGCCTCTTCTCTGTCTGTCCCTAGACTGTCTCTGTCAGTACTAGAAAGGAAATGTTTCCCTGAGTTTTGTGAGCCATTATAGCAAATTATCAAATCTGAAGAGGGGTTATGGGAATCCCCAATTTGTAGCCCAGTCAGACAGAAGCACGGTTAACTTGGGGACTCACTGCTTGATTGGCATCTGAAGGGGGACAGTCCTGTGGGACCGGGCCCTTAACCTGTGGGGCCTGTGCTAACTCCAGGTAGTTAGTGTCCAAATTGAATTAGACGGTAGGACACCTGGTAAGTGTCCACAGAGAACTGGAGAATTGTCTGGTGTGGAAGACACATACACTGGGTAGCATAAGTGTTATGAGTAGAGAAATCATTTTCCTTGGCCAGGCATTTTGAATGAGGGCACATTTTTCAAGTGTGGTCATCAAGAACACCGACCCCATAGCCAGACTAGCCGGGTTCATATCCGGCCCTGCCGATTACTAGCTGTGTGAATTTGTTTCACCAACTTAATCTCTACGAGCCTTCTTTTCCACAACTGCAAAACAGCAATATTAATAGCACTAGGCTCATTGAGTTTGAAAGGGATTATGTGATTTAATATTTGCAAATACTTTAGAAATTTTTTGGCCCATGGTAAGAAATACAATGCTTAATTAAATAAATACATAAAAGAGTAGAATGAATTTAATTTTTTCTGCCCTGCTTTGTCCTCTGTTTTCTGTATCTTTTTTCCCCATGGGGAATTTATCTTATATTTCTATTTACACTTTTTATCACTGACGTTTAGTTAATATCTTCATATTATACTTCCCTTCAATTACCATGAAGGGCTAAACAATAGAAAAAAACAAAACTTTCTGTTGAAATATTCTTACTCAAGGATACAATAGAAAATGTTTATTCATTGAGTATCACTGTGTATTATTTCTTCATGATTTTTACTTTTCATTAGAAACATAAAGTACTGCTATTGCTGGTGGAAATGGGGTTCCTGCAATGTCACGAGGAAAGCGCGTCAGTGCCCACGCGTGGGAGGATACGGTGCAGTGGTAAGATTTATCGAAGCTGGACCAAACACACAGGACTGACTCCAGGTGCCCAGAGTCTGTGTCTCATTCAGGGCCAGGTGGTTCAGCTCCATCCTGCTGTGGAAGATGTCCAGCATTGTTTTCTTCAAGCCCAGAAGAAGGGCCAGTGGCCAGAAATTCCGCGCCATCAGTTCAGTCCATGCCAAAGCCTAGTTCAGTTCAGTCTCTGTCCGCATCTGGCTGCCTTAGTCTCTGCCCCTGGCTGCGTTCCCGCAGTGCTGTGCTGCCCTATCCAGGCCTGTGCTTGGGTCTGCACGGCCACCAGGCCTGCTCTTGGAGACCCACTTGGAGCCCATGCTTGGGTCCCGGCAGCTGCTAGGTCCACATGGCTGCTACAGAGAGAAGACACTCAAGTGCACGAACAAACAGGCAGATGCATGTTCCTGAGAGAAGCCTTTGTTAAGCTTTGATTATTTTATCTTGGGCTTTCAAACTGACCAGTCTCTTTCCCAGTCCATCATGGGCTTGCGTTGGGTCCTCCCCCTAACCAATCTGATCCTTTTCCCAGGCTAGATTTCTTGTCCTTATTTATGGTTGCCACCTTGGCTCCTACTGTGCATGCCTCAAAGTAGAAGGACCGCCCTCTGTGCCACCTTGGCTTCTATTGGGCATGCGCCCAGCAGAGGCATTTCCCCAAATTCTTCCCCCAGTAATCCCTCTACCGGTCAGGCTGTACCACAGACTGGAAAGCCTCCACCGGGGGCCAAGGTGTGTTAATCCCCTTGGTGGGGCAATGCTGCTATTCCCTGAAGTGTGTGAAACTATAGCTTCCAGACTAATTAAGCGTAGCCAGTTTTGCTCCTTTGTCTTTTATTAATACCTAGCCACCTACACTAACATCCCCATGCTATGAGAAAAAATCAATGTGTATTTCTTTTCTGCTGTTGAAAAATAGCTCAATAATGTGTCACTTATCTGAAAACAATTGTGTATTCTTTCTGTATCGGTAATTTTTAACCAGGTGCCACTTTGTGTACCTTTTTTTCCTCATAAGGGACATTTGGCAATGTCCAGAGACATGTTTTGGTTGGCATAACTAGGGGAAAGATGTGGCCTGTGTCTAGTGGGTAGAGGCCAGGGGTGCTGCTCAGCCTCCTACGGTGCACAGGGCAGTTCCCCATGATGCGTCAGTATGCACCCTGAATGGTGGTTGAGAAACTCTGATTTACATGTGGGCTCTACATAATTCATGTTTAATCTCTGTAAGTTCTTTAGATGTATCCAGTTTTGATGGCTATCTTTTAAAAATGTACACTGAACATATGTTGAACTGAAACTACTGGATTCTGTTCATAATGATCTTGACTATCAAATGCTGATGGCCCAGCCGGATGTCAGTGTTACCCTTCATGTAGTTGTGCAGGTCTTCTGCCTCCCCCCTTCCCTCGCGTGCAGGGTGCTGTCCTGAGTTACAGATTCTTAGCGGCCGTGTGTGGTGCAAGCAGAGGTTGGAGTTGATATCACAAGGACACATGTGTTGGGAGAGCTGGAGGACCTTGCTTATTTTTATAGCATTATATGTCCTATCTGAAATGTCAAGAAGATAAATGCTTTCAGAAGACAAACATCAAACGCCTTTTTATTGCTTCTTTCATCATGCTGATCACTTATTGTGACATTTGAGCTGTTGTGATAATGAGAGATGACTGGGCAGGACGGACACCGGAAAGGCACTCACACAAGCGGAGGTCGTTCTATAAAACCTTGGTGAATGTGCGCTTCTGGAGTCAGCCTTCAGAGAGGGCAGCCTGCCTCCACGATGTCCCAGGGCACTGTTCGTTTCATAAGAGTATCTGAGACTCAGAAACCCTTTTGGTCTCAGTCTTCTGTATTATACGCTGAGTGTCTGAGATGAAGACAGTGTGTGGTGATGGGAAGACAGGAGTGTCCTGGGCCCGGAACAGAAGGCACTGGGATTCCATCTGTGATGGTAAAGTATGGGAGGCTGACAGTCCTTACAGTTAATCACATGGGGTCTTAGCATTTCATAGGTGATGAAAAGTAGGTCAGTCTTCTCTTTACTTCGGTCGAAATTTAACTGTGCGTTCCTTATTTTATCCTTATTCCTTATTTTCTGAATTTGAAGGAAAGCTAGTCAAGGATTCTAAGCAAGGGGTGGAAAGGGATAACAAGACCAGATTTTTATTTTCCAAGATTGTCGTGACAACAATATTAAGAACAAAAGGGAGAGAAACAGGATTGGAGGCAGGGGAATCTACTATAAACTCTTTAGAACAATCCACATGACAGTGATGAAGGCCCAGACTGCAGCAGTTCCAGTGTGTGCAGAAAGGAAGATATGGGTTGGAAAGTTTGTATGGGACTAGAATTTATAGCGGTTGGCTGTAAACTGGAGAACAGGGATATAAAGTGGAGAACGGGGGTAAGGGTGGGATACGAAGAGACATCTAAGAGGCTGGGGTTGGCTGAAGAGGTGAGCGATGGTGTCATGTAATGAATGGGCTGGCACTGTAGGGACCAGGGCTAGCCCAGGGACTTGGGGGAAAACGACAAGTTGAATGGAGATGTTGATTTAGAGGTGACTATAGAGCATGCCCCCCAACCCCCAACAGAGATATTAAATAAATCAGCTCAATAAACAACTTTCTGCATAGCAGACATGTCTGGGACAGAGATATATAATTTGAAGTCAAGAGGATGTAGTGGTAAATAGTAAAGAGGTATTCATTGACTTGGCAGGCTCTCAAACCACCGTAAGACTGAGACTGGGGTCTGCTGGCCTGACTGCAGTTCTGCCCAAGGCAGATGACGTTACTTTTACAGGAACACTAAGGAAGTGTGTTAATGATGAAGCTGCCTTTCCCCTTCATATTCTGTATATATTTGAGTTTGGCATATCTCTATATAGATGTAAATGTTTACATCTAAGTATCTCTATTTTATACTCAATAAATATTTCACATTCTTATTTTAAAAATATCATTATTATAATACATCCTTATAATTATTTTTATTTGTAGTTTGTCATCAATGTAGTTCATTTTGTTATAGCAGTGCTGAGTTTTGGAAAACAAATCACCTGACATTAGACATTGTCATGTTCCAGAATATTTTGAGGCAATCTTGGAAATGTGGTGGGAAGTGGGTTTGGGCAGAATGTAGAAAGTTAAGTCTTCAGGGGGACACCAACCAGTGTAAAACTTAATTCATCTGCATGAATAGAAATCAGTTGAATTGATTTTCGAGGGACTTGTTTCTTTGCTGCCATTTCAAAACTCAATACCATGTAATGTTCTAGAATAAGGTCATTAAAAAGATCAACAGAAAAAATACAAAGTTTTACTTAATGCATGAAGATTACACTTTGGCAAAAGCCTTTAATTGTACAACTTTCCTGTGAAATTTGAAGTTTTAATTTAATCACAAATCTATAATATGCAAGTAGGCATTGTGCTTTTCAGTACTAAGAAATCTATTCTTCCACTGATGTGTGAAAGATTTAAATGGCCATCAACCCTTAACACTAATAGCTTTTCTCTCTCCCTCATGCATCTGCGGCATATACTGTGATTGCCCAGAGGACTCTGAGCAGTGTATTTGAGCACATTTAAGAATTAAACATTAAAATTCTATTAAATCATAATGACAACATGATAAAATATCCACAGTAATTGTACCCACCAGATTATGACAACAGAACTCTGTTCCATTAAAAATGGGAAGAATCAATAACTAAAATGTGTGTGCAAAGTTTTTATTCTTTAAAAAATATTTGCCTATAAGTGGTAATATTCTTTTTTATTGAATTTATTGGGATGACACTGGTTAATAAAATTATATAGCTTTCAAGTGTACAATTCTATAATACGTCATCTGTACACTGTATTATGTGTTCACCACCCCAAATCAAGTTTCCTCCCATCACCATTTATCCCCCATTGACTCTCTTCTACCTCCCCCACCCCCTTCCCCTCTGGTAATCACCATGCTGTTGTCTGTGTCTATGAGGGTTTCTTTCTTTTTTTTTTTTTTTTGGCTTAATCCCTTTACCTTTTTTAACCAGCCCCACAACCCCACTCCCCTCTGACAGCTGTCAGTCTGTTCTCTATCTATGGGTCTGTTTGTATTTTGTTTGTTCGTTCATTTTGTTCATTAGATTCCACATATGAGTGAGATCATGTCTTTCTCTGACTGGCTTGTTTTACTTAGCGTAATGCTTGCCAGGCCTATCCCTGCTGTCACAAAGGGTAACATTTCATTTTTTTATAGCCACGTAGTAGTCTATTGTGTAAATGTAGCACAGTTTTTTTATCCACTTATCTACTGATGGACACTTGGTCTGTAAGTGGTAATATTCTTTAAAAAGTCAACTGAAGTGCTTAAATTGCATTTGTAAACACTTCAGGCTTACTAAGTTAGTGTTAAGTAGCACTGTTTTATGGTTTTTAAATTGGGCTTATAAACATGTAATATAAACAAATGTGTGTGTATATACATACATGTGTGTATTCAGTTGATAAAATATTAAAAAGCAAAGAATAAAAGAAACATCACTTGACCATTTCTGTATAAAGTAGTAACATCAACTGAACATCAGGACAAATCGAGCAGCCAGTAGATAAACTCTCACATAAGGATGTAGGGATTGTAACTTAGAGTGACTGAAAAATTCTTTATCTTGATCAGTATGTTCATTAGTCATGTGTATACACTTACCTAAATTCATAAAATTATACATTTTGTAAGATCTATGCATTTTGCTAATGGAAATTTTACCTTAGAGAAATATTGGTAAACTAAATCTAGTGTCATAGTTAACTCTAAAAGAAATTTTCATGGTCAGCAATGGGTAACCGAGATAGTTATTCAGCCATCTTGCATCCTTTTCCCCTGTGCTGATGAATTATTTGAATGGAAATCTTCATCTTTGTTTCCATATTCTCTTCACAGTTTCACCTTCCCATCTTAAAAGCTCACTAATATCTGTATGTATTTATAACTCTCTGTGGTTGGCCGCATGATGGTCCCTCAAATCTGCATTTCAACCCTCAGAGCCTGTGTGAATGTGATACCTGACATGGTAAAAGAAACTCTGCAAATACGGTTAAGTTAAGGATCTTGAGATAGGGAGATGATCCTGGGTTATCTGGGTGGGCCAAATATCATCACAAGGGTCCTCAGAAGGGAAAGAGAAAGATAGGAGAGTCAAAGTAGGAGAGGATGTGAACGCAGAATCAGAAGCCAGAGTAAGGCAATTCCTAGTCTGAAGATAAAGGGCACCGTGAGTCAAGCAATGCATGTAGCCTCTAGAAGCCAGAAAAAGCAAGAAAACGTTCTCCCCTGGAGCCCCAGAAAAAAACACAACCCCGCAGACACCTTGATTTTTGTCTTGTGAGACCCATTTCAAACTTCTGCTCTCTTGAATTGTAAAATAATGAATTCCTGTTGAGTGACTACATTATGGTCATTTGTTACAGCAGCAATAAGGAGCTAATACGTCGTCCTAAACTTTAGAACTCCCCCTGTCCTTACCATTGTGAACTCTCCTGGATTTTATTTTCACTTCTTACCTTCTGTTGCCCTGTGAAATTTTCCTCTAAGAGAAGGATTGGTTTGGTTTGGTTTTGCTTTTGTAATTACAGTTTACATTTGGTACTAGTTTGTATTAGTTTCAGGTGTGGTTAGTTTCATAGTGGTTAGACAATCACATACTTCACAAAGTGTTCCCTCAGTATTTCCAGTACACACCTGGCACCACACATAGTTATTACAATACTATTGACTATATTCCCTGTGCTGTACTTACATCCCCATGACTATTTTGTAGCTCTCAATGTGTACTGCTTAATCCTTTCACCTTTTTTACCCAGCCCCACCCCATATCAAGCATCTTCTACAGGCATAACGGTATTGTTACTGTCAGTGTTGGCCCTCAGTCCAACAGCCTCAGTTCCTGACTTCAGCAAAGAAAGAATTCAGAGCCAAGAGCACTAAACACTGGGCATGGAGCTCTAAGTAAAGGGAGTTTATTTAGTAAGCATAACGAAACTACACTTGAAAGGGAGAATCAAGCAGGCTGCCCAGAGCTGCCTTGGTCTTTCAGAAAGAAAGTCACAGAGGCAGAAAAGTGAGCCATGCTGGGCTCCATGGACTCAGGAAACAAGTTACAGAGGCAAAAGGAGGGCTCTTGGCAACAAGTTCAGGGGGTTAACCCCGGACAAGCTGTTCTCCTGGTTGGAAGTCTCCTGGGAACTTTTAGAGCTCAGGAGAAGGAAAAGCAGAGCTCTGTGCCTAAGGAAAGAAGAGGGAAGGAAGCTGCAGGCATGCCCCAGAGAGCCTGTGCACTGTGTCCTTTGTCTTAAGGTTTTTATTGGTTTTCTAAAGGCAGGAATTTTAGGGGAGGCCTCAGAGGAGCATCTCAATGGAATATTCATCAGCTTTCGTGGCGTGTCCTTTAATAAGCTGATCCATCAGGGTCTTGGTCTCTACTGACTGGTGAGTGCCAGGGGAGGGGTTCGTTAGTCATTGCATCTGGTCCTGATGTCAGCCCTGGCATCGCTTTGTCTGGTTTTGCTGGTTTTCTGGGCACGGGGCTGAAACACCACTGAGGCCCGGATGTTATCTCTAGTTTGACTGAGACAGTGTCTCTGTGGTCAACAGACCCCAGGCCTTGTTCCTAAGACCGTTCAAGGAGACAGGTGAGTCAGGGTGCTCAATGGGGCCAGTTTGAATCAGCCACCTGTCTCGGTTTCCCCGGTCCACTCACCAAGGAATGTTCCTAGCTTCTTACTATCCTGCCTCATTATGGAACCAGAAATCAATTACAAGGAAAAAAAAACCCCTAAAACCACACAGATATGAAGGCTAAATAACATGTTACCAAACAATAAATGGGTTAACAACAAGATCAAGTAAGAAATCAAAAGATTCCTTGAGACAAATGAAAACACAACCACCTCCGGTCTGCGGGCACACAGCGAAAGCAGCCCTGAGAGGGAGGGCGTTTTTAATCTCTAGTGATCTAATTTTGGATGATTTAACATCACTTTAAACACAGCATTCCAACTCTTGATTTATGTTATTTCTTAAATTAGGACTTCTCCAACTTGTTCTCTTTTTGAAAATGGTACCACTGCATTCTAGACATCATGGTCAGGACAAACTGCAAAACGCATACCTCCCTCTGTCTTTGATAAATGGCCTCCCCCAGGAATCACCATGTGGGGGTCGCCGGAGGGGAGAGGAGTCATCTGTTGAAGAGGGTATTTGTCAGTATTAAGTGAGATGGAGAGCGAGGCGTAGCAATCCCTCAGTTACGCTCAGCGTGTGTGTGTGCGTGCACACATCCTAGACCTTCTGCAAAATAGATTTGTAGAAGTAGCCTGTTCTAAATATGCAAATAAAATGGAGATCTGGAAATTGCCTAGTGATTTGCATTCCTCGGTTACCAGACATTATTTCATAAAATGTTTGTATGATTATGCCATAATTTTATTGCCCAGATTATGTGAGCAAAATAAATTTGTATCTCCCCAAAGGATTTGAGACATAGATTCTGTGTACTAAAGAATTTTCTTTCTTTTCTTCAGTAACATTTTAAAATAAATCATTCAAATGAGTTCTGCATAATGTGCTTTTTTCTTTTCTTTCTTTTTTTTTTTTTTTTAAAGCATTTTATCTCTTTTCCACAAGCCATGCTTGGGTAGACACTTTTAAAAGATTTTAGCAGTTGAAAAGTATACAGAGCAAAACTGGAAAGAAGCATTTGCCGTCCTCCTCCATGATTATGCCAACTTAATGCTTGGGTATCTGAGGAGTATTGTTAAAGAAAATAAAAGCTTCTGAAGCTATTAATTAGACAACTAATTCTCTTGCTTCTTCCCTGATTTATGTATTTATTTTTATTCAAGGGCATGTTCAAAGTCTTAGCCTACTAGCTGCTCATTTTAGTCTTTTATTTTACTTTATTATGGCAGTAACACTTAAAATGAGATCTACCTTCTGAACACACTTTTAAGTGTGCAATGCAGTGCTGTTAACTATGGCAGAGACAGTGCTGTGCGGCGGGTCTCTGTAACTTACTTATCGCATAGTTGAGACTTTACGCCCATTGATCACAGCTCCCCCCGTTCCCCTTCTCCCAGCCCTGGCAGCCACCAGGCTGCTCCCTGTTTCTACGAGTCTGACCATTTTACACACGTCATTTCAGTGCAGTCATGCCCTCCTTTTCCTTCCGTGACTGGCTTATTTCATTTAGCATAATGCCCTCCAGGTTCATCCTCATTGTTGAAAATGACAAGGATTTCATTCTTTTGTAAATCTGAATGATATTTTATTGTATGTGTCTACAGTTGCTTTATCTGTCCATCTATTAATGGATATTCCTACAATGTGGCTGTAGGGACTAGTGCATCATTGAGCATTGGCATGCTACTGTATCTTCGAGATGCTGATTTTAATTCTTTTGGATAAATACCCAGAAGTGAGACCGTACAGCAGTTCTGGATCATACAGTAGTTCTATTTATAATTTCAAAAGAAATGTCCACACTGTTTTTCCATAGCAACTTGGGCCTTGACAATGATTTCATGGACATGACACCAAAAGCATCGGCAAGAAAAGCAAAAATTTGCAAGTGGGACTGCATCAAACTAAAGCCTCATCACAGCACAGGAAGCAAAAGAGCAAAGCAGTACCTGTGTAATGGGAGGAAATATTTGCCTGCCCTGTGTCAGAGAAGGGGTTACTTTTAAAATAGAGGGGTGGGCAAAAGTAGGTTTACTGTTGTGAGTACCCAAAAGAGTTTATTCTTATATTATTATTTATTTGTTAATATATTATTTATTTGTATTACTCATACAGACAACCATAAACCTACTTTTTCCCAGCCCCGTATAAAGAAACTCCTACAACTCAAAAGCCAAACGCCGCTCTCCCCTCCCAGACTAATCCCTAATAATCTGATTAAAAACAGCTAAAGGCGGGAATAGACGCTCTCCAAAGATGACCCGCAGATGGCCGACAGGTACATGAAAGTATGCTCAGTATCACCATCAGGGGATGCAAATCAAAAGCATAGTGAGATGTCACCTCACATCTGTTGGGATGATAATCCCAATAACAGAAGACGAGAGCTGGTCAGGATGTGAAGAAATTGGAACCCTTTTCATCTGAGTCTGCAGTGCACACCACCAAGACCATGAGGTCTGGTTCCATGACTAGTGCTCATTGCAGTGGGCGGGCCCATCAGGAAGCCAGTTTCACCGCATTGTCTAGTAGTAACAGAGCTTATGAGACCCTTGTTCAGTTTTAATGTAGTGAGTGCACCCTCTCTGCTTTTTGTTTTTACTTTTTTCTTATGCAATTGATAACTAAAATAATTTTTAATAATTGTATTGTTTTTCTCAACAAGGGAAAACTAGCACAGGTCTTTAGGTGGATATAATTTAAACTATCCTACTTTCAAGACGGCTATCAATATCATTAGCCAGTTATTACATTTTATGAAATTAGCACTGAACAATTCTAATAAATGCTAGATCCTAATGAAAATTATCAGAAGAGTTGTGAAAAATATTAGAATATATCTTTTATAATTTGTGATGAATGATAGCATAATCAAATATGGTCATAAGCATATTTTTCAGAGCTTTAAGTGTGTTTTATAGTTTTCTTGTTACTAAAATTCTCCATGCTGGGTAAAACATCAATTACCTGAAGAAGTCATCAGTAAGACCATGAAACAAATGCTGGAAGAGTGGTGGAGTCATCGGATTTTAGGAAACCTCTGATCTGAGCTCATTATACAGATAAAGAAGCTGAGACCCAGAGTATGGAAATGAATGGCCCTCATTGGCTCTTCCTTCTGGCTCAGTGTTACTGATCTATTTATTATGTGAGAAGAGCGAGTGGGTTTAATGGCGCAGGATCTCAGAGGTAGGGCAGGGAGGCTGACATTTATTCATCATCCATTAGGTGTGAACACCTGGGAGTTCCTTCTCCTGTGCCACTTTATACAGTTCTCAAAAAACCCAGAGAAAAAGACTTTGTGTTCCTGTTCTAAAGTTTCACTTTAATGGGAAAACTGCAGCTGAAAGTCCTTTGCCAAGAACTGTGGGACCGAATGCATGTGACCGCCGGAAGTGCACACGTGAAGCCCTGACCCCCAACGCAATGCCGTTCAGAGAGGGGGCCTTGGGAAGATAATTAGGAGCAGAGCAGTTCATTGAGGGTGAGACATCGCTCTGGGACTAAGGCCTTATAAGAAGAGGAAGAGCGAGCTCATTCTCTTCATGTGTGTGCAGCAAGGAAACGCCATGTGAGGACATCAGGGGGCCAGCTACAAGTCAGGAGGGCTCTCGCCAGGACACAACCTTGCTGGTGCCCTGATCTCAGGCCGCCAGCCCTCAGAACTGTGAGGAAATAAATTCCTGTTGTTTAAGCCACCCAGTCAAAGGAACTTTGTTAAGACAGCCCAAGCTAACGCATCCGTCAAAGCGGCAGAGATGCTAGGTGCTGAGCTGTGCTCCTAGCGCGGTTTCTGCGCCCTGTGCCAGCCTGGCCCGCAGGGCCGAGAGGTCGGTCTCCGAGAGGTCACCATGCGTTTGCATCGGTGTCCACGACTTAACCACTCGCACGCCGTTGTAGAGCAGGAACAACAGACAGTGAAGGCCCACATGCATGGAGCGTGAACTGCTATTGCCAGGCACTGAGCTGAGTATTTTACACCAATTGTCTCACAAGCTAATTTTCTGCTTTTCCTGGCTGTGCCTGTTTTCCTCCTGCTGAGAGAGAACACTTTATTCCTACCTTCTTCAATAAGTTGTCAAGTCAGATTCAGGGGAGAAGTTACAATAGGGCCCGTGGGGAAGGAAACTTGGTTTATTCAAAGGCTACAGATAAGTATATGATTTCCTTATAAAAAACACCCTGTGTGGATGTTACGAATGTGTGTGGTATCATTTCTTTAAAAAAAAAAAGGTTTTTTTAAAGAAACTCTTTAGCACAATTTGGTGCTCACTGTGAACCCTAAACTAGGAGAAATTGGTCAAGTTATTACTATAGCTTTATCATTATATCGAGGGACAATCTTGACTGAATCATTTCATTTGTTGATCTTCTCCAATTTTGGCATCCATTCGTGCCTGCTGCTTATGAGAGATTACACGAAACAGTAAAATAATGCATACAAATATTCAGCTAGTATCCGTACTGTTACGGGATAGCCCCTGGGGAATGCAGTAGTGAAGAAAGAGTTTCCACACGAAAGAGCAGAGGGCCCTATGCTTGCCTGCTCTTCGTATCTCCTGTCCGCACTCAGGTTTAGCAGAGATTCCTCAGGTCAGCCCTGTGCACCCTGGCAAGTGTAAGTCACTGGCCTGGTGAAGCAGTCTTTCAACAAGCTCCTAACGAGAGCCGTTGGAGATAAAAGACTGATTAAAATGAAAATGGGGAGACAGAGATCTTAGCAGAGTCACTAAGCAAAGGAACTATGATCCATGGAGGAGATTAGAGATTCATAGATTCAGGAAACACGTGCCGGCCATGCCAGGTGCTGTGCTAGCTGCTGAGGGCAGAGCAGTGATGAAGGCAGAGCCCCTAAGATTTATGGCCAAATGCAGCATTTCTCAAGCAGGATTCCAGGAACACTGAGAACCCCATACATTCCTCAGATTACCTGTTGAAATGAATTTCATAAAATGATTCCTGTAAACAGAATAGCTTATACACTGAAATAAAGAAGGCCTGATAAAGGCTAAACAGCATTGGGTAGGAGCCGGGGTTTAGAGTCACACAGATACGGTGTGAATCTCTTTCTTTGTATTACATGTGAAATCTTGAGCACTTACGTAGCAACCCTAAACCTCAATTTTCTTCTCCACTCAGTGGTGGATAATCCAGTTCTGACCTCTTGATTTTTTGTTTGTTTGTTTTGAGGAATTGAATCAGATGATGGATATAAAGTGCTTGCTATAGTGAAGATAGATAGGCATATAATGGATTCTTGGGAACAAATTTAGCTATTATTAATGTTTTTATAATTATCAGCTGATTTAAATTTACAGAAGAAATGAGATAAGAAGAATAGAGCTGTCTTAGTTTGCATCTCCCCAGAAGTAGACCCTGAGACATGATCTAAATTGTTTCTTTGGAAATCGATTCCAGCCAACGTCAGAAGAGGTCAGGGAAGTAATATGCAGAAGGGAAGGAAGCCAAGGGGGAAAGGCCTCATCAGGCTCGCCACCGCGAGGACCACTGGAGCTTAGCCCCGCCAGGAGACTCTGGGCCTCCATGGACAGCACACACCTTGAAGTCACCTGACTGAAGGTGCAAGGGTGTGTATCCCCCAGCTCTGACTGTCCATCCTCCATCAACTCCCTGGCACTTCTGTCCTGCATCCTACTAGGGCAGCGTGGGCTCCGGAGGCCGGAGAGAGAGACGAGGCCTTGCCGGCGGAGGTCGGCCTGTGTGTTAGTTTTCTGTAACACGGCACTACAGATTCAGTGACAACGCAACACCTACTTCTTGTCTCACAGTTCTGTAAGTCACAAGTCCAGGGACAGTTCAACTCAACCGAATCCCCTGCTTGGAGTCTCACAAGGCTGCCATCAAGGGATCGGCTACGTTGCATTCCTTCCAGGATACTCCAGGGATAAGTCTGTTTCCAAGTTCCTTCAGGTTATTGGCCACTTTCGGTTCCTTGCCGTAGTAGGCCTGAGGTCCTTTGCACCTAGAGACCGCCCACCTTTCTCCTCTACTTTGCATGCAGCTTCCCGCCAGCAATGGTAGAGCGAGGCCCTCCCACGCTTTGAATCACTCTGACTTTCCTTTCTGCGCCATCTCTCAGACTTCAGCTGGGGCAAGTTCTCCGTTTTTAAGGGATCATGTGATTAGAGTGGGTCTACCCAGATAACCCAGAATAATCTCCTCGTTTCAAGGTCCATGACCTTAACTATATCTGCAATCTCCTTCTTGCCATGTAACAGGTTCCGAGGGTGCCTTAGACATGCCGAAATGGTAAGACCTGGGCATGCGTGCAGGCCACCAACAGCAGAGACTAGAGCTCACACACTGTTCAGTGACCCGTGTGCCTAGCTTTTGAGACATAAAGGAAAACTCTAAAATGCTATTTTGACAGGGGCAATGGGTAGCAAGATGTGGTAGTTCTTCAAGTCTTTCTTACTCATTAAGAAAACTCATGTAATTTGCAGAAAAGGAAATCTATTGCATCTGGGTCTTTGACGTAGCAAACCTAAGAGGACAAAGGATGAGGATCCATAGAAATGCCTGCTTTATTTGTGGTTTGTGGCCAGTAATCAGCCACTGCAGCATCAAAGTGTATGTGGAAGTGGAGGGAAGCGAATCCTTGATGTTTTAATTATGGAACCTAGGGTACGATGCATTGAAAACCACCTTTGTGCCTCTTTGCTGGCCAGTATATCTAGAACAGATTTGTACCAAATGCTCTTTCCAGCAGAAGATAAGAGCTGACACAGTCGCACTGATCCCAGGTTATGTCCTGGCCATGGATGCTTGTCCTGTGTTTGTGATCACTTGAAGGCGTCCAAGGCAAAGCTCTTGGTGACTGGGATCACGTCCCAGAAAACCCCATGCCTGTCCTGTGGGAGAGAACTGAGTAGAACTGGTCTGTTTGATTTATGAACAGAGTCTGATGTTTCACACTCAACCGTAAACAGTGAGTTAAAGCTTTCTTCTCTCCTCCCATGTTATACTCAAAACACCACTGAGACTCCATAAAGGAGTGTCCCAGTGACTTCAGTGTTCCCGCAAATAGAGGTAATAAACACAGTGTCACTAGAGATGGAGTACCCAAATGGGACGAGGAGAGTTCTGAAGAGTAAGAAAGCCGCTCTAACCTGCTGTGCTCCCTGATGCTAGAGACGTTCCTTGCTCCCCATTTTATCTGTCCGCACCAAACTGTGGCTGCTGGAAAGCTTCTATAACGCTTTCAGAAGGACATCATGGCTCCCTGAATGCTAGCTGCCATTTTCATACTCTCGTGTGAACTATTAGAAAGAAAAAAACTACGTTTTGTTTTTATACCTGAAGATTTTGTACATGTCAGTTCTGCTGACCTCCTATTTGCTTCCAGGAATATACTAAGGAAGATATCCAAGGTGTGCTTTTTTGTTTTTGTTTATTTTTTATCTCCTATGGTTTAACACTGTGCTGGGAACTTTCTCTCTTAATGAAGAGTTCACTCGCTGCGCTCACCTATCCTTACGTGAATCCCTGATGTATTCTGGTTTACCAGCTTTTGATTGCCTGTTTCTTATTCCTCCTCATGGAACGAATCTGGGCCCAAACCACCACTGCGGCTCTAAGTACAAAGAATAAACAAAGATAAGGCTTCAAACTACAAAAAAACATAGCAAGGCTCCCAGCTAATTTTATCTCAGGAGGAAAAACAAAACAAAAACTATCCTTAAAGTAAAATTAAATGTACTGCCAGAATACTGAACTCTGGAGTTTGCTTACAGATTTGCTTATCCGTCCATAAACTTGACGTTCACATATGTGGAGGGCTGTCAGTTAGAAGCAAGGGCTCCTGAAAGCATTCGCTCTGTAATACGAGAAATCTCAGGCTTCTTTGTGGCTTTCAACTTTATTTCCAAACAGTGTTGGCCCTGATTTCAGATGCATGTTCAACAGCCCTAGGCTAGGCTTTTTTCTCCTCCCATGGTTTGCACTATCACAGTTAGATGTGCCTGAGACTCAGGGGAGTATACTATCTGCAGTCCTATTTTGTTTATAACTTTCTGTTTATTTTATAACTTTTTAGAAGTTAAATATAAAATGTGTTCTAAGTCACTAGGTTCTCTTCAGAAACTGAATGTAATCGAAAGAACATGCAGACTGATGAACAGCGGCAGAACTAAACAGATCTAGATGAACACTCCGTGGATGTGTCCTGCTGGGGTGTGCTTTTCTTTTTCTCAGATGCCTTTCCTCTGCAGCTGCACTGTGTTTATTAGGAGTTAACAGGTAACCTAAAAGGACCTGTACTTACACATATGTTGGACCCAACTCGGGACCCATTCAAACTCATGTGTCTGGATATGAAGCTGATAAGAATAAAGGAATTGTACTTTATGTAAATGAGAGCGAAGTAAGTATTGATTAGCTAACATTTCTCTTTTCTGTTTCGTAATTGATTTTCTGTTTTGTATTACCAAGTTTTTAATCATTCATGGTGCCTTAAGGGAAAAAAAGGACATTCTAAAGCAAGGTTCCTGGCTGAAAAGTGAAAGTACAATCATAAAACCCTCTGGCTATTAATAAGTGTTCTTTTATCAATTTTTTTAGTTATTCAGAACTCAACTTGCTTGTTGACATACTTTTGTATTTCCACATTGCACATTTGCAGGTGAAAAAGGGAATGGGAATGGTAAAATCACATTATTGTGGCTCAGTGATAAATCTTCCATCAAATTCATTTTCCATCAAATTGACAACCTGAGTGCCTCTCATTCTTGGACTCCCTCTGTCAGCCGTCCTATCACGTCCCTAGTGGCATATGTAACACACGCGTACCTGTGGGACCTCCACTAGTGATCTAGCCTCAACCTTAGCAGCAGAAAATCTCTTTTAAAGAGCAGGCATGCTTTCTTTAATCAGATAATAGGTATTAGTTCACCTGAAAAGAATTTAATTATCAATTCGTGATTAGACTAGGACTTCCGATATTTCATCTCACCTAGACATACAGCATTTTGATCTACTTCTATTTCATGCTTTTACAGTGTGGGTAGAAATATGTTTTACATATATATCTCTACAGAAAAAAATGGAGATCTTTAGTTGTAACAAGTTAAACTGGAGGTTCTGGGAAATACATGACATCAATTACGACTCCTCACAATTCAAGGTTTCTTGAGCATATAATTGAAGGTCAAACACGAGAACCACATGAAGGAATTCTCTTTGGAATAATAGCCGCCTCGCCTAGCAACCTGCCACTTTGAAAATTACATTTTCGGGAAGAGCTGCTATGATATTTGGAACCTAAACTTGAGCCAATTTAGCATTAATTTAGCTTTCCCTTTTCTCTGAAAGTAGGTTGATGAGTAAGTTTGAGATGCATGTTACCATGTTCTTTGAGGAATGTCATTAGCCAAACTAACAAAGGAGGTAAAGAGAGAACTCTTAAACACGCCTTCCATAGAATAATCTGCGGTGCCGATCTCTCGTGGGGGTAAATCGTACCTGCCGATACCCGTGGGTGACCGCTGCCCGATGTGTGTATGAATCTCATACCGAGACACGCGGGGAAAGAGAGACCAGGGCCACGTGGCTAATTCCTCCCATCTCAGGAAAAAGCCCTGCGGATTGCCCAGCCGGAGTTTTTATCAGGGGCATTAGCACACATTTACATTGGATTGATTATTCCTGGGATTAAGCAGAACAGGGGTAAGATTACTCACAGCAGGGCATCAGGATGTAAATTCAGGTCCGGTGGCAGGCAGGACCAGGTTAAAGTAAAATGCAGGGGTCAGCAAGCCAGAACTTTTTAAGATACATCTTTGCCAAATTCCTATTAGAGAATTCCCATTCCACAGACATGATCCACACTTGCTCACACAGGAATCACACGGAGCTGTGCTCAAAATGTGTAAATCCTAGAACATGCATGTTAACACGCATGTGGAAATCACTGCCACACCGATCTGGAGTCAAAGTCTCTTTTTTGCTTTTGTCTTCCTTTATGGGTTAGACTTGACCTGTGTTCATGGACAGAGACAGCGTTCCATGACTGAGGGTGGGTTGTGCTGCTGATGGATTCACGTTCCCAAAGGTCATCCAGATCATTGCTGTCACGACAATTGTGGGGTCGGGAACAACTCAGAGGGCCGCTCTGCTTGTGGAAGAATCATGTCATTTGTGTTGTCAGGTATCATTATTTAGAGAAGAGAAGATGTTAGGATGATCACATTTGCCTTTGTCTTCACCGATCGGCCATGTTTATGGGAGTATGGTTCCTAGGCCAGCCATCACCAGATCTTTTCTATACAATTTCCCCTCTTCACCTTGCTGCACAGAGCTTCGCTTCCCACCTGGCAGCCCCTTGCAGAGAGCTTAGACTCTTCCAAAACTCAGCTTCCCTGAGCTCCAAACATGGAAGGCAAAAATCCAATGAGGATTTGTGTGTACATTCCTAATGCACCAATGTGTAATTTAGGACGCAGACAGCATAAGTGTGGTGTATGCGGTGTGGTTTTGAAGGGTCAGGCTTCATTCAGTTATTAAATTCTGGGCTGGCTTTAGCTCAGCGGGTACTTCGAGGTTCAAGCATTACTTCAAGTCATGCGATAATCGCTCTTGCTTGCGAGGGTGGTTCGAGACCCGCGGGCGCTCATCAGTTATTAAATTCTGGCTATCCTATTGTTGTTTCCTCCATAGTCAAAGCTCAGAGTGGTACCATCTCTACTGGCAGCCCTTTCTTTCCCTCCACCAATCCCAACTCATGCAGTAATCATCCAAGCAGTATCTCAAATATCTCCTTTTATTCCAATTCTCGCCGGATTGGTTCAGGGCATGACCCATGCATGGTGGGAGGACTGTGCCAGCCTTGCGGTTGTGCAAGGCCTTCAGACATTTGCATGAACTGTGAATACATGAAAATTACCTACTTAATTCATGTATTCATGAATTCTTGAATTCATTAATTCAATGTGATGTTTTTTGAGCAGCATTTGTCACATACTGTAGTATATTCCAAGGATAAGATTAATAGATGAGAACCTCACCTTCAAGGAAAATTAGCAAGGTGACAGTTTTGAATACACGTAAAAGGAGAAATATGGATTTTTCAAATTTTGATAATAGGGTTTATGGTGTGGAAATGGAATACTATAAATTTGAGGAGTCAGGCCTGGAGTGCTAGTAAAAGAGGGTGGGGCAGGACGGGGATTTGGAGAGCTGAGCAGAGAAGAGGAGGCAGGAGAGCGCCAGGATCCTGGGAGGGGTAGCTGTGAGTGCTGGATATTCAAGAAGGGTCCCACGAAGGTGGGGGGTTAGTGCAAGGGATGAAGATGATAAGTATGACTGTAATTTATTGCTAGTGCCTCCATCTGTGCCTGCATGCCTACCTGGAATGCCTGGTCTGTTAGCTAGAAAACCCGGGGGGTTGCTATCCTGTGGCCTCAGCCCTCCTCTCAGAGCAGCCGTGCTGTGGAGGTTCTCGGGTCGTTCCCTCTGTCTTCTGTGCCGAGCCAGCTGTGACTGCTCACCGCTGTGGACAATTCTGAAACTGTCCTCAGGGTCATGATGCCTCAGAAGCTGTGAGACCCACCCTTATGTTCTGTTACTGCGGGACCGTGCCTACAGTGAGCCTACAGAGGTTTTAGACAAAGTGCTTCATCTACGGCCGTCACGTCAGGATCACGAGGAACAGTCAGAATCCAGTAGATCAAATATATTTTTTGGTGGTTTCCTTTAGATTGTTCTAGAATGAAATTACATTGCGGCAAACCGTATCACAGCTGTGCCAGGGAAAATGCTACTTTCAATGCTCTTCAAGACTCTAGAAACTGTGCTGAGGCTCAACAGAGCCCCTCCCGGAAGGGCCCGGCGGAGCTCCGTTCAGAGCGGTCTGGATGCAGAGGTCCCATTGTTTCTGCAGCACCACTTCTTAAAAATGAGAAGCATCCTCATCGCAGCTCCAGAATCAGAACACGGGAAGCAGAGCTAATGAGACCAGGGTTGCTTCGAAATTCAGGGAAAAAATGAGATGGCTTGTTTTGTCCTTAAAATAATAGTGACTGTTTAAAATGTTTCCTATAAGAATGGGGTCTGTTAGTTAAAAAGAGGCTTTACCTCTTATCTTTCTCTTCTCTGTGTAGTTCAATGAATATAACAGTTTTATTCTTATTTTCTGTCTATTCTCAGATAGTCATTATCTCATATTTATTCAGGTTTTGGTTGAAGAAAACATATTTTCCCACAACACATTGTCAGACTTCTGGCCAAGATGGAGGTGTAGGTAGACACACTATGCCTCCTTGCACAACCAAAAGAGGGAAAAAAACAATTTAAAAACAAAAAACAACCAGATATGACAGAAAATCCAGCTGTTTGGAAGTCCCACAACCAAGAAGTTAGAGAAGACACATTCATCCAGACTGGTAAGCAGGGCAGAGCAGGGCGGAGAGCACACGACTGTGAGACAGCAGTTTGTGGAGAGGTGGGGCAATGCTGCAGCTGCCCGGAGAGGCCCGCAGCTGACCAATCCGGACCTACCGGGGCCAAGACTGGTGGACCGGGCAGTCCCTCATATGCATGCAGATAGACTGGGAGGAAAAGCTGGGGATTGGAGCAGATGGCGCAGCCCACCAATGCAGGGAAATAAAGCCTCAAGCCACCGATTAAAAACACCTGTGGGGGTTGAGGCGGCAGTGGGAGGAACTCCCAGCATGGCAGCAGAGTTCACTGGAGAGACCCACCCACCCCGGAGCCAGCACAGAGGGGCCCAATTTGCTTGTGGGTGTTGTGCAAGGTTACTGGGAGCCTGGGGAGAGTGGAGCAAGCACCATTGTTCTCTTTCAGGCCCCACCCCCACAGGCAGCATCACAACACAATGATGTGGGTTGCCCCATCCTGGTGAACACCAAAGGCTCTGCCCCTTAATGTAACAGGCGTGCAGAGAAAGGGAAGGATGGCCCAAATGAAAGAGCAGATCAAAGCTCCAGAAATAATACAACTAAGCCACAAAGAGATAGCCAACCTATCAGATGCACAGTTCAAGACACTGGTATTCAGGATGCTCACAGGATTGGTTGAATTTGGTCACAAATTAGACGAAAATAGGAAGAATATGCTAAGAGAAATGAGGAGAAATGTAGAGAGAACCAATAGTGATAGGAAGGAAACTGGGACTCAGATTGACGGTGTGGACCAGAAGGAAGAGGAAAACATTCAACCAGAAAGGAATGAAGAAACAAGAATTCAAAAAAATGAGGAGAGGTTTAGAAACTTCCAGGACATCTGTAAACATCTGAACATCTGGGTCATATGGGTGCCAGTAGGAGAATAGGAAAACCAAGGGATTGAAAGCTTATTTGAACAAATAATGGAGAACTTCCCCAATATGGCAAAGGAAATAGACTTCCAGGAAGTCCAGGAAGCTCAGAGAGTCCCAAAGAAGCTGGACCCAAGGAGGAACACAGCAAGGCACATCATAATGACATTACCCAAGATTAAAAATAAGGAGAGAATCCTAGAAACAGCAACAGAAAAGGAGACAATCACCTACAAAGGAGTTCCCATAAGGCTGTCAACTGATTTCTCAAAAGAGACCTTTCAGGCAAGAAGGGGCTGGAAAAAAGTATACCAGGTAATGAAAGGCAAGGACCTACATCCAAGAATACTCTATGCGGCACAACTTTCATTTAGAATGGAGGGGCAGATAAAGTGCTTCCCAGATAAGGTCAGGTTCGAGGAGTTCATCATCACCCAGCCTTTATTATATGATATGTTAAAGAGGTTTATATAAATCAGGGAGGGATATCAACAGGGGAATGGGAGGGGGAGAGAAGAGGAGAAAGTACAGAGAATAGGTAGCGTAAATGGTAGGTAGAAAACAGACAGGGGGAGGTTGAGAACTGTATGGGAAATGTGGAAGCCAGGGAACTTAGGGGTATGACCCATGGACAAAAACTAAAGGGCAGGAAATGGGGGGAGCGGGGCAAGGGGAGTAGTGGGGGGATGGGACAACTGTAATAGCATAATCAATAAAATAAATTTTAAAAAAATGTCAGAGACTTCAGGAAAGCAACGGCCTTCATCTTTATGTCTCATAGTGTGGGGAGTGAAGGAGCAATAAATTGGTCTTAGGCTTTTGAAATAAATGGTGGTGCCTTGTATCTATATCCTAAACATAAGTCTGAAAGCAGAGGATTGAAATGCACGAACACACACCTGTGCGTGTGTAGTTAGCCATTTTGGAAAGAGAGCATCTACTGTGGAGTCAGGTCTATGGAGCTAACACGGGCAGGTGCTGAGGAGCGCTCCTCACCCTCCCAGCTCTGCCATCGGGCCCTGTAGCCACAGTGGGAAGAGGAAGAAAAGAATGGTAAGAAGGAGAAAGAGCAGAGATACATGAAAATAGGGATGTGTGTTGTGATATTGGTGGGAATTGAATAAATAAAAACCATTGATTAAAATAAAAGGAACTCCTTTCTCTGGTCCTATCTCACTCAAATATTTGTGAGCCTTGATACTATGAACTATTTGGGAGCAGAAAAACGTTGAAATAAAGCAATATAATCAGACCTCTCAGAAGCCTGAGACCTGGTTTTCACATAAATATCAACGAGAATCAATTTGCAAAATAAGGCACAGAGTTTGGAGGTGGAAAAGGCTTAGAATCTTACGTAAGTTTTTTCTTTTAAGTTGTGTAATGGAAAAACGGTTAGGAAAGGGAATTTACATTTTAATAGGACATAGTTTGCAGGAGGTAAGTCAAGGATGGGAATCTGTTACCTCCTGTTTGATATGGTTTGTCCACGTTGTTCTCATGAGTTATGTCCCAGACTCCAATCTGACCTAAAACAATGTCCAAAAAGTTATTGAGTGGCACTGGAGGAAGCAAATCTTCTTTTAGGACTTGTACTTCCTGACAGACAGACTACTGGTACCATTATTTGTCTTATTGATTTAAATATAATGTAACTTCTTGGCAAGCATCCCTTCTTTCTCTCCCTTTCTCCATTTGATCGATAAAGATGTGTGGGTGTGTGTATTTGTGCATGCACCCATGTGGGTAAAAGAACACACCTTTTCTCATTCGCTGTCTTGAAGGCCAAGTAAATGTTCAAAGGTGCAAGGGACTAGAGACGTTTCCTAGAGAGGGATAAACGCATTCTTGAAACTGTCATCTTACATTTATTTTCACACAGGTGATAATACACTGTTAATGTCATTTAAGCTGTTGCCTGTTGTGTTGTATGAATAAGAGTGTTATAGTTTCATTTGAATGGGGAAAATATACGCCACAAAAAGAAATCTGCCCACCACACTTTGGGAGTAGGGACACCACTTAAAGTATCTGCTAGTAGAACTTAGGGGAGGTGCTCAGAGGCTGCCCTTTGAAGGCTGATTTTCAACTGTAGAAACCTACAGAGGCTGCACAGAAGCATTTATATCTATTGGTATCGCTGTATAAAGGGCTTGCATTAAATATACATTCTGCAACGAACCCCTCCTTCTGTCACTTGTCAGACCTAAAATCAGAAAAGAATTACAACTTCCATTCTTCATTGTGATTCATAGCTGATGGGAATTACGTCTGTATATCTACATACTGAAAGACACACATACCAATATTCATCTGTCCATCTACTCTTTCTTCAAGGAATACTTTCCTGAAAACATATTAGAGATCTGCGAATATATTCAAATGCAAATTAGAGGCTTTAATTTTGCTATGCTCTCTGTAAGCAGCTTAAATGTTTTTTGACATAATTGATTTTGTGCATACAATAACAATAACTGAAGAACTTTGAATAACTTCTATTGGTGAATTTCATTGCTATTCTTTAAAAGAAACACATTTTAATGTTTTTCCTGGCACTTAACAAATTGTCTTTATTAGAAAAGTTTTTCTAAAGTAATTTATTCTTCCAGCATACTATAGAGCAAATGATGTAAATTTCCCTAATCATTTTAAAAGTAAGCCTGTGTCCCCCCCGTCTCAGGGTTCTCTAGAAGTGAAACTGCAGACATATTTTGGGGCTCCCTCTCCCACACGAGAGTCTCACAGATCCGGGCGGGGGCAGGGTTCCTGAGAGAACATCAGGGGTGGCCTGTTCTCAGTTCATGGCTGTGACGGTGACACTGTTGACTTCTGTGCCAAAGGATGGAAGCTGCTGTCAGTCTCAATCTGGCATTTCCGCCTAGCATAGAAACCCTGCGAAATCAAGCAAATTGGCTCAGAATGGAAATGCCAGATAGAATCAGCTCAGCTAATACTTTACTAAAAATATATTTTAATAAGGAATACATGGTATTCACAGAGCCTATGTTTACTGCCACAAATTGTGGTGCTCATCATAACGCTCGGGAAGATGCTGGCGAACTGGAGAGACGAGCCTCTCCTCACCTCCCTTCTATTATACGCCATGTGTGTGTCAGTGGGCAAAGGTCAGAGCAGCGATCATCAGCCCACACCTGTACCGTGATTTCCAGCAAAGCGAGCACGCAATAGCAGTTTTGCCCATGACATCTATTGTCTTATTTCTGGCAATGAGTCTGGGAACAGACGTGTCCCTCTGATTGCTTCTCAAGCCCTCTGTGCGCATTCTGTATTATAGATGCCTTGGGCAACGTGCAAAGTGTTCACGCGTGACTCTTTCCTAGACAGATGTGGGCTTTCCAAAAGCAGGTTGGATGAAATGTTTGTCTGTTCTAGTCCTGAAAACACTGTAGGTTCAGGACTAGAACTAACTAATCAGGAGATTGGAGTGGATGAATTTGTTGAATCTCTAAGTATAAATTCCTGGAGGATCACAATGGTGGTTTAGTCATCTTTACTGTTTCATAACACCTGGCACTTTTTCTGGTAGGAATGCAAAAATGGCAGAACCTGTACAGGCGGGAGCTGGATCTGAGAGATAACGTGGTGGTAGCTCTGTCTTAGTTGCCCCAGTAAGCACAGGGCTTCTTAAATTAGTAAGAGGGGGGAAACCAGCGAGAAACACACACAGAAGATGAGAGTGCCCTTCAGAGCATATTCTGTCCAAAACTCTAGTTAATTTGTCACTATGTGTCCCCAGCCTTTACTCTCTTTTCTACCTTGAATCATCCTCCTCCAACTTCTGGGTGCTGTCCCAACAAGGGACTCCAACAGTGGATCCTCTTGGCCCATGTGACCTTGGTTTGCCTAGGGACACTGAAGTGACTCCGGTGTCTCACATATGTGCAGCCTCCTTCAACAGGGAGTTAGACGATGAAGGAGCATAATAACAATCTCACTGAGCTGTGTCATCGGAAATGCCAAGATTCAATTCTGAGACCCAGCACTTTGAGGCCAAGGATCACGGACAGATGGTTAAACTTAGTAACTCTTTGTTGTCTTACCTGTAAAAACTGAGCAAATGTACTTATGAATAGAATGGGAGGAAAGATTAAATTAGGCAATATTAAGTATTCAGCATAACACCCAGGAACATAGTAGCTGCTCATTAAAGAGTGTAAGTACTTATTTAAGAGACCGTTGGGCTGCTGGAAATATCACATTGTTATTTGCTTCAATTAGACCTATCTGCATGTTACATCATTTTGTTGAATAATTTCAAAATTCCAATTATAATCATTTCTGTAAGGCCTTATGATAAGTGAGTTCTTTAAATTGATTTTAATTTTAAAATCTGTGAATAGCCATGGCCAGGGTGGCTCAATTGGTTGGAGCGTCATCTGAAATGTCACAGGTTCGACTCCTGGTTGCAGGTTTGGTCCCCTGTCAGGGTGAGTGTGGAGGCAGACAATCAATGGTGCTTGCTTTGATGTTTCCCTCCCTCTCTCTCTCCCTCCTGCCCCTCTCTCTAAAGTCAGTAAGCATGTGTTCAGGTGAGGATAAAAAAATCTAAAAATGTTAATGTAAATATTTGCTTTTTAGAATATGGTAACCCTGAAAAAGTGTTGCATTTGTATTCTCTAGTGTATGTTTTTTGTGCATAAGAAGGGTGACAAATATGGGGAGAGAAATATGCAAGAACTATGATATAAAGAACATACGAAATGCATTTTGTTTCCTTTTTAATAACAAGGCAAAAAGTGATATTATTACTCTCTTTGATTACCCTCTGCCAGAAATGATTATTACACTGTATTCACATATCATATGCTTGACCTTTGGGTAAATATAATATTCCAAAATATAAAGTAAATAATCTTTCAGCTTTGTCTTACACTGTTTGTCTATAATGGAAAACTTAACATCTGTTAATGAAGTTTGTGCATATTATGGCTATGGGAAGATCTTGAAAGATATATTAGTTTTTCATTGTTATTCTGTAAAAAATGATGACTCCAAAATCTCCTAACACAGTTGAGCATCCAGTGGGTTTACTCTTTATATATTTTAGATTCTGCATATTTTAGATTCAAATATTATAGGAGAAATTAATTAGGACCCTAATAATTCTTACAGTGTATAAAGTGACCCCAAGTTAAATTCAAGCTAGTAATTAACTTACAATATACCATTCATCAATTTTGAACATTTACCTTGTTCTACCCTTGATGACTTACCATAAAATTCATTCCAATATTTATTTATGTTTTGAACAAGTATTTAACTCACCAGAAGTAATTAAAACTCTTTAGGGACTGTGTTTTTTTTTTTAATAGTCACTGGTGTTCATTTTTAGTAATACTTTATATTATTGGCTTCTCGTTTTTAATTACAGACTTTCCCCGTGCAGTGGTTAATCTGGCCCCTATCTATGACATATGCGCAGTGAGGGAGTATTGGAGTCCTGGAGAACTAGCTGTCCGTGTGGTTGCAACAGTGAAGCGGGTTCATTTTAACCTAATCTGATGAGCAGACCTCCCCAGATCAGAAAGATTGAGTTGGTCTGCTACCCTGGGAAATGGTTGTTCTTGCTTGTAGCATAACCGTTCACAGTTTCCTTTTATTTATTCATTATTAAGGCTTTTAGAAAACCCTCAGAAACACAGTGTCAAAGGGCATTCACATTCACTCGGCATGTGAATTAGTGGTTTCCATTAGAATTCACTGACTTGACATTTGCAGAACAAAACTGATTGGGATCAGACAGAAAGAACCAGGGGTGGCACTGAGGTGGGGAAACGGGAAACCTGACACCGAGCTGCGGGTCTGAAAGAGTGCAGCCACTCTGGAGAGCAGTTCGGTAGTTTCTTATAAATTTACCTATTTACCATACAACTTGGGAATTCTACTCCTAGGGATCTAGCCAAGTAAAGGGAAAAAGTATTTCCATACGAGGACTTTTATGCAATGTTTATGGCGGCATTATTCTTAATAGTCAAAAGTGGAAACAGTCCAAATGTCTCTCAACTGTGAATGAATCAACAAACGCAGTATATTTATACAATGGAAAACTAATCAGCATTAAAAAGGTACAAATAGCTGATACATGCTGCAATATGAATGAGCCTCAAAAACATCATGCTAAGTTTAAAGAATCAGGCACAAAAACCACACATTTAGATAAGTGGATAATTCCAGAAATACGTCGGAGCTAGACCAATGGATTAGATATAGGGATAACAGAAAATGAAGATTGTCAATAAAGTCTAACATTTGGCCAAAGGAAGAAGGTAGATTTGAGCCCCTTTAATGGCATGGGGAAGGCTGGGGTATGAGGTGCAGGAATAGACCAGGGGGCTGAAAGTTTGAGATGCCCAGCAGAGATCCAGGGGGCAAGTCACGTGTGCAGCTGGATGTAAGAGTCTAAATTGCCAGGGTTGGAAATACATAGATGGTATTTGAAGTTATGACTTGATTAAGTCTTACTGCACTGCTGGTGGGACTGCCAGCTGGCACAGCTCCTATGGAAAACATTGTGAAAATTCCTCCAGAAAAATAAAAATAGATATGCCATACGACCCAGCAATTCCACTTCTGGGTATTTATCCAAAGAAAATGAGAGCACTAATTCAAAAAGATATCTGCACCCCTATGTTCATTGTATTTCAGCATTACTTACAATACCCAAGGTATTGGAGCAACCCTGATGTCCACCGATACATGAGTGGATAAAGAGGATGTAAAATACACACACACCTGCATGTGCACACACAATCAGCTATTACACAGCAATAAAAGAGAATTAAATCTTGCCATTAGCTACAACGTAGAGGGTGTTATGCAAAATGAAATAAGTCAGGCAAATAAAGACAAATCCCATATGGTTCCATTTATATGTAGAATATAAAAACTAAGCAAAACAAATACAAACTCAGAAACAGAGAAAAAAAGGATGGTTACCAGAAGAGAGGGGTGGGGGGATGGGTGAAAAGGGGAAACCAATATAGTAAAAAATATTGTGGTACATTTGCTTGGTGACAGTTGATTACTAGAATTAGCGAGGTGATCCCATTGCGAAGTATAAAAATGTCAAGTCACTATATTGTACACCAGACACTAATAGAACCAATATAAGTCTCCTGACTATCCTTGCGTTAAAAAATATTAAAGAAAAAAGACAGAGGTCCTGGCCGGGTATCCCAGTGGTTAGAGTGACATCCCGATACGCCAAAGTTGGAGGTTCGATTCCTGGTCAGGGCACATACAAGAATCAACCAATGAATGCATCAATAAGTGGAACAACAAATAGATGTTTCTCTCTCTCTCCCCCACTTCTTCTCTTTGTCTAAAATCAATCAATACATTTAAAAAAATTAAAAAAGACAGATGTAGCCAATCTGCAGCCCAAACAGAACTATAACCAAATCATGTAATCAGATGATAAAACAAATGTCTTGTTTTTGAAAAAAAAAGTCTTCTTGAACACATGTAGATGGAGAGGAAAACTGAAGCCAGATCCTTAGGACAAAGCAGCGTGTAGAGGTCACGAGGAGAGAAGAAGCCCGTGAAGGACAGTGAGGGGAAGCGCATGACGAGGCAAACCCAGCAGCATGGTGAATAAAACAAAGAGAAGACATTTTAATGGAATAGAGCAAAATGAGCATAACTATTAAAAAGATCATCATACTGCTACATTTATTTTAATTGATTTATGTGTACTTAGTTATGTCTTACTGGTAAATATATTCTACTAATTAAGCTGTGCATTTTGACTTCTTTTAATTTAATAGAAGCATTTTCTCAGCCTCCATAAAGATGGTGCCATAAAGTTCCATCCCCAGGAAATTAAATTATTATTAGAAATAAATTATCATACCCAACAATTATTAATGCAAGTATTTGAAAATTTCAAGTGGCTCTATTGAAAACTTCTCACCAGTCTAAAGCCTTTCAACAAATGACTAGTTCCCTCATTTGCATAATGTATTCAAGAGAATGTGTGAGTATGACAAGGAAGCAATTCCTGTAGAGAGGGCGAAGAACAGGTGAGAGTCGCAAATGAATTGTGAAGTCTTTTATTGAAACACATTTTAATTCGAATGTTCATTAACTTCACGGCTTTTTTTTTTTACATTAAACTTGCTCTAAAAATGGAAAACACTGGAATTTTTATCTTTCCAGTGTGTGGGTTTTCAATTAGCTAGTGTCCAAACAAGTAATCAAACTGTTACCACAGGTCAGAAAGCAGGTGAACAGACGTACTCAGAAGGAAGAGCCCTTGTTTTCTGTGCTTGGAATAGAATGCCTGGACCTTTCCTGATCGCCCTCAGAATGGAGAAGGGGTCACCATGGGTCAAGGACATGCTGCCTGAAGTCCTGTCCATCCCTTACCTCTCTGTTCAGTCCCTCAGGAGCGACTCATTTGGTTTTCCATTGAATGACTGAAGGTGTTACATTAGGAAGATGTTACATTCTTCTCAGTTTCAACCATCTGGGATGCTAGCAATAACCAAACAAGGAGTAGCCATTTGTTTACTGTGATGAAGCAAGGTTAATTATGATGCAAAACTACAAAATCTACTTGTTCTCGGTTGTCATTATCATTATGAGCATTTATGATAATGTACATATTGAAGAGTCAGAAAGTAGTCACTGCAGAAAATAAGGAAAAACAAAAGATAGCAGAGAAAGCAAATTATATGCCAGAATAGGATATTTTCCAGCATCATAACCATTTTCTCAGAAACCTACTTCACAATAAACTTACTCTACAATGTATAAACTCTTGTTTGTTATGTTTCATTTTCTAGAACACATTTTAAAATAGCCTCATGGCTCTTTGAAGAGATGTCGGATTCTTGGTCTGGGGCAGGAAATACAAGATGAATTTGGAGGATCTTGTAGTGCCAGAAAGTAAGGAATCGCCAAAGTAAAAAAAAAAAAAGCAGGCATGCAAAGCATATATAGGAGTTAAACAGAAAGAGCTCCCCATGACCAAGCTGGAAAATCATGAACAACAAAAAATCACAGTATTTTATTATAACTCAAATAATAAATATCTGAGTCCATATTGATATAAATAAATGATTGCATAAATAAATATGGGAGAAGGAATGAATCTTCCTTACAGAAGAATTCCAAATAATTCATCTCTTCCGGGGAAGGATACATCCCCTCCAGATGGTATAACCATTTCCTTCCCTCTGAGTGTGGGATGGATTTAATCACTAGCTTTCAAAGACTCAAATATGGAAAGTGAAAAAATAGACACAATAGTGAAGAAACCTGACATTGATCAAGATTAGCATAACCATGAAAAGCCGGGTTGATGTTATCAGTATCTTCCCATGATTAGGGTCAATTACATACTTCTGTGCGTATAGTAACTCATTTCTGTGTATTTGAAGATACGCTATACGGTGTCTTTGTTTTTTCTTTTACAATAGATACTTCTAGTGCCAGGAGGTCTATTGAATCAAGTGGCTGAAGCGGCAAGGCAACACGTGCCTCAGCCAGGATCAGCTGTAGCAAACTTTTTTTCCCCCCTCAGAACCACACTCAACACTAAAAGTCTTCCAACAAGTAAGTCAGAGCAATGTCCTCGAGTGTGGAGTATGCAGAACCTGAAGAAATCTACGACATGTGAGCCTTCCGTTGAGGAGTTTATCTCTCACAATCAGGGCATCTAGAGTGTTTGTTCTCTTTGCTCTGCCTTGGATTAATACGATGCCACAAATATAATGGACCAAAGTGGTGTCCTATGCCATATCCAGTGTGGCAAGCCACCTTAAGACTGTATCCTGGGGGAAAGCGCAGGAATTAACTCCCTCCGAGAAGGGGCTCCCAGGAATGAAGGGCAATTCCCGGAAGGGGTGGGGGGCGTGGTTTATAGGAGGCGTGAGTAGCCCAGACCTAGCGTGGTTGAGGGATGGATGCACCGGGGACCTGGAAGGACACCAGTTATACTTGTAATGAGTACCATGAACAAAAAGAAGCTAAAAAACAAAACTCCACATGTACAAGAAAAAAATGCATCAACCATGAATTAAAATAAGAAGATATTTTAGGCAAATGACTGACAATTAATTTGTTATAATACCAAAAAGAGAGAAGCCATTTACTTGTGGTTCAGTGAGCCATGATAAATTTTATGAGTTTCATTTATATTTACACTTGTAGAATGTGGAGTGCATATGACATTATTTTAAAGCCAATAACTGGAATGAAAAATCAGAGACAGAATATAAATTAAAGCTTTAAAAGTAGTTCAGTTTTCTGACTGCAAATATTTCGTGTTTTGAAAACCCTTCTACAAAGATAAACGCATTGTTAAGATGCATCTTAAAGTGACTCATACCCAGATCGCAAACTTTTTTCAAGTTTTTGTCAAATGCAACTCTTAAGAGAATCTCCCTTATGACTTACATCATTGTCTCAGTGAGTACATCACTGGAAGGGCCACTGGCATCTTATAATTGAGCGATAGCCCAGTTCCCTGGACAGGCTCAGTATCCATAGTGTTGGTGAAAAGAATGAAATAATGAAGTGACCGTTGATATGCGCAAGGCTGGGCCACAGACTGCGAACTTGGGTGCTGAGTAACTGCAGGGCTGAAGATGGTTTTCAGGGTGGTTTGCTGGCCATATTAGTGAGCCTCACTTGATAGCATGTTTGAGCTCCTTTGGAGCAGCCGGAACTTTGTCAGTGATTGCAAAGAACATGGCAAAGCTTCATGGAACAGCTGGACCATCATAAGTACTTTGTCCTGCGATGTGTTGGCAGAAGGGAGATTGTGCAAATTTGAGCCTAGGCCCTAAGAGGCCTTGTGTATTTCCACCTGTCCTTTTGTGTGCCAGGCTTGGCCATGAGAGGGACAGGCCCTGGCTCTCGTTATCCAGGAAGGATGCAAAACTCGTGGAGCAGAGCCGCCCCAGCTGTTGCAGCCAGAAGCAGAGCTGCTCAGCCAGCTCAGCCTAGACCAGACAAACCCCAGCTGACCTGAAGAGCCATGAAAATAAAGTGCTTATTTCTGTGTGCCTCGAGAGCTGGGGGTCATTTTTCATGTAGCAAACACTAACCAAGTCAGTTGATTTTGCCCATGTCCATTCTCAACCCTGGGCTCTTGCTATGGATCTGAATTCCCTTCATCCCTTCTACTTTCATTCCTGCCTTCACAAGGGCTGCAGCGCACCCCCCTCTCCACCCCCCGACCCCACCAGTGGAAGTATAGCCACCTCGGGCCCACGACCTCTGCAGTCTTTTTGGACTGCTTAAGTCTTGGGCCTGAGTCTGGTATAAATTACATCTATCATCATTTATAGGAATCAGTCATAAAGTGAGGAATTGAACGAATTATTCAATTAATGAGATGCTAAAGATCAATTTTTCTGCCTGTGGTCTGTGTGGGGACTGGGAAATAGATAAAGTTTAGTGAGTACCTACGATGTGTGTGGAGGACATTTTGCTGTGCATTCTAATGCCTCGCTTCTCATTTTACCCTTTTTGCAAAATTAAAAAGGGTATTTTACCCTTTAAAAAATTCCAGAGCCCGTTCTTTGTCCACTACTCCGGGGCGTCTGACTGCACAGCGATCGTGAAACGATTCCAGTTCCCTGAAATCGCTGCCACGTTGACTTACGTAAGTCTCATCACAAAACAGAGCAGGCAATATTAATCTTTATTTTTTCTCTAAAATGATAAATGTAAGTAATGTATCGCAACGCCTGGTTCCTGTTAGCTGCCATTCCAGGTTGGCCTGCCTCACTGTTTTTACAGAGAGTGTTAGTAAAAGTAACAACATGCTGAGAAGGAAATGGTGTCACCGTGCCATTTCCCAAGCCGTGTACTTTGTAAGACGGAGGAGATCCTTGACAACGAGATAGATAGATTCTCGCATGATCTAATACCAGAATTTCTCTGTGTAAGGGACTAATCTTTTGTTTATAAAACATTTAGCATGTGCTCTGCGATAGGAGAAGAGAACCCAGGGGCTTTGGTGTCAACGGAACTCTAAGAGTGCAAAGAGGAAGAGCTGACTTACTCTACATGGAATGTGACATCAATCCCTGGCTGACACTAGCAAGGCCCCGACCACGTGCCCGATGTACTAACTCATCCAATCATCAGACAGCCCGTGTGTTAGGTGGACTTGTAACTAACCCGCTTTTCCAAAGTAGAAAGCCAGCCAGCCACAGAGAGGTTAGATGACTTTCCCAATCATGCATAGCTGCAAGTGGTAGGGTTAGGAATGAGAGCCAAAAGCTCGGTTTCACAGACTGTTATCTTAATTCTTTGACTTTTTTTCCCTCCGGAAAAAAAAAAAAAAAAAGATAAAGGTAGGAGTAGGGGATGGACCTGGAATTTCTACAGGGGAAATAATAAAAGTCCTGAGTCAGATGAAAGTCACTAAGAAACACCTGATGGTTGGATGGATTGAAGTGTGAAAAGTGAAATAGAAATCAATGGCTAACATAAAATTGGGCATCTTTCTCTTTGGCACATGATATAGACTCAAAACCTCAGAATCTACCATTGTTGCTTATTTTAAAGTGTTAGGTTTATTGGTGAGGCAGATAACTAAGAAGAGACTGAATTTCTTCATAGTAATTTACATCACAGATGTAAACAGCTGCTTCCTCAATGCCGTAAAAAAACATCTAAAATACTCTGAAATTAATAAACACATGGCAAGATTTTTAAAAAATCAAGTTTGAGGCATTTTGAGTGAAGAGAAAAGCATGTGAAACAAATGAAAACATTTTTCAGGATTGTCTTTTATCTTCCTGGTTATTATAGATTGTTAGTTGAAATAATTTTCTCATGCGAAACACGAGCATGTTTTAGGAAATGGTTGTAATCTGTTCTCACTGAGACAGACTAGGATACCATTTACAAAGAATAAGAAAAATCTAGAGAAAAAGGGGGAAAAAAGCTTCAATAGCATAACACTCCTAAGAGAGGAAATACAAACATCATTGGCAGCAGCGTGAAACAAGCAAGACAGAAACCCATTCCTTATGACTGTTTGATATTCTCCACCATACAGCCTCCGCTTCTCAAGGATGAATTTCTATTGGCAAGGAACCTCAGAATAGCTCCTGCTTACGTGAAGAGCTGCAGTGGCAAAGGCCATCAATTATTCTTTCCTGAAAATTTAGTAAGGACAGCACTAATTAGACACTGTGGGTGAATCAGGGCATTTCCCTGGGCGGCGAGAGAGGCCCTGACCTGCCAACAACATGCTCATAAGCTTTACTGAGAAAGGCCCTTCAATTAATGGTCATGGGAGAGGGTGCAGGGCATGTAGTTTACTCTTTTCTAAATACAAAACCACCAAAGTTAAGAGGACTCTCCATCAAGCCTCAGACTTATTTCTTATTCTAAGGAAGATATAGGTAAATCATGCCCCCAAAGTAAAATTAGTAATTTCTGAATTCTTAAAATTTCAGTCTTTCAAATTCTTTGGATATTGATACTGATGAGAGACAAGTTTTGTTCTGCCATTAAGTCAGCAAATTAAATGAAATTAGGACACTTAATCTATTTGGGCACTTCTCCAGTCTGACTTTCTGTATTTTAATAATTTGGGAATGTTATGATTCATTACCTTGGGATCCCATATACAATATACACACAAACCTTTACATAATTCTATCAATATAGAACCACTTTTTTTGTTGTTTTGATTACTATAGCCATATACTATAGTCTTACATCAAGTAGTATCCTCAATTTTGTTCCTCTGTTTCAATATTGCCTCGGATATTCAGGGTCTTTTGTGGTTCCACATATATTTTAGAATTATTTGTTCTCGTTCTGTGAAAAATGCCATATTTGCATGAAGACTACATTGAATCTGTCCATTGCTTTGGGTAGTACAGACATTTTAACAATGTTAATTCTTCTTATCCATGAGCACATCCTTCCATATGTTTGTATCTTCTTCAGTTTCTTCAATGTCATCGATGTTTTTGAGTACAGGTCTTTTAACCCCTTGGTTAAATTTATTCCTAGGTATTTTATTCTTTTTGATGCAATTGTAAGTGGGATTCTTTTTTAAATTTCTCTTTCTCATACTTTGTTATTGGTGTATAAAAATGAAACCAATTTCTGAGTATTAATTTTGTATCCTGCTACTTTACTAAATGCATTTATTAGTTCTAATAGTTTTTAATGGAATCTTTACATTTTTCTCTACATAGTATCATGGCATCTGCAAATAATGACAGTTTTACTTCTTCCTTTTTAATTTGGATGCCTTTTCTTTCTTTTTCTTATCTGATTGTTGCGGCTAGGGCTTTCAATACTATGCTGAATTACAGTGGTGAGAGTGGACATTCTTGTTTTGTTCCTGCATGTAAGGAAAAAGCTTGTAGCTTTCACTGTTGAGTAGGATGTGAGCTGTGGGTTTGTAACATACGGTGTTTACTATGTTGAGGTATGTTCCCTCTATGCTCACTTTGATGACAGTTTTTGTTGTGAATGGACATTGGATTTTGTCAAATGTTTTTCTGCATCTATTGATATGAGCATATGATTTTTATTCATTTTGTTCATGGGGTATATCACATTAATTGATTTGTAGAAATTGAACCTAACTTGCATCTCTGGAATAAAGCCCAAAGACCATGGTGTATGATCTTTGCAATGTATTGCTGAATTTGCTTTGTTAATGTTTTGCTGAGGATTTTTACATTTATGTTAATCAGGGATATTGGCCTATAATTTTCCTTTTGTAGGGTCTTTATCTGGTTTTGGCATGAGGGTAATTCTGGTCTCATAATATGAGATTGGGGGCCTTCCCTCCTCATCAGTTTCCTCTGCAGATTTCCAAACAGTAACCTCATGTCAGGAGACCTGAGTGACATAGAGCCAAAATGCCTCCTCAACAGTAAATTACATGTCATTTTGTTGGCTGTGGTGACTTGAGTTCACAGGCTGCCCCCTTCCCAGAGGAGGACATCTACTTGCCCTTGGCACTCACTGGTAAATGCGTGGTTGGGACTTACCTCCAGATTCCCTTTCTGCAAGTCAAGGGATTTGTATCCCAGAACCCTCTTCAAAGTCACTCCATTCTAGCCACTCTATCATCTTACTATCAGCACAATATATTCCCCCCATCTATTTACTTTAAACCTGCGTGTTTCTTTATATTTAAGTGGACCTGTTATAGACAACATAGAGGTGGGTTAGGTTTTTTGATCCATTCAAACAATCTCTATTAATTGGTGCATTTAGACCATTGACATTCAAAGTGGTTACTGAATTAGCGATGATTGATATTGATACAGTAGTTATTGGTATTGACATGATAAGATTAATATCTACAATATTTATTACTGTTTTCTCTTTGTTGTCCTTGCTCTTTGTTCCTATATTTGTCTTCTGTTCTTTCTGACTTTTGTTTTAAGTATTTTATATGATTCCATTTTGTCTCTTTTTTTAGTATATCAGTTATACTTTTTTCACTGTTTTTAGTGGCTGCCCTAGAGTTTGCATTATATACTTGCAAGGAACCCAAGTCCACTTTCACGTAACACTGCACCACATCATGGGCAATGTGAGCACCTTTTGTAGTTGCACCACTGTCCTTGGATATTCTGTTCTGGTGCTGGTAGTGTTCCTTCCGTTTTTCTTCTCTCGGCTTTGCAGTTTTGGAGGATTTTGATAAGGTGTCCTTAAGCTCAGAGATTCTTCCCTCAGGTATGTCCAGTCAACTATTAAGCCCATCGAAAGCATTTTCATCTGTGTTACAATATTTTTATATTTATAATTTGTTTTTGCTCCTTAGGATTTCTGTCCCTCTGCTCGCACTACCCATCTCTCCTGGCATGTCGACTACTGTATCCATCAGAGCCCTCAGCATATTAATCACAGTTGTTTTAAGTACACAGTCTGATCATTCCAACAGCCCCTCCGTGATGCTTGCCTTTTCTCTTCAAGTTGTGTGTATTTCCTTTTGACATGCCCCGTGATGTTTTTCTGGATACCCAGACATGACGTACAGGGTGAAAGGAATTGTGGTAAATCAGCCGGCAGTAAAGTGGTGGTAAGGTGTGGGGGAGGGGAAGTGTTCTGTAATCTGATAGGTCTCGGTCTCTCAATGAGGCGGGGCCTCCAGCCTGGGAACTACACAAGTCATCTTGGTTTTTATTCCCCTCCCCCTCAGTGGGACAGGACAGCAACAGTGGGTTGGAGTTGGGTGCGCCCCTTCCCCACACCATCGCGGCTGTGCTGCTGACACCTCAGCAGGTTAGGCGCTGGTTAAGTGGTGTCTCCTGAGAGCAGGACTTAAGTGCTCTGGTATATTTCAAAATAGTTCCTTTTCCCTTTCAGCAGGGGACTTTTTCCCTGATATTAAATTAATATTTACTTTGGGAACCTGTTTGAGCTTCTGGAGGTAAACCTCTTGGTACTATGGGCATGTCCTTATGACGGGGTCCACTCAAGTTTATTCCTTTACAGTCTTCTTATTTATCACCTTCCCTCCCCACTGAAGTTCAAGCTTCATAAGGACAAAGATATTTGTCCATTTTGTTGACTGCTATATCCACAGACCCTTGGAAAATGCCTAGTATATATGAGGTACTCATATATTTTTATCAAAATGTGTGAATGAATAGATAAGTAAGTGATTCTGGGATTTTATTTATTTGACAACTGATTTTTGTCCACTGAATACAGTACTTACCATTGAAATATTTTTGAGAGTTTCATTTTCGTTCTAATGAAAGGAGGACCCCAGTTCTACCCAAATTCTATACAGTGAAGAAGATTTTCATGGCAGGGGGCACCTTCGGAAGCCAAACACGGGATAAAAAGCACTTCCTGGCCTTGAGTGACTTGTCTCTGGAACAAGGACTGCACCGAGCCCTGGGCAGCTCTGCTCCCTGCCCAGTCCGCCCTGAGCCTGGTGGTCTCTTACCCCCACTCTCCTATGCGCATGCTCCACTCTCTGCTTCCCTGTACTTGGGTTTGCTGCAGTTACCCCCAAGTAAGTTCACGGGACATAGAGTGGACATGGGTCGGCTCTATTTGATAAGGTGTCCATTCTTGTGTGATCACCCATGACCAGGAGGGGGGAGGGGAAGGTGGAATCCCAGGAAAAATAAGAATATCCCTTCTGGAGACTGTTGGCAAGTAATATTCTCTACGAGGACTAAGAGCTGTCGAACAAGGAACCACATTCAGAAGTGTTACTTCATTTAGGAAGTCATTGATGTAATACAAATATAAGCCTGTAAGTCTCAACTCTTTGATGGATCTGGAATAGATCACACTAGATGGCATAGGTTTTGCTTTTTTATCTTAAAGAGGAGGAAATGCAAATCCAGAGAAGTTGTGAGTGTTATCGATGTTATCACATTACTGAGCTTTGATATCTTATTAAATTAACCTCAACATCCTGGGGTCTCAGGCACCTAATTAGTGGAATAAAATGAATTATAAATTTAAAAGCAAAAGTATTGGCCTTGAAACAAAATCTCACCAATAATCTTCCCTGCCATTTCCCCCACTATTTCTTTGTCAGACACCATTCTCTTTGTCTGCCCATGTTTTTTTTTTCTTTACTCCATAATTTTATGAAAGAGTTCTAATTTCTTACTTAGTGAAAAAAATCTCAGGAAAAGAAGAAAAATATCCCAAAGGAAATTTTCAATTAAGGAAAGAAAAGTGTAGCAGCTTCACCCAAATGCAACAAGAACTTGTCGAGAACACTTAGACTTACAAGCATATATTCATATACAGGTGAATCCTCAAATGTATTCTGCCTCAAAACATTATCCTTTGGTGAAGAAAATAAATCAAACATAGCATCTATAAAACTTCATTTTGATTTGTGCAACACAGGAACAAAAAGTAGACGTTTGGTGTTTTTTCTTGAGAAGTATCTGTTTACTTTCCATTTGGAATGCTTTACAGTACATTTCTTTTTTTGCACACACTTACTCCAATATACATCTTAGCAAAATCACCAGGGACACTTTAGAAATGAAAAGAAAGCTTCTAAAATAATGTGCACTGCATAGTCCTTAACACAAATTGACTTTAAAGAATAATCTACTGAAAAAAAGAAATAAAGGCCACAGTATAGTCTGGGATACGATTTGTCTGAAAAATCATGGGAGCTAAGAAAAGCTCAACCATTACTGGTATAATTTAATAAATCTTTATACAGCAAAGGTGATATTTTTGTCCACTGCCACATGTTACTGAACTCTGAAGTTGTAAACAAACATTTGTTTTAATTTTCCAGACTGTATACAACCCCAAAAGGACTAGGTGGTGTCATCTTGAATACATTGGTTCATATTTTTAAGATAAATGAAAGAGCAAATGTTTATTAAATTTCACATATTTTATCAGTTCCCTCAAGGACACATAGGGTGGGCAAAGGTGAGTTTATAGTTGTATGAAAAAATCTGTAGTACAAGAATAAATAATAGTACAAGTATAAACCCTGTTTCATGTACTCACTATTGTATACCTACTTTTGCCCACCACTATATGTGGAAACTTACTTTTCCTGAATGACCTTGGGTACAATCTCTAGCATTCTTGAACCTGAAGTTCCTCACATATAAAATAGATCATAACTCAAAGAGCTATCAGGGGAAATTCATAAAGGTCTGTCTACAAAGCTTGGCATGGAGCCTGGTAGATGGTAAAATGGCCAGTAATGTTTGCTACTGCAATTCTGTAGCATCAGGATACTACCATGCGCTCTAGCGGTCAATACTTTGAAAGACTATTATACTTCAAAAACTCTGAAAAATAATTTGGTTATTTTCAGTTGGTCATGAGCAGTTTTAAATTACAAATTAATTTATATCTTGAGATTACATAGCGGGTGTCACCTTCCACGGATGACTGACACGCACAGCTTCTCTGCACGTGGGCACATGAGAGCATAGGGCTGAGTCTGCGCCCAGTGACTGATGCAGTCGTGGCGAATGATCTGTCCACTTATGGACTCACTGCTTACCATGAACTCCCTTGACGAGATGGTAGTTCACATCACTTAAGAAATGTGACCGTGCCAGATAGTCATCCTATATTCCATTTCGTTCCCACGAAAGACAGAACTTGCTGGTTGCACGTCTCTCAAAGTCGACCTGTGCCTCTCCTTTGCACTGCCCTGCATTCTGTATTTAATACATGCAAGTGGCGTGAAAAGAAAAATATTGTCAAAACAAATTGCTACACAATCTTGTTTTTCCTTTTTATTCTCTCATGGCCATCTTTGAGTTACATAATGACTCACTTCAAACGCTTCATCAACCTGGAGTGACCGGTCAGGGGCTGGTGGGGGCGGTACTGTGCCCAGGCCCGGACTCACTGACATCTCCGTAGTCCTCTCTAAACTAGATCTGGTTCACCCCTCGCTCTTCCACTCAGTTTGCGCCCACGCTGACGTGCTGCCCTTTACCTACAAGCATTTTTTTAAACTATATTTTATTGATTATGCTGTTACAGTTGTCCCACTTTCCCCTCCTTCTTTCCCCCCACCCCCTTACCCCACCTTTCCCCTCCCTTTAGTTTTGTCCGTAGGTCATACACATAAGTCCTTCTGCTCCTGCACTTCCTATACTATTCTAACCTCCCCCTGTCTGTTGTCTACTTCCCATTTATGCTACTTGTTCTGTGCCCCATTCCCACCCTCTCCCCCTACCACTCCCCTGTTGATATTCCTCCAAACCTCATATAACTCCCTTTAACATTTCATATAATAAAGGCTGGGTGGTGATGAACTTCTTGAACTTGACCTTATCTGCGAAGCACTTTCTCTGCTCTTCCATTCTAAATGAAATCTTTGCTGGATAGAGTATACCTACAAGCATTTAATGTGTCGCTACTAAAATTTCAAGGCTAAATAAGGATGATTCGTATGAAGCGTATTTCTAGACCACAGAGCTACCAGCTTTAGAGGGAAAAACTTTCCCCCAAACGCCAAACAAATCAAATTTCAGGAAATATCTCATCTACCTTTGTGGATAAAACCAGAATTCAGCTTGGGTGTATTTATTAAAATTTTTTAAATAAACTTTTATACTCATTGGCAAGGTTGCTTTTTGGCAAGACTCACTATTCCCTATACTCATTCTGCTTTCATGATGTCTAAAAATATTTTCTACAGGCAAAAGTGAGGACATAGCACATCACTCAGTAAGTTGAGATTTGATGCCAATAATTCTATATACATCTAGAGCTTGAGGGCAACTAAATTTATGTAAAATATAAGTAAGCTATTAGTTACAGTTTATATAACAAATTAATTATCACAATCAAAAGACTTTCATAAAGCTAGAAAGTTTTGCAAAGCACTGAGCCACACCATCTTAAAAAATATGAAGACCTATTTAAATTGATTTGATTAACATATTTGTATTTGCATATGCATATTTAAAAGACAGAAGCAACTGGTCACAACTGGAAAGAAGAACTTGTTGGTTCTCTGGCTGAGAAAAGCCAGCATCGCCTCCTCTTATCAGTAGCCACAACAGATCCAGACACGGAAAAGCACACCTCTGAGTACGAGGATTCAGTCTAGAAAATCCTCTGCCTCTCCACCTTTCTGGCATGTTCTTTCTTAGCCATGCAAGTGTTTCAAGAGCTGGCGCACACTGAAAACTCCTTCTATGTGCCAACCAAAAGTGTACCGAGAAATGATAAGGGTTTTGTGCCAGTGATATTCAAGTACATGGATTCTTGTGCCAACTTTCCAAAAAAACTGGCATCGGATCTAATGGGCATTTGTGGGTGACTTGTCAGCATAACTTTAGCCCCTTCTACAAAATGCTCCTTTCATGTATTTAACAGCATCAGTAAGCAGACATCCCCGAGGAGAGGGAAGGCTTTCTCTCAGTAGAACGGCACTTCTAGAAAGGTAGAAGGCTAGAGCAAAACCACCGTTTTGAAACTAGCTAGACAAAACTGATACGTCAATGGTTGTTAAAACCATTAGGTGAAAGTGTATTTCAGAACAAGACACGTAGGCAGTTTCAAAATTTCTCACCACAGACTACTTACTAATAACAAAAGGAACAAGATAACTTTTCAGTGGAGAAATCTGGTGCACATCACCTTAACCAAGGGATCAGTCAGCATTGCTATTAATAGGATTAAGTGACAGCCGGTGCCTACTGATGTAATACACTAAAAAGGACAAAATACCACTTATGTGGTATTCTGCCAAAAAAACCCCAAAAACCCACATTTAAACTGAAACAGGAGGGAAGATTTGGTTAAACTTGGAAGGACAGACTACAACACAACCAGTCTGTAGCCTGTTGGTGATTTTCTAAAGATTATTTAATTGCTATCAATGAATCATTTCTCAATCACCTTTAAAATGTGTTGCCAAAATAAGGAACATTAAATTTTAATGTATGTATGAAGTGAAAATATAATGTTAAGACCCACTGCAAGTGTTTCACTAGAACAGTGAAACAAGCAAGTAAAACCCACCCTTCGAGAAAAAAACAAAGACAGGTTTGACTAAATGCAGCACTCATTTTGCACCGGAGACTATACTTTATGGACATGGAATGTGACATACTTTTAAGTCCTCATATACCCCTAATCTTTGTCGAAAAGTGCTCAGCTCTTGTTTCCTACAGCATTTCAGTTGGCTTCTAGACACTGGGATTGCGGGGTTGCATTAAATGCTTGAGAGTTAACACACTGAGGGAATTTAAGTAGAGAGATTAGATTACAATATTACGAAGATACCCCTAAGCGTTTTGTGGTGGTTAATGTGCTGGGTGAGTGGTGATTTTATTTATATTTCCATTTAGTCTGTGTGGTCTCTGGGGAGGGCCCCATGAGCCTCTTTAAGATGGAAGTCAAGGAGAAATCTCTATCCACGTGTGTGCAGGAAGATTTTCTAGCTGTGCCCACGCTCAGTGAAAATGGTAGAAAAGAATAATGAGATAAACCTGAGCACATTCGTTCTGACCTTGAATCCAGTGATTGGCAGGCTAATGGCAGGCTAGAGCTCAGCTCCTAATATCCACATCTGTGCCTCCCCACATGTTCGCTTGTTTTTCATTCTTACATTGATTAGGTACGATCACAGTGTGATTTCCCCTCCTGCGGACAACTCATTTGTATTGCAAATTGTTAATAACATCCTAAAGTCCAACAGTATTATCATCGCTGGGGCCCCACAGCCTTCACACTCACTTCCGTGTTGCTGAGCTAACAAGCCTGACCCAGGGCCAGCTGCAGCCCCTGGTGAAGCCTGTGTAATCAGAGCTGGCTTCTCCCGTGGGGGCCGCAAACCAGGAAAGAATTGGAACAGATTAGGTGAATAGGATGAGTAGAGGTGAAAAACATTTTCTTCATTTGTCCTTTTTGTTGGTCCATACATTAGGAGTGCTAGGGGTGCATTAGGAGTGCACCTCTTTTTTTGTTTGTTTGTTTGTTTGTTTTTAGTAAGTAGCTTCATATGAACATTCCACATTTATAATTATATTTATACTCAGTCTTTACCCCTCCAAATATACCTCCGGCTACATTTATTGAACAGTATAGGTAGGCAATGGGTGTACCTTTGGGCTTTGGAATAAATTGCACTTGTGTTACAATGTTGATTTCTCTGGTTACTACGGTGTACTTTAGAACAAGTTTCTTTTCTCCTTCTGCCTATTTCCACATATCAAAAAATATATAGCCGTAGTCATTTTGTGTATTTAATGAGTTGTATTAAATGAAAATGTGGATTCAAGTGCCTGTATGCAATAAATACCAGCTAATATTAGAGCTAATCATGAAAGTGCTTTCTGTGGCAAGAATTTGCTATTTCTTAGATCTTTAAGTGAAATAAATTAGGCATTCTATTGAATTAAATATATAATAATAGTTCTCAAATTACATCTAATGCTGGAATCTTGAGGGCCCAAATGAATGTAACTCCATGAGATATTTGAATTATCAAATCGGCAAATAATCTCATTTGGAATATGGTCACACATTTACCTAAGTATTTTAGATGGATGGTAATTTTATTCTCTCAATCATCTTCTTTCATTTTCAGGGCTTTATTTTTAGACTCAAGAGTGTGGGAATTGAAGATTCTGCTCTTGGCTCTGATGGATTACTTTGCAACTGACCGTGTTGAGTTCCAAGAACACTGGAAAAGGTAAATGCAATAAAAAACACATTTTTGAAGGTGCCAGAGAGTTATGGAGGCAGTGAGAATGTACGGTGCCAAGAGCCTGGAGAGAAGGAAAACACATCGGAGGTGAACCCAACCCAACCTTGCACAAGACGTGTTCAGTGAAGGCGCTTGCAGATTGCGAAACAGCAGGGGGCAGGATGCAGAAAAGCTGAGCAGGAAGTAGCAGCTGAGCAGTGTTTCTGACCGTCTGACAGGTGGGAGAGCCAAATATTAGGGATAAGACCTTTTATTTTTTTTCAGCTTTTTAAAGTTATATTTTATTGATTATGCTATTACAGTTGTCCTAATATTTCTCCTTTTACCCCCTTCTACCCAGCACCTCCCAATCCCCCAGGTAATCCCCACACCATCATCGTTCATGTCCATGGGTCACACATGTAAGTTCTTTGGCTACTCTATTGCCTATGCTGTACTTTACATCCCCATGGCTCTTCTGTGACTACCTGTTTGTACTTCTTAATCCCCTCACCTCTTCACCCATTCCCCCACATACCCCTGCCATCTGTCAATCATCAAAACACTCCATATCCATGATTCTGTCTCTGTTTTTCATTGCTTAGTTTGTTTTTTAGATTCAAGTGTTGATAGATATGTATTTATTGACATTTTATTGATCATAGTTTTGATCTGTTTCTTAAATAAGTCCCTTTAACATTTCAAATAATACTGATTTGGTGATAATAAACTCTTTTAGTTTTTTTTTTTTTTTTTTTTTTTTTTTTTTTTTTTTTTTTTTTTTTTTTTTTTTTTTTTTTTTTTTTTTTTTTTGCCTGGGAAACTCTTTATCTGCCCTTCAATTCTAAATTATATCTTTTCTGGGTAGATCAGTCTTGACTGTAGGTCCCGGCTTTTCATGACTTTGAATATTTCTTGCCATCCCTTCTAGACTGCAAAGTTGTTGTGTTTTTTTGTTTGTTTGTTTATTTGTTTTGAGAAATCAGCCGATAGTCTTATGGGTACTCCTTGTAGGTAACTCTCTGCTTTTCTCTTGCTGCTTTTAAGATTCTTATCTTTAACCTTTGGCATTTTAATTATGATGTGTCTTGGAGTAGGCCTCTTTGCATCCATCCTGTTTAGGACTCTGTGCTTCCTGGATTTGCATGTCTATTGCCTTCACCAAATGAGGGAAGTTTTCTTTCATTAATTTTTTCCAATAGATTTCCAATTTCTTGCTCTTTCTCTTTCTCCTTCTGGCACCCCATGATGCAAATGTTGGAACGCTTGAAGTTGTCCCAGAGGCTGCTTACAATAGCCTTGTTTTTGCTTCCTTATGTTCTAAATCATTTATTTGATTCTCAGCTTCATCCACTCTATTGTTGTTTCCCTGTAAATTGTTCTTTACCTGAATTTCATTTAGTGTCTCCTTCATTTCTGACTGGATTTTTTTAAACATTTTTTTATTGTTGTTCACATATAGTTTTCTGCCTTTCCCCCCCCACAGTCTGATGCCAGATGGAGAAGGCTGGGATCAGACCTTTTAAAAAGCAGCCAGGACCAGAGAGGCCAAATCCTGTAGTAGAGGAAAAAGGAGAAAACCCGAACTCTGCTCCAATTTTCATCTCAAATTTGCTCATGAAAAGGGGTCATAGGGCAAAAGGCTAAGCAGGGTTTGGCTCCTAAAGGACTGAGACGACACTCAGATTTTATGCAGATTCATCGCACAGGAAAGTGAAAAAACTGGAATCGTTCGTAGTCACTCAGACCTCACATGCTCCCCAGCTGTAGAATAGACACTTTATGGTGTGTCCATGCAACTGAATAGTACTATATAAAAACAGAAATAACTTGTACTATAAAAACAACCAGGGGTAACTCTTAACAACATATTGTTGAGCAACAGAAATTAGACATAAATGTGAATATGATGTATTAGCACATTTACAGAAATTTCACTAACTGTCAATGGGATTAGAAGTCTAAGCAGTGGTGACTTTGGGCCAGAGCTTATGACCAGGAGCAGCGAAGTGGGGTTTCGGGAGTACTGGAAATGCACTTTATCTCAAGGATGACAATGGTTACATGACTGTGTTAGTTTTAAATGCATCAGATTGCAACCCTTGTGCCATGTCCCTCTTCTATGAAAAAGTGAACTCAGCCCCTCAGGACCCCTCAAACTTGCCTTAATATAGTTATTATTATTTTATAGTCAAACCAAGCCATAAGTTTCTATAGTTTGTCTTTACATATAAATAGTATTTGTCTTCTCTCCACCTAGGAATGTCTTTCTCAGCTTCCGCAAAGTGAAGACTGCTTATAATCTAAACTTTCTGAACAGAGCACATTGGACATTGCTATTTCACCATTTCTCATATATTATGATAATCTTTTTATTATTATATGAAAGCATTAGTACACGGCTTGGCCTTCTGCATGTAATACAAGATGGATTATCACATTTGTTCTGATGGCTTGAATAACACGATCCTATCTGAGCGGTTCTGCTTGCCTTTCCTGATTTATCTGCCTGCCAACATCGGCAAGAGATCTGTGCAGACAGAGGAGTGTGTGAGGACAGAGGTACCATATTCTACTCATGTGCACAATTTTCACAACACGTTAATTTTCTTCCATTCTAATTATTCATTAAAAGATCAAGATTCAGCACCATTTATCAGGAAAGTCAACCTAAACCAGAACTTAACATTGGTATTGCTTTGGCTTTGGCTTGGCTTTGCTCTGTTTATATGTTAAGGTTAGCAAGCCCTTGGTTCTACGCAATAATACTGTTTCTCCCTAAAGAGAAGACAATATGCTCCGTGGAAATATTACAGTTATTATATTTGCTCATTTTTTTTAGATCTACCAACAACCTCACATTGCTTTATCTATTCTCTTGCTTTGCAACTTTACTGATTCTTATTGTAAATTCTTACTCTCTTTACTATCCACATTTCCTCTACCATTTAGGAAAAAATATTATTTTACTCTAAATAAGTAATGTTTTTAAAGATTTTATTTATTTATTTTTAGAGAGAGGGAAAGGGAGGGAGAAAGAGAAGGGGAGAAACATCAATGTGTGGTTGCCTCTCACATGGCCCTCACTGGGGACCTGGCCTGCAACCCAGGCATGTGCCCTGACATGGGAATCGAACCAGCTACCCTTTGGTTCACAGGCCTGTGCTCAATCCACTGAGCTACACCAGCCAGGGCTAAACAAATAGTGTTTTAATTGCCAGCAAGCAATACTTGCAAAAATGGAAGATGCTGTCACCCTGCTGATCTGTGTATCGGTATGCAGGAGGCATCTGAGCCAGAGCGTGTGGATCAGATCAGCCCTGCAGGCTGGCGAGCTGTCTGGAGGAAGGGAGTGGGATTCAGGGACACGGGTGAGACGAGGCCGTGGGCTCTCCCTTTAACACAGCAGCATGTGCCTAAACATTCTATCAAATTCCTTTTAGCTTTTACAGTCTGAGGAGGGCAGTTCAGCCTGATAGCAGCAGTCTAGTCTGTGACAGACCGACATTCGCCCTAAGAACTTGTGAAGAAACTGGACAGAAACAAACAAAACTGTCCAAAGGCGTCAGAGAGCTCCCTTGAAGGCAGTGGGGATTTGAGGAACTAAGATTCGAGAAAAAGAAGCCAAGAGGTGTGAGTGGCAATTGGCCCCACTTTCCACCCAAGGCAATGGCAATTCTGAACTCGGTTGCTAAGAGACTGAGCAGAGAAAAAGTTTCCACAGGGCTACTGGGGGAGGAAGCAAAAATGGAGTTCATATTTGCCCAGGAGGAAAGACCCTTCAATCAATAAGGGCTTCTGTTGGGTCCCTGAAATCTCCACACAAGGTTATAGGTGAAGCAGAAACCAGCACCTGCCATTGAAACATCTAATTTACAGATCTACTCAGTGCCTGACGCGATTACAGCGATCTCCAATCTAGTGGTCTGTCTGAAGCAAAGGAAATCCTTAATTCCCTATTTTTATGTAAACATACAGAATCGAATACAACACAGTTGACGTAAAAGAATGAGGAAGAACCAAAGAAAAACCATATAATAAAAACAGATGCAAAGGAAAAGCCATGAGAATATCAGATATGTACCTTGAAATAATGATAATTAAAATGTTCAAAGTATGAAAAGACAGAATTGGCAGAGAATTGGAAACTCTAATAAAGTGCAAAGTGAAAGTTCTAGAAGTAAAACAAACAGTCACTGAGTTGAGGGATAGAATGGCAGCGGAGACATGGTTTGAGAGTGAGTTTAGGTGAGTCCATGAAAATGCGACACCAAGAACGAAGCAGAGAGTGAGAAAAGCACGGCAAACACCAAATGACAAACGTGTACTTGCAGTCGCAGAAAAGAGGAGAAAGAAAATAGGGCAGAAGCAATGTTTGGAAATACAATTGCAGGTGATTTTTCAGAATTAGGGAAGGGAAGTAAGCCACAAACGTAAGACTCACAAACTTCAAGCAGGATAATTGTTCGAAAACCACACCTAAACACTGTAAAAGCTAGTGACATATAAAATCTTAAACATCAGCTCAAGGAAAAATATATATATTACCTTTATAGCAGGAACAGTAAGAACAATAGCCAGCTTCTCAACTTTAAACAATGAAAACCAAAATGCAATCATTCATTTCTTATTAGTTCTAGAAAGTGCTAAAAGAAAATAATAGTCACTAAAGAATTCTATGTCCAATAAAAAAGTCTTCAGAAAATGGAGGCAAAACATTTTTAAACAAACGAAAAGGACAAACACACACACAAACACAAAGATAGAAGGAATAACACAGCCAATACTCAGCACCCAACGGCGACTCAAAAATCCTGTGTGTCTGCTCAATGGCGTGTCACTAACAGTCACTGAGCTGCTGGTTCCCTGGCCTGTTTTCTGATGTTCCGTGAACACACGAGGGGCATGGACGCAGTGCGGCTTCTACAGCAGTCCTTCCCCTCCTTAATAAATAGTCCCTCCCTAAAATCAAAAAGCAATACTTTATTTATTGTCCATAACGCCACATCATAATGTCTTGTGGAATTTGAAATTCACGGAAAATGAAATATTCAACATCGCCAGTTCATGAGCCCCAGAAAGGGATGAGTTCTCTGCAGTCCATGTGTTGGCAAGGGCGTGGCAAAGTGCTAATTTAAATTAGACTTTAATTAATCAAGGACACATGCTGCAATCTCTAGAATAACTTCTAAAAAATAAAAGAATACACTAACTTACAAGCTAATAGAGAGGTAAATAGAATAATAAGATAAATAGTAATTCAAGCTATTTAATCATGGAAACTCTCATCCAAAATATATTTAAGCTTATACCTTACATCTGAATACCAGAAAAAAAAAAATCGATGTCCTTTTGTACAAGAAAATCAACACAGTAAAGAAAGGCTTGACTTGGGATTGGGGCAAGATGCTTTAAAAAGAGAAAGACATGAAATTTTATATCCTTAATTTGTGTTTCTCCCATTTCATTAATTATCACTAGCCTCTGAAATGGGAAGAGAAAAATATTTAGGTGAAAGTGGAAGCATAGGGAATATGGTAAGAGCCCCTCGTTAGTCAAAGATAATATAAATTTCCAAACTCATGAAATAGCAATCTTGGGTGTTTCACTGAAAGGACTATTGAAGCCATGTTTATGGTAATTTAAGGGGAGAAGACAATCTTCTGGAAGAGTAGAGTGAGGCAGAATCTCCCATAAATGGCAGTTCATTGAGAGCTGCACCAACAAGATGGAACATTATGTAATTTAAGGACCAACTGGAAGAGCCAGCAGCAGCAAGGGTCGAGCATGGAAGGCTAGATATTTGCAAGATTGTCGGTGCAGGACACAGAGCTCATCTCTTCATTGCTTATGTAACAGAAATCCTTCTCTTCACTAGATTTCTAGGGGTATTTCAGCATCTGACTGTCTGAGGAACCAGACCAAGGAGTGGGGATAACGCCTTTCTCAGATACTTCTATCCTCTCTGATGTCTCTTTTACCTGAAGGTTGGACTTCAATAAAAACACAACAGTTCTCTAATAATCTTTTGATGGTCTCAACGCACTGAGGTTGGCAAGGAAAAGAACGTACATGTGAGACCTGAGACAACGCTTGAAGAATGAAAATGCGTATTTGCCGACACACAGCCTTAAACCCACCACTTCCTGATTACAAATCAAGGAGAATAAATGCACACCTTTCAAATATATTTAAAATATCCATAATTAATGATACCCTCATCCCTTTGAACCATTTTAATCCACTGTCTTCCTCATCCATCATACTTAACCAAAACTGTCACACACATGAGCCCCTTGAGACTCAGGTATAGCAGCAGACAGTCCACACAAGAGGAACGTGCATTCTCGAAACACACAGAAGCTGGTGGCTTGAGCGACAGTGGCCTCCTATGATTTTCTCAGTCACATTGTTCTGTTATCCTGTGTCACGTGCTTGCTGGATTTTCCCTATAATATTCAGCTCAGGGCTTCTAATTCATGCAGCATACTCATTTAACTTAACTGCATAAAAACCCCACTGCAGCAATTTCTCAGTGGATGGTTTGCTTTAATTATTCAGAGAACTGAAGACAGGACAATAGGCCACTCCCACTCTCTGATCATCTGAAGGACAATTCCAGTCCACTGTCAGATGGCCATTTTTCCTGCCCAGAGTTGAACTGTTTGGGGAACTGAAAATAGTCTTGACCCCAAAATGGCAGATTTTGGAAACAGGTTAGCCCACTTTGTTTCAGAAATAATTTAGAGAAGTGTGTCAATTAACAAACTAGAAAGAATAATTTGCTTTATCTTCTAACAAAATTCTTCCATACACTTGAGTATTTAATCCCACGCTAGCCATTATTTTTGAAAGGTAATTACTTCCACCTTCATTGTGGAAAATTAATGTCTGTATTAATGAGGGGAGTTGTCTATGAAAAATAAAATGCTTTCTCCAGGTGGAGAAGACAGTTCAGTGTCCAGGGCCCGGAGCCCTGGAGCCAGCCCGTCTGTGCCGGAAACCGGGCTCTTCTTACCGGCTGTCCGACCTGAAGAAAATTAGGGCAATTCTGGGTGTCTTGGTCTCCTCACCTTTAAAGTGGGGATAAAAACACATCTTTTTGTAAAGTTGAAGTATAATTATGGATGTAAAATGTTTAGTACAAGCAATTTCACTACTGATTATATTCCCAAAAGAATTGAAAGCAGGTGCTTGGACAGATATTTCATACACATTTAAAGCAGCATTATTTTTTTTTAAAGATTTTATTTATTTATTTTCAGAGAGAGGGGATGGGAGGGAGAAAGAGAGGGAGAAACAGCAATGTATGGTTGCCTCTCACAGGGCCCCCACTGGGCACCCAGCCTGCAACCCGGGCATGCGCCCTGACTGGGAATCGAACCGGGACCCTTTGGTTCTCAGCCCACGCTCAATCCACTGAGCTACACCAGCCAAGGCAAAAGCAGCATTATTCATAATAACCAGTTAGAAACAGCACGGTGTCCACTGAAAGAGGAATGCATGAACCAAATGTGCTATACACATACAATGGAACGTTAGCCTTAAAAAATGAGTATTTTCTCACTTTATGGCATACAAATGTTCCGTTTTACGTATAAGCCACAAGTTCTTTCTTCATTCATTATCGAGGCACACTTTGGTAATTTACATGTTTTAGCCACTGTAAATAATGCTGCTTTGAACACGGGGGTGAAGTATCTTTCAAGTTAGTGGTTTTGTTTCCTTTTTATGCATTCCCAGAAGTGAAATGGCTGGATTATATGGTGATTCTATTTTTTTAATCACCATGACATTTTTAAAAAAATTGAACTTATTGGGGTGACATTGTTTAAATAAAACTACATAGGTATCAGATGTACAACTCTACACCACATCATCTGTACATTGCATGTGTGTTCACACCCCAGTCCATGCTCCTTCCATCGCCACCCATCCCCCGTAGTTTCTTCCACTTTCCCTGCCACAGCTGTTTATCCACCGCTACTGATGGGCGCCTAGGCTGCTTCCAAACCTTGACTATTGTAAATAGCGCCGCAATGAACACAGGGGTGCATACGTTTTTGAGTTAGTGTTTCAGGTTTCTGTGGATGTATTACCAGAACTGGGATCCCTGGGTTGTAAGGCTGTTCCATTTTTAATTTTTTGAGGAAATTCCAAATAGTTTTCCACAGCAGCTGCACCAGTCTGCATTCCCACCAGCAGTGCATGAGGGTTCCCTTTTCTCCACATTTTTGCCTACATTTGTTGTTTGTGGATTTATTAATAATAGGTATTCTGACAGGTGTGAGGTGATATCTCATTGTGGTTTTAATTTGCATTTCTATGATTTGTGACTTTGCACATCTTTTCATGTATATCTATTGGCCATCTGTATGTCATCTTTGAAGAAGTATCTGTCCAGGTGCTTTACCATTTTCAATTGGATTGTTTGCTTTTTTGGTTTTGAGTTTTAAAAGTTCTTTATAAAATTTGGATATTAACCCCTTATCCAATGTATTGGCAAATATGTTCTCCCATTCAGTGGGTTGTCTTTTCATTCTGTTGATGGTTTCCATTACTAGGCAAAAACTTTTTAGTTTGATATAGTCCCATTTGTTTATTTTTTGTTCTGCTTGCCTGAGTCTGTGTGTCAGAAAAAAATATTGCTGATATATAAAAATAAAAAATTTCTAGTATATATATCTCAGAAAAAATATTGCTAAGAAAAATGTCCAAGATTTTATTGCCCATGTTTTCTTCTAAGATTTTTATGGTTTTGAGGCTTACATTTATATCTTTAATTCATTTGAGTTTATTCTTGTGTATGGTATAAGAAGGTGATCTAATTTCATTTTTTTGCACTTTTCCCAATACCTTTCATTGAATAGACTATCTTTATCCCATTATATGTTCTTGCCTTATTTATCAAACATTAATTGACTGTAAGGGCATGGGTTTATTTCTGGACTCTCTATTCTACTCCATTGATCCACATGTCTGTTTTTATGCCGGGACCACGCTGTTTGGATTACTTTATCCTTGTAAGTATTGTTCGATATCAGGTAGCGTGATTTCTCCTAACTTGTTTTTCTTTCTCAAGATTGCTATGGCTATTTAGGTCTCTTTCGTTCCATATAAATTTTTGGGATATTTGTTCTAGTTCTGTGAATTGTATTGGATCTATAGATGCTTTGGATAGTATGGACATTTTAATGATGTTAATTCTTCCTATCCATAAGCATAATATATGCTTCTACTTATTTTCTGTTTTCTTCAATGTCATAATTTTCTGAGTACAGGTCATTTACATCCTTGATTAAATTTATTCCTATGTATTTTATTTTTTTGATGCAATTGTAAATGGGATTGTTTTCTTAGTGTCCCTTTCTGATAGTTCATTATTGGTGTGTAATGATGCAGCTGATTTCTGGATATTTAGTGTGTATCCTGCTACTGTGCTGAATTCATTTATCTGTTCTAGTAGTTTTTTGGTGGAATCTGTAGGGTTCTTTATATAGACTATCATGTCATCTTCAAATAATGTCAGTTTTACTTCTTCCTTTCCTACTTGGATGCCTTTTATTTCTTCTTATCTGATTGCTGTGGCTAGTCCTGTGAGTACTATATTGAATGAGTTGTGAAAGCAGACATGCCTGTCTTGTTCTCAGTCTCAAGGAAACACTTGGTTTTTTCTCTGTTGAGTATGATGTTGGCTGTAGGTTTTTCATGTGTGACTTTTCTTCCATTGAGGTATGATCCCTCTACTCCCACTTTGCTAAAAGGTTTTATCATAATGGATGCTGGATTTATCAAATGCTTTTTCTGCATCTATTGATATGATCGTGTGGTTTTTACTCTTGTGTTTATGTGGCGAATCACACTTGTTGATTCGCACACACTGTACCAACCTTGCATCCCTGGAATATGGCAAATCCCACTTGATCACGGCGTATGATCTTTTTGATATATTATCAGATCCTGTTTGCTAGTATTTTTAGCATCTATGTTCATCAGGGATATTGGCTTATCATTTTCTGTCTCTGTAGTGTCATTACCTGCTTTTGGAATTAGGATAATGCTGGCCTTGTAAAATAAGCTTGGGAGTCTTTCCACCGCCCTGGATTTTTTGGAATAATTTGAGAAGGATAGGTGTTAGATCTTCCTTGAATATCAGGTAAAATTGGTGATTCTGTTTTTAGTCTCCTGAGGAAGCTCCATTCTGTTGCTCACGGTGGCTGTACCATTGTCGCCACACCAACAGCGCACCGGGCTTCCCTCCTCTGCACACCCAAGGCAGCGTGTGTTGCCTCTTGTGTTTGTGGCGATGGCCATTCTGCCTGGTGTGAGGCGGTATCTCATCATGGTTTCCATGTGCGTTTCCCTAATATCGGGTGGTGGTGATCATTTTATCATGTACCTGTTGGCATTTCATGTATCTTCTCTGAAGAAATATCTACTTGGCTCCTTTGTGAGGAGTTCTTACCATTTGTAACAACAGGAATGGACATCGAAAACATTATGCTAAGTCAAATATACCAAAGAAAGACAAATACTGTATGATCTCACTTATATGCGTAATCTAAGAAGAACAAAGTGATAGAGAAAGCGATCATAGTTGTGTTTGTCAGAGGCGGAGCACAGGCGGAGGGTGAAATGAAGACGGTGGTCCAAAGCTCTAAACTTCCAGTTATAAGATCATTAAATATTAGGGATGCCGTGGACAACACGATGCCGCTAGCCAACACTGCTGCATGGTATACCGGAAAGTTAAATAAATCCTAAGAGTTCTCATCACAAGGATAGTTTTTTCCCTTTTTCTTTTGTTATTTCCTTTTTATTGTACCTCTACGAGAAGGTGGATGTTAACTGAGCCTACTGTGGTAATCATTTCACAATAAATATAAATCAAACCATCATGCTATCCAGGGACGTATGTCAATTATTCCTCAGTAAAACCTGGGGGGAAAGAAAAAGAAAAGGAAGGACATGTTGAGGTATGCTACAGTGTGGGTGAGCCCTGACCATATTATACTAACTGTAATAAGATAGTCACAAAAGAACAAATATTGGGTGATTGTACTTTTTAAGGTACCAAGAATAGACAAATTCATAGAGACGGAAAGTAGCACAGCGGCTGCCAGTGCCCAGGGGGAGGGAGGAGCAGGAGGTGATTGATAGTGGGTACTGAGTTCCAGCTGGGATGATGAAAAGTTCCGGAGGTGGATGGCGGTGAGGGGTGCACAATGGAGTGAATGTCATTAATGCCACTGAACTGTGTTCTCTGAATGGGGCAAATGGTAAATTTTATCTATGTATGTTTCACCACAATTAAAAACATGCTTTGCATATTGCTTGGAGCAGTTCTCAGTAGGGTGTGGGGATCAGCAGCGCCAGCATCACCTGGCCCTGTTATGAAAGCAGGTCCTCAGGCCCCAGCCCACACCTGTTCCACGGCAGACTCGGAGGGCAGAGCCCAGGGAGCTGCCAGCAAGCCCTCTAGGGGACTGACTAGTGTGAACTGAAGTCCGAGCTTTACTTACGTGAGGAAACATTTATGAGGGCTTAACAAATGCTGGCTTTAGTGACATCACTTGTCTTCCTTCTCTGCATCCTTTAGGCTCTTTTGATTTACTTTCCAGAAATGAATCTTATTTAATTTTGTTTGTGCTTTTAATTCTGTATTTGCATTTTTTACAAACCTACTCTAAAGTCGCACGGCTCAATGGTGTAACAGCAGAGGAACTATTTAGGGACAAACAGGACTGAAAGGGATTACCAGGGGAGGCATGTCCCCAAGCATATTGTTCATGCGTTTGAGTGACAGACATACCAGCGGTCATTTCCATAGTGGCACACGTTCTGCAGTTGTTAAATTGCGGAACGTAGAAGAAAATTATTTAAAATGCCTGTAGAAACCGTAAAGTTTTTCAAAAGAATGTTTGTGATACTTTAAATTGGCATGTTCCCTCTCATGATAAACATAGAGGTTATGGGTTATTTAAATGAGTTGTAAGCATCTGGGGGGCCATTGTAATCCTCATTAAAATTCCACTAACCATAAAGACCTCTTTATTCGTAAAGTGAGCACGCTGCGAAGGAAGTCATTGCAAACACCCAGGCTGTGACAGACATTAACCTCCTACATCAATAGCTTCTACTTTTCCCCAGCTCCCACAAAACCTAGGAATTCTCAACTGGAAGCCCTTCCCTTCTGCAGTGAAGTTGGCTTTTGGGGAACCCATAAATCAAATCACTTTCCCTCTTCTGAACACAACCTAAACCAGATTCCCTTCCCTTATCTGCATCAGGCCCCCAAATGGGGAAAGAACCCGTGGTTGTTCCCTCGGGAAATCAAGCACTCAGAGAAAGTGGCTAACCCTGGCCAGAATTCTTTTCTGCAGGAGTTAATATTTTCAGGTAATGACTCTATCATGAAGGTTCATAAATGGAATAATGGACCCAGTGTGTCCGGAAGCTTGCCCTGGTGCGGTTTGAGGCCACCCTTGTGCTCTGGGCTGGACCTAGCTTACCTGGATCTCGGTTTATGGGTAAAGTTTGACTAGATTCTCTCTAAGGTTCTAATTCTAAGAGTTCCGTGACACTCTGCCCAGCCCACCCAAGGGGAAGTTATTAAAAGCAAGGTGGAGGTTGATAAAAAGTGCTTCATGACACAGAGGGAAAGTAAAAATAAGAACTGCTTCCTCATTTGCGGTCAGCTTTCACTGAGTGGTTATCAGAAGGAATCACAGTGAGAGAAATGCTGAGTTGACGTTCAGGGGTAGTTTGGCTTTGGGAAGGACACTGGGTGTCAGACCTGTGCACACAAAGCCATCTTTAGGAATTTCCCACTGGGGACACTACTCCGAGCCCCGTGCACTAGGACTCCATGAAGCAGGGAGGGACCTTCTGGGGAAGGGAGAAGCTGGTGCTCCATCAGGGATGCCTAAATAATGCAAAACCTGAAGGTCATTTATGTTCTGCCGAGGGGTCCAATTTTATCCTGTTCAAAGTGAAATGTCCAACAAAAGTAGTGTGTGTGTTTATTTGTTTTAATGTTCTGTAACTTGCTCTGGAACCCAACTCCTAAAAGTAGCAGTCCATGACAGGGAGGTGGGGAACCCATAAAATGAATACAAACAAATTCAAAGGCAACAGTTTGTTCCAGTTCAAAAACATCTCTTTCTGTTTAATTCTGGTTCATTAGGAGAAAGTGCAAGCAAAGTTTAAATCCCGTTTCATGGTTAATAACCCATGTTTCTTTCTTTTTTCCTCTTTATTCCCAAGCGGGCGACCAGTGGAGGGTGACTTGTAAACCCTAATGATGTGTGTGAGTCTTTCTCTGTTCCCTCTGCTCTGCCCCCAAAAGTGGATGGTCGGGAGCAGCTCCTGGGTACCCTGCAGTGAGATTGGCCTTAGAGTGACTTATCTTTCCTGCTATTGATGGGCGGGGGGGGGGGGGGGGGGG